>OX465290.1:31332758-31932758 GCA_949987695.1 Merzomyia westermanni
AATAGAATAGAATAGAATAGAATAGAATAGAATAAAATAGAATAGAATAGAATAGAATAGAATAGAATAGAATAGAATAGAATAGAATAGAATAGAATAGAATAGAATAGAATAGAATAGAATAGAATAGAATAGAATAGAATAGGATAGAATAGAATAAAATAAAATAAAATAAAATAAAATAGAATAGAACAAAGTGAAAAAAATAAAATAAAATAAAATAAAATAAAATAAAACAAAATTAAATAAAACAAAATATAAAAAAATAAAAAAAAAATAAAATATAATATAATAAAACAAAATAAAATAAAATAAAATAAGATAAAATAAAACAAAAATTAAATAAAATAAAATAAAATAAAAAAAAAAAAAAAATTAAACTAAAATAAACTAAAAAAAAAAAATAAAAACAAAGAATAGAACAAAGTGAAAAAAAATAAAATAAAATAAAATAAAACAAAAATGAAATAAAATAAAATAAAAATAAACAAAATTAAATAAAACAAAATATAATAAAATAAAAAAAAAAAATAAAATATAATATAATAAAATAAAATAAAAGAAAAGAAAATAAAATAAAATATAATAAGATAAAATAAAATAAAATGAAATAAAATAATTTTAAAAATTACGTAAAAAAAATAAAATAAAATAAAATAGAATAAAATAAAATAAAATAAAATAAAATAAAATAAAATAAAATAAAACAAAATTAAATAAAACAAAATATAATAAAATAAAAAAAAAAATAAAATTAAATATAATAAAATAAAATAAAATATAATAAAATAAAATAAAATAAAATAAAATAAAACAGATATTAAATAAAATAAAATAAAACCAAATAAAATAACAAAGAATAAAATAAAATGAAATAAAATAAATTTAAAAATTACGTAAAATTTAATTAAATAAAATAGAATAAAATTAAATAAAATAGAATAAAATAAAATAAAATAAAATAAAATAAAATAAAATAAAATAAAATAAAATAGAATATAATAGAAAAAAGTGAAATAAAATAAAATAAAATTAAACAAAATAGAATAAAACAGCCATGACTGTAAGTGAGCTCAAAGCCAAGAATAATAATTTTTGTGTATGAAAATTATTTTTTTTTCCTTTTTTAGTAATTATTATAATTTTTTAAACTAAATTAAAGACAAATGCCAAATATTCTCTTATAGATCCATCCCGGAAACTGCTAGACTTCTTTATCGGGGCTATGTTGGTACGCTCTGTTAAACATTAAGCTCAACTTAAGAGTGTAAGTAAAGCTCTTTGATTTCTCAGTAGAGTCTAATGTATATTCTATCTATCTATGGCGCGATATACAACAGGTATATCATCATAAGCCTCCTAAGAGATTTTTGCGCCAAGCTTCTCTTCCAATTTGTGGTGTGCCGATTTGAATTTTTCCCTACAAATTGGTGGGACCTACAGTTTTTTGCCGACTCCGAACGGCATCTACAAAGGAGACGAATTTTTTGCTGAGAAGCCTGTCATGGCAGAAATACACTCGGAGAGTTTGCCAAACCACTGCCGAGGGGCGACCCCGTTTTGAAAAACTTTTTTCAAATCACTTTTGATGTTACCTGTACCAGGGCTCGAACCATGGACCTTCGGTGTGGTAGGCCGGCAACACTGCCTTCACACCACGGCGGCCGCGTCTAATGTATATTATCTTACATAAAAAGACACTTCCTTGAGCAATTTCCGTTCACAATTATAGGCGGTAAATAATACAATATACGTTCTTACTTATATAGGTACAATCAACCGGTGTTGGATATAGCAAGAAGCACGTTTTACCGTTTCCGCCAGCCAACAACGCCATGCTGCATCTCTTCATTTAATTATGCGCGCACTTGAAGTGGATTGGATTTCATGAAAAAAACTCAAAAAACTAAAAAAAGTATCCCAAGGAAGCAATGGAGAGAGGAAAGGATTAAAAGAGTTGAGAATGGCTAAAAAAACGTCAACAACAGCGACAGCTACGGCGACAAATGCGCTTAAATGCTATGCGCTGCTGTGTTAAGCAACTTAAATACAGTCGAGATTTGAAGATTGTCGCAGGAGAAAATGTGTAGCTGCTCACTTATACGCTTAAAGTAGAAGGCGGGAAGAGCATGGCCAAATATTGAATATCATTGGAGTAGTGGACATTTTGCGGTCACTTGCGCTTCATATTACAAACGTTGTTAATTTAAGACGAAAAATGAGGAAAGAAAGAAGGAAGAGACATTCAACTTTTGGATTTCCATGCTGAAGCAACAGCTTATTGCAGTTTTTGGTTCTTAGCATGAACTGCTGTACATCCGGTTAATCGCATTTAATAGACGAACTGTACTAGAGCAACTAGAAGAGTTTGGGCTGGCTTAGGCGGAAGTGTGCAACGCGGACTTTTTACAATTGTGTTTTTTGTTGGCATAATTCACGGTACCTTTTCTTAACCGAATAAAATCATGGCTACTCTGGAAAATTGCATAAAGCCAACCGCCTACTTATTGATTTGGAGTAAAAATTAATTCAACAAATTTCCTAATATATGAGCTTCAGTCCCAAGAATCGAGCTATTTCAGAAAGGACCAAAGAGAGATTTGTGATACGTGAGCCTATGAATTGGGACACATAAACAGATGGTGGGTGGTGCTTTTATCTGGCTAAATTTGATATTTTTGAATTTTTTTTCCGCCAGAGCTAGGCGGAGTTCACGACCCACATGATTTCTCCACTCCGAAATAGGTATGATTGAGCTCTAATTATGGCATTCGACCGAAAATAAAGGAATTGAGGTACCCGCCTCACCAGTGTATTAAATGGTGGTTTTATTTAATTGGGGAACCCTTGCTATTTAAAATGCGTAAAATCGGACGATAACCACACAACTTTTTTCGATATCGAAAATTCCGTAAATCGTATAAAATGATTATTTTACTTTAATTTATTTTGTTTTGTTGTTTTTCCGACAGGATGAATAATTGATGTATATTGGAACAATTTTCCGTCATCCCTTGTCAAATTTGGTTTTGAGACAAATCGGTTTCGGCGTTGTGCCATCATCAGAGTCGATTTTCGTTCTGATCTGTTGGTGTCGTTTGTCTTGTATAGTAGGTAGCAGGTAATGTCAGCATGGGTGGCTGTTTATGTACGTGTGTGTATGTGTTGTGTGTGTACATTCAGAAAGAGGGGTGGTTTGCACCGATCGGTTTTTGTGTGGTTGACTGAGGCAGGTAAAAGTTGGTGATTTTTGTCGTTTGACCTTTTTTGCTCGTTTGTTTTTTTGTGTTTATTTGTCGGTGCGTGTGTGTTTGTTGTACCTGAGTGATTGCTTTGTTTTTTGTAAACTAATTTTAAAGGTTCGAATATTGTGTCGGAAACAGTGTTTGTCTGTTCGTTTATTATTCTACCGTCGAATGTTTTTTGTTTGTAGATTTCCATGTTTTCGAGTACGTTCAGACGTCGGCCTTTTGCTTGTACATGTAGGACCTTGTTTTTTTGATGTTTCCGGGGGGGCATTTATTCTCCACCATGTGATTCGCAAAGTTTTAATCTGGTATGACGGTTGGATTCCGTGTCTTTTTGTTGTAATCTCTAACGTGTTCTCTGAACCTCGTTCTTAATTGTCGTCCTGCTTGTCCTATGTAACTGTGCTGGCATTCACAAATGAGCTTGTATACACCATGGTTGCTAAACGGATCCTGAGTTAGTTTTGGTTCTTAGCTTCCGTCCTAAATTGTTCGATGTTTTGAACGCTGTGTTGATGTTGTATTTTCTAAGGAAATTTGCTAATTTATATGTTGCCCTTCCAGTATATGTCATTGTCGTCCAGGTTTGTGTACTTTCTTCTCCATTGTTTCTTTTTTGTTCTCTAAGGTCTCTCCTGAGTTTATCTACTAGTGATTTTTTATATCCGTTGTTTGTAGCGATGTTATATATTATTCCAAGCTCTCTTCTATATGCTTCTTGTGTAAGAGATGTTCTTTCCAATCTATGTACTAAGTGCCTAAGCGCTGCATTTTTATGTTGTTGTGGGTGGTTCGAGGTATTATGTATTATTGTGTCGGTGGCCTTTGGTTTCCTATAAATGTCGTAGTTGAATTTATTAGTAGCTTTATCAATACTTACTGTGAGGAACAGATAAATAATTCCTCCGTCTTTTTCGGTTTCCATTGTGAATTTTATGTTCCCGTGCTGCTTGTTGAGATACTCCAGTACTTGCTCTTCGTTGTTGGTAGTTAAAACGCATGTGATATCATCCACGTACCTAGCGTAAAATTACACGCCTAATTTGGAATTCAATTCCTGTATATACTCTTTTTCCAGGTTTTGCATAAACTCTTCCATAAGAATAGATGATGTTGGGTTTCCCATCGCAAGTCCGTTTGTTTTCCTGTATATTTTTTTGTTGAACTTTTTGAATTAATGAAAATTATCATTGTTTTTTATTTTTTAATAATCATTTTATTAATTATTAAAATTTTTTTATTTGAATAGAGTAGGAAAAATGTTTAGAGACAACCGCCATAGCTTTTCTTATAGATCCATTTCGGAAGCTGCAAAGCTTCTTCATCAGAGAAATTTTGGCACGCATTGCTAACCATTAGTTCTATTCTTCTTTACCATATCCATGAACCACTTCCGCCATTTGACAGTTAGTAGTGTGATCATGATGGATTTTTTGACAGATCTGTTTTATCAGCAGAACTGCCTTGCCGCGTGCTCTCGGTTTTGTTATTGCTTTTTTATACCAACAATTTTTGTCGATTTACGGCTTGTACATTTTCAAGTATTCATGAAACCTGCTCACGGCCAAGAATCATAATTCTTCACTTTTTGAATTTATGAAAATTATTATTGTTTTTTATTTTTATATTTTATTTTATTTTACATATTTTTGAAAGTTTAACGAGCTCTAGACCAGTTGATAATAATTATTATTATTTATTATTATTTTTGATTAGAGGAAATATTGAAAGCAACAAACATATATATACAAGCTGTAGTTATAGTACTATTATTTCGCTAATACCGAGCCCATAGATGTCTGCACATCAAACAATCTACTCGCATTTTCCTGCTCTTAACATCTCAGCAGTTGAATGTCTAATGGTTCAAGTTTAGTCCTTTTTTGACAAGTTCAATCCTAATGAGAAAATTATAGTTGTATATTGGTATGTCTCCTGACTAGTTTAGTGTTTCACTACAGAGCATGTATCTTAGGTAATACTATATAATATAGTATGTACATATGTATGTGAGGAAGAATAATAACACTTGTTATCAAACGGTAAAAACGACTACCTGCAGCGCCAACAGCTAAAATGGCAAACGAGCACTGTCAGGACCTATTAGCACCGACCCTACATGGACCACACACGCACACATGTATACATACATACATACTGGGCAGACATGATAAACTTTCGCCATTAGTAATCGTTATGCTTTGTGCTGTTCATTTTGGCAATTCACCAGCGCACTCATACACACGTACACATACATATAAAGGAACAAATAAAAACGAGAAATAGCCAAAGGTTGCATGCTGCGTCTATCCACAACATTGTAATTTTATGGTCATATTTAGGTTCAAATGCGTAGATTCTCAGCAGCAGCTGTAAATTTCATAGCCGAGAATGGCTGCAAAGCTTTTATGAGCTCACAAATGTATTTTGCCTCTGGTTGTTGAGCATTTTCAGTTAATTCATTTTATAAAGTATAGGTGTTTTTTGTTTATTCTAGAAATTTCTGCAGGATCGCATTACGTACGAGGGTTCAAAGATAAAGTCAAGAGCTGGCATATAAATTTACAAGTTTATACAATTAGTGTTTTTGTTATAAATTACAATGGAAAGTATCACTGGAGCAATAGGTGATAAAGATACCCCACTGGAGTAATAGAAAACTATCATAGCTGGCGTGGACGCTAACTTGGCTTACCCATAATACTCACAAACGCTCACGTCTTCATCAGCTCGGAACTGCAAAGGCTGCCGTGAATTTAGTAAGCTCTCCTCGCCAGCATTACCTAAAGATTCACAATTCTGGGACCTTAAAGTGCAAATCTACTTGTTGATCAGCAGAGTCGTACCAAACGGGAAGAGTTCCTAAGGACCTGCGAGGTAGCTATTGACAACAAGCTATATCGAAGAGATTTTGATTACACTTTATACTATAGCCTTTGGCTAACACTTTTAATGTAGGAGTTATCATAAAGGCGCACAAACGGACGATCTGCAATATCAACTATGCCACTAAGCAATATCAAATCTTTTTTAGAGAACATATTAGCATAATGATACGACGAGAAGACTCTACAGGATAAGCGGCCTATTGATAAAAGTTCTTAGCACCGAAGCGGATGTCAGACCATATTTTGCATAATGTGGCTCTATGAGATACTTAGCATTCAGCTCCGGCTGGGTTGCGTCCAAAAGGATACTCCAGCATAGAACTTCTTGAAGCCTCCAGGCCTCCTTGGCAAATCAGGCGGCACGTGCGTTAGCACTACTTTAAGATCCGCCAACTCATAACACAAAAGTTTGACCCAAGCGTGTACGGTTGGACAATCAACGGCATCCATAAAGATGCCCTGAAATCTTCAGCTTAAGGGGCTTATTATGTATGTCACCGTGACACTTTGCGTCGCATTCACTCACATTCACCTTCACCCTTATGTAATATCAAACAAATACACAAAACAACTCTCACTTACTTACAGTCACTGCAGGGAGTGAACGGCTTTATAAAATAAGAATTTTTCTTTAAACGAGAAGAAGTGACTCGTTGTGTCGCGTTGCGTTTAAAAAGCAAGCCCGTAAAACTTGGAATTTTTGTCCCAGTGGTGAATAGCACCAGCTTTATCTACGTCGTCAGCGTAGGCAACTTTAACTCCATACCAGTTGAGTTGAAGAAAAATGTTGTCCCTAACAAAAAGCATAAGCAGTGGATACTGAATCCCTCCTTGACACGTTCGGCTCCACGGGTTTGCTGTGACCTCACCAGCGCCTTCACCTTGGCGCCCTCGACCGCATTACTCCTCCTCTGTTTCTACCGAACAAATAATCAAAGGTAAGCGAAGGGCAGGGAAGGGAAGAGAAGGAAAAGAAAAGAAAAGAAAAAAAAAGAAAAGAAAAGAAAGGAAAGAAATGATAATAAAAGAAAAGAAAAGAAAAGAAAAGAAAAGAAAAGAAAAGAAGAGAATAAAAAAAGAATAGAAAAAAGAAAAGAAAAAATAAATAAATAAAATAAAATAAAATAAGATAAAATAAAGCAAAATAAAGCCAAAAAAAGGCGAAGGGTGGGGAAAGGAAGGGAAAAAAAGAAAAGAAAAGAAAAAAAAGAAAAAAAGATAAGATAAGAAAAAAAGAGAAGAAAAGATATTAAAAGAAAGGAAAAGAAAAGAAAATAAAGAAATAAAATGTGTAGGAAAAATGTGAAGGAAGCAGCGTCATAGGAACATACGAAAATTAAAGTGAAAGAAAAGATCAGCAGGAAAATTAAACAATACCATATATTACAATAACGTAAATTAAAAATAAAGACTGTGGAGAAAAAGCAAATAAAAGGAAAATATATTAAAGGATAGGAACATCAGAGGAAAGAAGGGAGACAGTTCGTATAAGAAGAATATACAGTAATACAGTTTTCTGGTTGAATTTCAAACACTGGGCGATCTCTCATTCAATTAAAGGTATGTCCAGGATTAACATTAAATTCCAGGAGTACTTGATGATCAGGCCCTTTTTTTAAATCAGAATGCCGCCGAAAAAGCAGATGTAAATGCTGCTGTGAAACCGCTTTCTTAAATTGCTTTAAGTTTCAATTCAGTACAATGAAATTTAAAAATTTATAAATTAAAATTAAGATTTAAAATTAAGAATTTTTTATTAAAATTATTAAAAATGTTTGTTTGTTAATTGATATTAGAGGAAAAATTACAACGATATGCACAGCGATGGTATGGGATGACATGTTTCGAAGTGCCCAACTTCTCATCAGACCCCTTCTCGGACACTGGGATACGAACCAAAGTGTCTGCACCAAAGCCGCTGTTAGAGTACTCTAACAACTAAGCTATGATGCCCTGTAGCGTCACGATGCATTTTTCCTCTAATGTGCCATTTGCTTATTCCTTTTATACATTCTTTGATACATATATTTTTATATGTCAACTCAAGGAAAGTGGAATATTTTTAGGCGCGTTCATAGAACAGTTTTAGATACAGAAGGGCTTTTTTGCATATCAACACTTCCGTGTTATTTGTTATGCACCCGCACTGTACCTGTAACAATTATAATTAGTGTGATTGTTGTTGGAGCAAAGCTCGAATTTTTATGTTTGTTTGTTATAGAATCGCAATTTATTAAACTAAGTGGCCTGCGGTAATTAACCAATCACACTATAAACCATGGCAATATTCGTTGGACTGGCTAAGTATTTAAGCAGATGAATTGAAGCGGCTAGCAATAGAGTAGCAATCAGGTCAACAACAATAAAGGACAATTGTGATGCTCTAAAGTCAATTACGTAAAGGAAGGCTGATGAATTCCTTAAGTGTTTTCCCATGGTCGATTAGACTAGTTTGAAAAAAAAAAACACCTCGAATTTAGATGCAACCATGAAAAAGCATTGATTGCGTTTTATATAATTATAACTTTTATAATTAAATGAACTTAATTACTTAGAATATGTCGCATTGAACCAAATTTAATTTGAATATATTGCGATGTACTAACTACTAACCAAACAAGTATTTTAATATAACTAAGCCACTAATTAATAAACACAAGCGTCAAATTTTCGAAAACACGCCTTCCATTGCGTGAAGTGCAAGTACAATTTTCAGGTGTTTAGATCAAAATCTCTACAATAAAATCACCACAAAATCTAACTACTTATGGCTTATTACACGTACAACATAAAGTTCTTAAATACTACAAAATGCAAATTAAAAATGCTCTTTCCCTCCCACAAATTCAAACTGCTAAATATCGATTTTATCTGAACTAAATTTCAACATCAAACGCTAGTTTTCGTTTTTCTAAAATTTGTTGTTGTAGTAACTATTTTTCGGTGACATTGTAGCACTTGTTGATACCTTTGATAATGTTGATGATGATAACGATGAGGAAAATATACCCACACGTTTGTATTTATATATGCATGGAATTGTATCGAAGTATGTGACAGTGCAGTCTTGTGCAAGAAATATTTAATGTGTAAAAAAATTGAAGCTGCAATTTGGCACATCTTGGCTCTGTGCTAAGAGCTACGCCGCTTTTTGCCAAAGAACAAATAACAGAAATAAAGTATGGTAGTGCCTTGAAATCTGATGTGTAAAAATGTCTGATGAAAGGCGCAATGTAACAATATGGGTCACGGTCACTGTGATCGGTAAACTTGATGTCACAACAATTTTCACTGTAGTTAAGAAAAGGTTCTTCAACAACAAAACAGCGTTCATTTCGGAAATGTTTTGTTATGCTTTTTTGCAACACATTTTTTCGCCATAACTCCATTCCATTTGTTGATAATTCCGGTACATTAAAAGGACATGTAGTAAAGAAAGCAGCCACTACGAGAACTGCAAACAATAACAAGAAAATCGCAGGTTTCAAAAGTATTTTGCTGATTTCAAAAATACAAATAAATGCGACTGAAAGCAATCGGTCGTTCTAAAAACGTATCTGTTACTAAAAAAATCGCAGGTCCCAAGAAGAATAACTAGTTACAAAAAAATCACGGGTTACACAAAAGTCACTCTCTAAAAAATTACAAATGATATAACGAAATTACAAAAAGAAAACGGTTTTATTAAATGTAATAATTTGAAAAAAAGCAATGCATACTTTTTCCAAAGAAATCACTAGTTCCAAAAAGTCACAAGTTCCTAAAAGTTCATTGGCTCGAAGAGAGTCAAGGGCTCAAAAATGTTCGCTGTTTTCAAATATAATTCTTGTTACACAAAAGTTTTCGTTTCAAAAAATCACGGTTCCCAAAAAAGTCACTGATCCAAGAAAAATCATTTTTTTTTAAAGAATTCTTTGATCAAAAATAATATCTCATTCCAAAACAGTTCTTTTTTCCACAAAAATTAATAATAAAAAACTGTCTTTGTTAAAAATTTTCAATAGTTTCAAAATAACAGACGCTGGGTCCAAACTGGTTACCGCTTTGAAAAAAAAAATCACTGAGTCCAAAAAAATCACTGATTCCAAAAAAATCACTCTCTAGTAAATGTCACTGGTTACAAAATTAATAACAAAATCTCAAAAAGGAAACGGTTTCATAGAGTTTTCTGCCTCGAAAACAATGACTGATTCAGAAAAAGTAACTGGTCCCAAAAAATACTTGCTTCTTCAAGGAAGTCACCGCCTCTAAAACGGTCACGTTTTTCAAAAATACTTTCTGGTTATACATGATTAGATATTCACTAAATTCCTAAAATCACTGGCACAAAAGAATCACAGGATCAAAAAAAATTTACTAGTTCCAAAAAGTACTTTTTCCACAAACCGGCAAGGTCTCTGATTCCAGAACAATTTCTGAAACAAAAAAAATTATTTAAATTAATTAAAATTGGCTCAAAATTATATAAAAAAATTACCGTTCTCAAATAAGACATTGTGATAAAAAAATTGGCTCAAATTATATACAAAAAATTACTGTTCCCAAAGAAGACATTGGCATAAAAAAGTTCTCTAGCCCCAAGAGATTATTGCGTGCAAAAAAAAGGCACTGGTTCGGAAAAGCTGCTCTTTTCACCAAAAGTTTAACCATTGAACCATTGAAAAAATGCTTGGTTGAAAAATGATATATAACCAAACAAAATCCTCAATCAAATTCACCAGTTCCAAGAATATCTTTGCTATGAAAGAAGCACTGCTACAAAAACAGCTACAGTTGTTGGAAAAAGTAACGGGTTTCACAAAAATTACTTTTAAAAGGTTACTGTTTCAAAAAAATCCTGATTCTAGAAAAATTTCTAATACAAAAACGTTATAGGCCACAAAAAAATTCTCCAGCGCCATGATACTATTGAGTTCAAAAAAAAATCAGTGACGCCAAAAGAGTGATTTTTCCACAAAAGTTCACTGGTTTAGAAAAGTTCACTGGCCTCAAAAAACCATAAGCAGGCCCAAAGAGATTACTGGTTTCAAAAAAGTCCCTACTTCTTGATTTCTTGTAAAAAAAAAAAACAAATATATTCCCAACAAAAGTCACCAGTTCCAAGAACTTCTTTGCTAAAAAATCTCTGCTCCCAAAAAAGGGACCTTTTCCATAAAACTTAGCCTAATAAAAAAATCACTTATTGAAAAAAGTCACTATTCCTAAGAAGGTTAATGTTTCAAAAAAAGTCTGCGATTCCAGAAACTATGTTTTGAGAAAAGGAATAATATCTGAACAAAACTCACCGGTCCCACGAAATTTTTACGCAGCAAAAATCACTGCTACCAAAAAAAGAGGAATTTTTCTGTTTTCAAAAAAGTCAACGGTTTTACATATGAACGATTTTCGATATACAACTTTCTTTATATGTTTTTGGTTAAAGCAATTGCTACAGCTACTGAACAAAAAAATATATTCACGACTTCCAAGAAATTCTTTGGTAAAAAAGAATCACTGCTGCTACGGAAGGTACTTTTCCAACGAAACTTCTCTGGTTCGACACTTATTTTCGCTATCCATCTTTCTTCTGATTTTTGTTTACCTCTATTGCTGCTCTACGCTTTTTTCTTACAACAAACACTATGTACTTCAACTGTTCACATGCCCTTTTGTCTCAATTTATGCACATTTTATACTTACGGATGGTTATGTTGTTTGTTTTTGTATAAGTACATGTGGTAAAGGTGGGCAGGCATCAGGACGTTATCAAAATGCTGATGAGGCGTTACTTCTGTCATCACAGAGACAAAGTGTAACATAACAGTGCCGTTAGTGGTCTTTGGCAGAACCTAATGAAAAATGCTGCTTACGCGTGTAAACACATTTACATGCACATGTGTTTGTGTGTGTGTGTTAGAGCACGCACTTGTTTATCGATTGTGGCCTGCGTAGCTCCTTCTTTGCACAATAAAACAAAACATACTCACGTACAGTATCCAGTCTTTGGTTAAAATCATCAACTCGTGCGTTGACTAAGCTTTGTTATTGCATTGGTGTTTTGTAATTTCGAAGAGTTTAAGGGCAATTCAGACTGTTACTCATAGCACGTTAACCCTCAAACCAACAAACTTTTAAGTAATGTTCAGAAACTTTTTTAGAACTTTTTTTAATTAAATTAGGGCATAATGAACTGAATCATCATCATCATTGATCATTCACTGGCGCTAGGCGATTTTGGCCGTTGAGTATCAAGGCACCTTAGTTATGCCTTTCTCGCCAAATGGATACACCAAGGGGTACAATAGGTTACACTGAGGGATGTTATGTCATCCTCCACTTGTTTTTTTCATCAGAATCGAGGCCTTATCTTCCTCTGCTGCCGAATTCGGGTACCTATAGAAAAATCTTCGGGCCGAAGCTTCTTTGCACATTCGTGTAAAATGACCCAGCCAGCGGAGCCTTTGGCCTTTAACTCGCTTTACTATGGGCATACCTGCGAACAGCTCATCACTAAATTTATTTCGGTACAGTTGTTGTTGTTGTTGTTAACAGTGCTTCGCCCTGCCTAATGAGCAAGATCACTCCAAATTGTCATCAAGCTCTTCTAACGGAAGTTCGAGGAAACGCGCAGTTTCAACAGGGCTGGACCAGAGTGATATTAGTGTTAGAAGAGTAGGTTCAGTTCAACCGGAAAAGAGATGTTTGGTATCATAAGGGGGCATACCACATGCAGGGCAAGTGTTTGGTATGGTGGGGTTCAGTCTGGATAAGTAAGAGTTTAACCTATTACAATGTCCAGAACGAGGTTGTGTTAGCATGACTCTAGTCTCCCTCGGAAGTACACGCTCCTCTTCAGCCAATTCAGGTGGTTGGATATTGATAACGGGATTCACAGGCCGAGAGCTGAGGGATATGTCTACCGACTCGGTGTGGAGGTCATTTAGAGCCCGCCTATGGTTACACAGCTCAAACGGCAAGGAAATGTGGTGCCGGATCTCCTCATATGTCTCTGGGGGCGGGACTTCATCCAATAGATGTCGATTTGGCTGACTAGGTTTATGGCAGTTCAGTAGAAACTGTCTACTTAAGAGTTCCGCGTGCTCTCGAACATCGAGCAATTTAGCCTCTTGATGGAAGTGAGACTCAGATGACATAAGCAGACATCCCGTGGCAGTTCTGATGCCGGTGTTTTGGGAGACTTGCATTTTTCTCCAGTTGGTGTCAGTAAAGTTGGGTGACCATATGGGCGCAGCATAATCTATAACCGGTCGGCCAATAGCCTTCTATGTAGCAAGCAATGTTTCTTTATCTTTCCCCCAAGTACTGCCGGCCAGTGACTTGAGGATCTTATTGCGGCTCGGTACCTTAGATGGAAGATTGTATAATATAGATATTGAAGAAAAGGGGGGAAATAACACCACCTTGCGGCACCCCTTGTTTTATTCTTCTTGGTTGCGGTACAGTCTTGGCTCTTACATGACATCGTCCCATCAAACCGTCCAATTATCGAAGGCCTCTCAAGTTGCTGTTCCCGAATGACGCTTAGTGCGACTTACACAGCACCTGTCGATTCACCTGTTCGCACAAAACTCGTATTAGAAGACATATGGTCCATCGGATAGTATTTTAAATTGAAAAAGAAAATTCAATAGAAATATGGAAGGGAAATTAATTTTCTCAAAATAAAAAATGATTTCTTCATATGGAAATTTTAATTTTACCGATGCATGCTATAACGGCTAGCGGGTTAAGGAATGGAGCAGGTAACAGCAATCGTGACCCTCAAATGAACACTTCTGTGAACATAAACTATGACAGTGATACCAACAGTGACCATAAAAGGAAGCGTGGACAGTGAACTGATCGAGGATCAAGAAAACCGTTGTGACATTAACGGTGACGGTAATCCCGACCGTAAAGGTAACGTTACCTTGAAAGTGTTCGAAACAGTAATTATGAGTTACCGTGGAGGTGCCACTTACTGACATCGATACTAACAACCTAAACTATTTGCGAGATAATGCCCCCGAACTTTGACCTGGCTGTGGCTGGAAGAATGACATTGATCGATCCCTGTCAGTGCCCGGAATAGTTAATTGGAATAGTTTACATGAAAAAAATTATGACAGTGATCGTGGGCGTTGTGCCATCTTCAGTTTCAATTTTTATTCTGATCTCAATCTATCGACTGCTCTGTTGCTACCAGAGAAAATCTCCCTCAAACCTTGCATCACAGTCACTCATATTAAATTTAGCCAGTATGTAACACCAACTAAATTCACGTAGCAACTTCCATTTACTGCCAGTCGTTTAAGGAAGTGCACGGCTTTATATAATATAAATGCGTTTTACATAATGATCCCGCTTTTTTGGGACATCAGCACCAACAGCATCCAATTTGACAAAGGCAGACGTGACACTCTTCCAATATACATTCAACTTTTGCGTTTAATTTTTGCATTTTCTGTCACTTATAGTTTGTATTGTTGTTTGCTTCCTTTAACAAGAAGGGAATTAAAGACCTACTTGCCCTTAAAGTTCTTGAACCTGGGGCCGAACTACGACATCCGTTCCGTGATCGTAAACAGTTTTTTAAGTCAAAATAACTTTCAAACGTTCCAATTTTTAACAAAAGTAGTAATGAATAATTGAACCTAATGGTACTTCAAGCCAATTGATCAAGTATGACGTAATTCCGAGTTATAGGTTTAAAGCTTATGCGATTTAAAAATTCGCTTTCGATCACGGATCGTATCACGTAATTCGGCCCCTGGTACCCCCTTTAGTAGACAATCACATTATCACTATACTCTGAGCAGCAGCCACTCGCTTTCTTTGCTTTAAACATTTTGTGTACTTTTTTCATTCGCAGCTCTTAAAAAGTTGAAAAAGGGCAAACGCATGTAAGCAAACAAACATACCCATTCTACTTTTATTGCTAAAAGTTAATGCTAACATTGAATTATGCTAACAATCAACAAAGTAAACCCTAACACTTTTTCTACCCAATGAACCCAAAAAATATATTTTCGTTTCAATGTTCCCCTGATTTTTGAAATGCTGACATTGCTAACTTGCCATCTAACTTAACTAACTTAACATCTAACTTTTCTTATCAATTATCATTATGTCTTTGCTAAGCATTTTCGCGCTTACATACTCAAATATATTCAAAAACATGCGAGTGTATATATCGGCCCAAAATTGATGTACCTTTTTCGGTAGCGTGAATAATTTCCCCACAACTCACTGAAGCGTGCACGCACCCACGCACCCTCGCACATTCACGTTCGTACAAAAGCTGTTTTGTTGCGATGAAAGATAAGTCAACACATGTGAAAGAGCAGGGGCTTTGCACGTGTCGCACAACTGGATCTAAAAGGGGGTAACTGAAAAATATAAACTTTTGAAACTTTTCCAAGCTACTGGTTTCTCGAATTCAATAAACACTCATTTGCATTACTTATGCCATAATATCTCCCCTAATTACCGATAGAAGGCTTCGAGAAAATTAAAAGCCGACTCGATTGTGGAACTGTCCAGAATGTGTAATCTTTTTGGTTATACTTATAGAATAATATGCAAAAAAATAAACTAATACTATAACATAAAATTAAATAAATACATATAAAATAAAATAAAATAAAATAAAATAAAATAAAATAAAATAAAGTAAAATAAAATAAAATAAAATAAAATAAAATAAAATAAAATAAAATAAAATAAAATAAAGTAAAATAAAATAAAATAAAATAAAATAAAATAAAATAAAATAAAATAAAATAAAATGAAATAAGATAAAATAAAATAGATTTTATTAAAATAAAGTAAAATAAAATGAAACAAAATTAAAGAAAATTAAATAAATAAAAATAAAATAAAATTAAAATAAGTTCAATTCAATTAAATTAAAATACATTAAATTAAATTAAAATAAATTAAATTAAATTAAATAAAACAAACCTAGATAAAATAAGATAAAATAAAATAAAATAAAATAAAATAAAATCAAATAAAATAAAATAAAATAAAATAAAATAGAATAAAATAAAATAAAATAAACAAAATAAAACAAAATAAAATAAAATAAATTAAGATAAAATAAAATGAAAGAAATAAAATAAAATAGAATAAAATAAAATAAAATTACATTAAACTAAATTAAATTAAATAGAATAAAATAATACATAATAAAATAAAATAAAATGAAATGAAATTAATTAAAAATATAACCGGAAGGAAAGGAAAGGTAAGGAAAAGGACAGGAGAGGAAAGGAAAGGAAAGCAAAGAAAAGGAATAAAGGGACAGGAAAGGAAGCAAGAAAAGAAAGAATAATACAATAAAATAAAATAACATTAAATTAATTAAAAGGAACTATGATAACGGGAAAGAAAGTAAAGGAAAGAAATAACTAGGAAAGGACGAAAGAAAAAGAAACAATAAAATTGTATACAATAAAATAAATTAAAAATAGAGACTTTTGAAGGAAGATAAAAGCAAATAAAATAAAAATATATAGTAAAGTAAAGAACAGCATACAAGAGTAGAGAAAGAAGGCCAAGAAAGGAGTAGCTAATAATTAAATTAAAATAAATTTTGTGGTTGAAATTCAACTACTGGGCGAGGTCTAATTTAATTCAATGTTTACACATCAAACTCCACTAGTGATTGGTACTCATGGCGTTTTTTGAATTCTGATTAAATCCATTTAAGCTCCACTAATGTAGCAACTACAGTTCAGCTTCTTCTCTTTCAACTTCTCTATAACTTTCAGTTGGTCTTACGCATTTCCCACGAATACTTCAGATTTCTCAGAAGGTTCCAAAAATGGTTTTACTCAAAGTTTAGTGTGAACAAATATGTTCGCCAGCTTGTTACAGTCACAGATATATATATGTGTGTGAATATGGGCGTTTAACTGAATAATTGACTTGGTTTTTGGTTTGTTCAGTGGAAAACACCTCCTAATTCGCCTTTTCCTTCAACAAATTTATGTCCTTATTTGCTTGATTGGAGGTTGGTGTTGGGTAAATATTTTGTAATAAAATTATTGTGCTTGATGAGTGAAGTAAATAATCTGAAAATAAGAGGAACTAATTGAATTTGGAAATATTTTTTTTTTTGATTTTCTTTAACCAGTGTTTGAACTTGAAAATATTAATAAAAAAAAAAAAATTTTGAAAATTTGAGAAAATGTGCTAGATTTCGAATAGATTGTAATAGCTTCAATCCAGTGCTGCACGCACTTAGTTCAACTATTTAGAGTTTCATTGGCGGTTGTAATGCTTCGCTCTGCCTAGTGGGCACAATCATTATGAGATACGTCATAAAATTCTGCTGTGGACGCCCAAGGTAACTAGAGCGGAATGGGTTTTTGGAAGATTGGGTTATATTGAACAGTTGAATATATGTTTCGTTTCGTGAGAGGACATCCCTGCAAAAAACGGAAATACTCCGTTTCATACTCCATAGAATACTCCTAAAGGAGTATCAGAGTACTCCAACACATATCCTCATTCATATAAAAAAGGTGGTCCAATTTACATGGCACTGTCCGGTGATTGGATCACCTAATCCATCTCGGAGTACTCCGTTTCTTTGCTTTTGAATACTCTATAGACCACCTACGTGAGAGTACTCTCAAAATACTCCCATGGGATTACTCTATAGAGTATTCAACAGCAAAGCGAGAGCGGGAGTAGGTGGTCCTCAAAAGAACACATACTCCCTCCTCGCTTTCGTCTAGAATACTCTATAGAGTAATCTTTTGGCAGCATTTTCAAAGTACTCCAACGTAGGTGCTCTATAGACTATTCAGAAGCAAAGTAAATGGTACTCCGAATAGGATTAGGTGTATCATTAAAGCGGGTTACTTAGAGCTAGGTATTCAAAAAAATATATGTTATTGAACCATACTTCTCATCATCTTTGCAGCCTCTGAAAATTCCTCTAAAACAGGGTGGGTAAAATTCTTTCGGGACAATCACCAAGAACATATTGTGTTTGTTCCAAACCCACGCAGGTCATGCTCAATTTAGCTGGGTTCATGTTCCATTTTTCATCACTTTTGTCTAGCGGATTTTATTTTTTTTTTGTTCACGTCTTTAGCGCCTAAGTAACAAATAATTCAAGCTTCACCAATTTAATTTTTTTAAATTTTGTTTCTTTAAATATATCGATCATTTGTTTTTTTGTTGGTTTTGCGACAGGGTGGGAAGTTGATATATTAGCATAGTTGAACGATTTTCCTGCCAAAGCATGACGAAAAATCGTCCTAATATACCTCTATAATTATATCTACAGCCTAGTGGAATT
This sequence comes from Merzomyia westermanni, assembly GCA_949987695.1. Taxonomy (NCBI): domain Eukaryota; kingdom Metazoa; phylum Arthropoda; class Insecta; order Diptera; family Tephritidae; genus Merzomyia; species Merzomyia westermanni. Next base: position 31,351,190 of record OX465290.1, read on the forward strand.
TCTTAGTTATCAATAGCAAAGCTCAACCTAGACCATCGCAAACTTAAACGAAAATCGATATCGAAACTCCCCGTATTTATCTTAGACTTGAGAGTTCCCTATCGCAGTGCTTTTCTATATATGGCCCTCCAATACGCTTGCAGCTAGGTAATCGTTTCAAGTGCGAGTTTCAAAAATCCTTATAGCAGAAAGACTCCTCACAAAACGATAGCAAGTTTCAAAATCGTTGCATGGAATTATTTTCGGCCCCGCTGTTTTTAACAACTTTTAAATTGATTTTATATTCCGATGAAATTTTAAGTAAATTGTCAACAAGGGGTTTTTAAATAGGAAGCTAATGTCTCTCACTAAGTTTACTTTCCAGTTTTATAGGAAATTTGCTTTCTCGACTCTATTACTTTTGCAACACAGAAACTGAAAACTTCCTAATGATAAGATGTTGAGATAATTATTCTAAGAGCCTTCGTTCTCTTTCCCGGTAAAAGTTTAAATTGTTGCTGCTGTTCTTTTTAACTTTTCGCAGTAAAGTAATTAAATCAATTTAAAATAACTTTTGGTTATTCCTAAGAAAATGTTTATTTAAAAGTCTTTCGCCGCCACATGTCTGCAGGCTGTTTATGCATACTAACGAACTTACCGAAAACTCGCAAACCCATTTGCAAATCAAATAAAATCAAAAATATGAATAAATTAACTTTTAAATGACTTCAGCCAAGCGACATGTAAATACTAAATTCGAGGAGTTAATTTGAACTCGACCAGCAAATATGTGTAAGTGCGTTTGTTTATGGGGAATTCCCAAGTGCCATATTCTATACTTATTTGGCAGCCTACCGCCAAGAACGACTACCGACAGTTGGGCCTAGCTTCACTGCAGTTGCTATATTCCAGTACCTTAGTATTTAAGCGTATTTCGGGACCAATAACGATTTTACTTCACACAATGAATTCGTCTGAGTGCCATGTCACTTCGCATGATGACAGAAGGTACTTCGTTTTGCCCTCGTTCATCACCAATCCCATTTTCTCCGCTTCTTTTTCTAATTTGGAGTAAGCAGAAGTTACGGCGCGGTTGTTAAGGCCAATGATATCAATATCGTCGGCCAGCATTAAATTAAAGAAATCGCACGATAGGGGGTCACCCTGTCTGAAACCTCGTTTAGTTTCGAACGGCTCGGAGAGGTGCTTCCCAATTCTGACCGAGCTGGCGGTGTTGCTCAAGGTCATTTTGCATAGCCGTATAAGTTTTGTGGGGGAACCAAATTCAGACATAGCGGCATATAGGCAGCTCCTTTTTGTGTTATCGAAAGCGGCTTTAATATCAACAAAGAGATGATGTGTGTCGATTCTTTTCTCACGGGTTTTTTCCAAGATTTGGCGTATTGTAAAAATCTGGTCGATGGTAGACTTACCAGGTCTGAAGCCACACTGATAAGGTCCAATCAGTCTGTTCACATCAGGCTTCAGTCTTTCGCACAATACGCTTGATAGGACCTTATATGCGATATTCAAAAGGCTGATTCCGCGATAGTTGGCGCAGTTTGCAGGATCGCCCTTCTTGTGGATTGGGCAGAGAACACTTAGATTCCAATCTTCAGGCATGCATTCATCCGACCAAATTCTGCATAGAAGCTGATGCATGCGCCTTATCAGCTCCTCGCCTCCGTGTTTGAATAGCTCAGCAGGCAAACCATCAGCGCCAGCTGCTTTATTGTTTTTCAATCGGGATATTTCTTTTCGCACCTCATTATAGTCGGGTTGTGGAACGCCAATTCCATCATCTTCGATTGTGGGATCGGGTTAGGCATCTTCTCTGGTTTCTTGCTCAGTGTCTCTATTTAAAAGGGCAGAGAAGTGAACCCTCCATATTCTGAGTGCTCTCTGAACATCTGCCACCAGGTCGCCGTTCTCATTCTTTGAAGAGTTTGCCCCGGGCTTAAAACCTTCTGTCGTTCGCCGAATTTTTTGATAGAATTTTCGGGCACTATTCCCGTTGGGCAGCATCCCAAGCTCCTTTATTTCACGCTTTTCTGCCTCTCTTTTTTTTGCCCGGAAAAGCCGCCTAGCTTCCCTCTTCAGCTCGCGGTAGTGTTCACACACACTCCTCGTTGCATTCGATCTCAGCGTTCGCTTCGTCCTTTCTTTTCGTTGCAGCGCGGCACTCTTCATCATCATACCAGTTGTTTCTTCGCGTTCGCCGGAATCCAATTACTTCTTCGCCTGCGGTACGGTGTGCTCCTGAGATATGAGCAGGTGTGAGAGGCGATCTGCGAAATAATTGGTGTTTTTGTTGCGCCTGTTTTATTGTACAGAGGCCGGACCGAATCTTGGCTGCTACTAGGTAGTATTGTGCGAACATCTAAAACGCTGGAAGCATGCCGTCCGTCTATCACAACGTGGTCGATCTGGTTGCCTGTTTTTCGACCAGGGACAGCCATGTAGCCTGATGGATCTTCTTGTGCATAAACCTAGTGCTGGATATGATCATGTTTCGGGCACCGGCGAAGTCGATCAGCCTGAATCCATTTGGCGAAGTCTGATCGTGGAGACTGAATGCACCCTCCTTACCCACCCTGGCGTTAAAGCTGCCAAGCACGACTTTGGTATCATGACGGGGGCAGCGCTCGTATGCTTCTTTCAGGCGCTCGTAGAATGCATCCTTTTCCAAGTCGTCCTTCTCTTCCGTCGGTGCATGAGCGCAGATAAACGATATGGTGAAAAATCGTGCCTTTATGCGGATTGCGGCGAGACGCTCGTTCACGGGTGTGAACGCAGTACTCGGTGACGGAGTCTCTCTCTCACCACACAAATCCCACGCCGAATCTGCGCTTGTCTTCATGCCCACTCCAGTAGATGTTGCAAGGTGTTTTGATCGTGTTTCCTCGCCCCGTCCATCACATCTCTTGTATGGCGGTGATGTCAGCTTTTGCTTTCCTCAGGACCTCAACCAGCCGGGCAGCGGCATTTTCCCCATTAAGGGACCGGCCATTCCAGGTACATGCCCTTATCTCGTAGTTTCTTTTTGTACTATCAAAAAAAAAAAATGGTTCATCTTAAAGACCATGAATTTTATATTCATTTTGAAACATGCATTTAATACTATAATGCTTGAGAAAATTTTTAAGAATCTTATCATCGAAAACTATGCACGGCGTTTCTTGCATTTCTACCCACTTTTGGAAAATTGTATAGATTAATTGTGATTTTCCTGAAGCTTTTCTTTTGTCAGATAATGTTTTCTGAACCTTACTCTATAAACAAGCTGAGAATCAAATTATGGTTCTGTACATTAAACTCGTAGGGAATGTTCAAATTATACAATTTCTGTGGTTCAGATCTCTTAGTTTTTAAAAATGTACTTAAAAAAACTGGCGATCCGGCCAAACTGATATGCAATCGCCCCCATTTGCATTGTAGTTCTTATTAACTAACCAAGACTTCAAGTTTTCTGCTTCGCATCGAAATGAATATGTTCCCTATAGAGGAAACCTGAGTACCCTTCAACATCCTTCTGCAGATGTCTATCATTTGGCAGTACCTTTACCACTTTTTAAGGTCCCTTATACTTCGGCACCAATTTCTTGCACTCCATTACATAACCTCTTTCATCATTAGCTTTTAAAATTCGACTACCATCTCTTTGAGCTTTATCATAATTATCACATATATCTTTATTTTTCTGCATTACGTCTTATCCCTCCTAAACTTATCTCTTACGCCTTTAAGTAAAAGTCCTCCAATTGTTCTTTCAAAAGGGCTATAGCTAGTCGCTTTTATTGTAAACCAAATAATAGTTTACTAGGTATACTACCTATGCTTCGATAAATCATCTCAATATTCGGCAAAGCCTTGCTGAAACTATAGGCATTTCCAGCATTAGTGGCTTTGGAAATCATCGAAGCTATAGTACGATGAACTCTTTCGTCTTGCCCGTTAGCCTGTGGTGACCTAGAAGCTATTTTAATGTGCTTTGTATTATAAGAAGCCATAGATAATTGAAACTCTTTTAAAGTAAAATAACATTTATAAAACTTCAGAAGAGTTAAGGTAAGATACTTTGAGAAAAAGAGTGGTAGCGACTTTATTGAAAATCTACTTTGATGCTCTGGATGTTCATAAACAACTTTTATTCACATTTTTGGTGCTCTTTTTTTTTTAACATATTCATTCCAATGTACACACCGTTATAGTTGCATTTAAAAAGTATTAATATTATTTTCATAAAAATTTAAAAGTGAAAAATTATTATTCTTGGCCTTGAGCTCGTTTTATGAATACTACATTAAAAAATAAATTAATAAAGATTGGTTGCTGTAGTAAAAGTATATCATCTTAGAAGTTTCCACATGGCGTATTGTTTGCTGGAATGACCCATACTTTACTGTGCTGCTAAGTCAAGTTAAAGCATGTACGGCACGGCGTATGCGCAACTATTTCAACACTTCAAAGAGTAAAAAGAAAAAGGTAACCCGAACCTGCATCAAATGCTATTGGTACGATATAAGTACGAGATCAGCCGCGCAAGTTTGGCCGATGGTGTGGCACAAGGAAAAAAAAACATTTAAGGTTTTCAGCAAATCTGGTGCGTTTTTTATATTTCTTAAGTGCTTTAAAATCTTTGATGCGTCTATGTCTGTGCCTTGTTGTTGATGTTGTTTCTGTGTATATGTGAGTTGTAAGTGAAATTTGCTTTAGTATGCGTGTATAGAATCTTGTTTGACAGCTTTGCTGATATGTATGTGACGCTCTGCTTATGAGGGTGTGTGTGTATACAAGTGCTTTGCTGATTGTTATTATTCGGTAATCGTGTCTAAATTCGATGAATGCTATCAATCGGCAAAAAACGAAGGCAACTGCGTTTATCATAAATATACACAGTGTTTACAAAAACAAAATAAGTGATTAATCATGTTAAATTTATTTTAGTTCAGAATACTCAAAACGGTAGTTAATTGGTTTTGTTTGTGTAATCTTTGTGGTTATACTTATGGAATGAAATAAAAAAAAATTATCTAATATAACATCAAATAAAATATAATAAAATGAACAAATATCAGCTGTTTGTTGCGAGCTTTTTGGTTTGTAATTTAACGATTAAATTTGTTGTTGTTGTGGTAGCGATTAATTATAGCTGGCTCTAGGTCAGGTGCATTAAAACACGTTATTTTATTTTTTTCCCAATATATTTCAGTCTCCAGCGGAGATCGTCATCAGGGGCTACAACAACAATTTATAATTTTTAATTATTATGGTTACATATATCACAGCTTTATTGTTACATACATACATTAATTCAGATGTTGGACACAGCATCTGCTCAGTGCAGCATGCTGCTTTGAACTGATTTTCGCGAGTCAAGTAAATGTCTGTAAATGTGTGCGCATGTCTCAGAGTCTTTCTTGTAGTTCAGTCTCTTATTATCTTCAGTGTCTGTTATGTGAAGCATCTCTAGCGTAAAGCGTTTGTTGTTATGTTGTTCTTGTTGTAGTATGCTCACAGCGTCAAAGTCAGATTGCTGTCCGCTCTCAGGACAGTGGGCCGCGAGTGCTGTTTTCTGTGTGCTGTTCGGTTTTAAACATTTTATATCAAATCGATGCCCTGCTATTCTAGATTTGAGTTTATTTTTGATTGTGTCAACATATTCTTTGTTGCATTTGTTGTCTCCATCTCCCCCACATGGTATTTTGTATATAATATTATTTTGGTCCATCTTTGTTACTTTGCTTTTCATTTTGCTAAAAAATATATTGTTTGTGTACGCCGGTTTGTGTGCTATTCCTACGCTTCCTTTGTCATAAACATTCGAGCCCTGTAATCTCTCATAAAAACCAGGTATATATGCAAAAGATTTATATAGTATTAGAGGTTTTTTGACTTTGATTTTCGATTTTTTACCGTTGCTGTATGGTTTTATCAGACTATGTATTATGCCGTATGGGAAATCATTTGTCCTCAGGATATGTTCTATGCGTTTCTTGTTTTCAGGGTGAAATACTACGTCTCTGGTATCTAATACTCTCCCGATAAAGTTTTTTGACGTGTTTTTGATCATATTTTGTTTGTGTTTTGATAAATAGTTGATAATGCTGTCTGAGGATGCAGGCTCTTGAAACCAATCTAGTTTTATTTTATTGTCAAGTTTGCACACTAAAGAGTCCAAACAGGGGTAATCTGTCATCCTTTTCCAGCTCCATTGTAAATTGCATATCTTTATGGTATGAATTAAGCATTTTCAAGGTTTCATCTAATTTATCCTCTTTCACTATTGCAAACACATCATCTACGTATTTACTAAGTAATCCCGTGTTTGTCAATACTTTTCCTAAAATTTTGTCCATAATAATGTCGGCAACTATCGGTGATGCCGGGGAACCCATTGGAAGTCCCTTAAGTTGTGTATATGTTGGTTCCTTGTACTTAAAATATCAGTTTTCGCATATACAAAGTTTTACAATTTCCATAAAAAGATTTCTTGGAATATTTGTGTGTTCCTTTATCTGCTCCCACTTTGCCCGTATTGTCTGTATAGCCAAGTCTGTTGGTATGCTTGGAAAAAGTGATACTATATCAAACTATTGCACTTTTAACATTAAACATAGATTTCGTCATCAGGTGTTTTAAAATATTAGTCAAGTACTTACATAAATAATAGGACGGAGCATTGGTCATGGAACAAATTGGTCCTTGTGAATTTTGGGTAATCCATATATTCGAGGTGGGAGGGCTGTGTGCGTGGTCATTTTGTATTTTTTGGATTTTGTTACGAGGCGTAACTTATGTAGTTTATCCGTCAATTGATTATTTTTTGTTTGCAGTCTAGCGTAGGGTCTTGCCGTAATATACGATAAGTTGACGGATCATTTAATATGTCGTTCATTTTTGATTTGTAGTCACTTTTCTCCATTGCAACAGTGACGTTTCCCTTGTCTGCATTTAAAATAATGATTTCTTTTTTTTTTTTTTTGAGAAAGTGTCGCGTTCGTTCCACTGTATCACTTATGGCAAGATCTTGCTGTGTTACCTTTTCGCTTTGTCATCGACTCCTTTATTAATAACTACATTTTTGTTCTCGCGGATTCCTGTTCCTCTTTGTTTTCTACGGTCTGAACGAACTCTTCCCCATCTGCTATACATTTTAAAAGAGGAAATTTCTCTTTCGATATTGGCAGAGTAAACTTTGTGCCCTTCGCTAGTAATGCTTCAACGTCAGGTGGAAAATTTTTATTCGTTTTGTTTACCAACCAATGCATGTTGTTGTTGGTTGCCAATATTTGTTTATTCCTCTCACTTCTTAGTCTTTCGAGCTTTGTATTTTGCGTGTTTTTCTATTTTGTATCCCTTGTATGTCTAAGCTGTTTTTCAATCCCAAATAAAGCTGTGGCGTTCTCCTTTTGCATATTTTGGCTTAGTGTCTCCTTTGTATATACGCTTGTGCTCATACAATTAAGCCACTGTACTGAAAAATAATATTTCAAAGAGAAAATCATTCAAGTTATTTTGCAATTTTCATTTCTTACGTGCAAAAATTATTTATTATCTTTGCAACGTCTATAGAGGTGGACGAAATCCCATTTAATTTTGTCGTTTGCGAAAATTTGGAAGTTTTTTCACTCTTCATTGGTTTTTCCGTGCTCACATAATTAAGCCATTTTCGAAAATACTGTGATCTGCAGACAAGATGAGGTCACTTACTCCAAAAAAATTAAAGTTTAATCAATTAAACTGTTCTTAAGGAGATTATTTCAAGAAAATTAAACAAATCTCCAAAAACAGAAGTTCAACTGCATACGAGAGAAATATATGGGAGAGTTTCCAGAAGTGCAAGAAAAGTGCGTAAAGTAACAGAATGTTTAGGTTTTTCTAGAAAAAGAATGTGAAACGCAATACAGTTTTATCAAAAACACAAAACTTTTGCCGATGTACCCCGAAAATGAACAAGAAACACGACCCCGAACGAGAATCGGCTAATAGTTCACTCGGGTATATTGGATCCTTTCAAGCCATACACGGATATACGGGCATATATAGAACAGTGTTATAATATAAAAATATCGTCAAAAACAGTCCTCCAGCGATAGGCCGAAAAATCCTTGAATAGACGTATCGCACGACGTTACCAAAATGTTTCTAAAAAAACATCAACCGGAGGCTAGACTTTGCTAGAAAGTATCACCAAAAAGATGGGAAATTATTAAATTTAATCGTATCGAGTAAGTTTCATGTGTTTGGAAATAATGGTAGACCTTATGCCAGACGTCCGCCATTACAGGAACTGAACCCCATATACACAAAAAAAAACCTTTAAACATGGTGGCTCATCCGTGATGGCATGGAGATGCTTCACCCCATCTGGGGTAGGTCCGATTGTACCAATTGAAGGGAAAACTACGGGCGAAATGTACGAAGATATTATAGCGGACCACTCAAAAGGAAATTGCTCTGGAAATCTATCGCTTTCTTTGCTTTTCCAATAAGATAACGACCCCAAACAGTGTTCTAGGGTTGTTAAGAGCTGGCTTAGAACCAACAGTATCAAATTTCTCGAGTGTCCTGCGCAAAAGTCCGGACTTAAATTTTTTGACATTAATCGGGTGTTTTCACAGATCGCTTAATTATATGAGCACAAGTTTCGTACCTACGAAGATTAAATCTTTTTATGGTCCAACATTTTAATTTTAACTCCTGAAATAAGAGACAAATTTAATTAAAATGCATTTCCGTTAATGTTTTTGTAAACTTTAATTCGGGATTTCTAATAAAAATTCCGAAAAAAGAACTTGTATACTTTGCCGCTCGTATGGCTTAATTATATGAGCACAAGTGTATAATTCCGGTGGAGACTGAAACATATTGAGAAAAAAATTAAATAACGTGTTTTAATGCACCTGAGCTATAATTAATAGTTAAATTAAAATATAATTAACTTAAATTAAAATCAAACAAAATTAAATTAAGTAAAAGAACTATGATAACGGGCAGGAAATTAAATAAAGGATAAAGAAAGGAAAGAAAAGGAAAGGAAAGGAGTGTTAGGAAAAAGAAAGAAAAAGGCAATAGAAATAGAGAAGAGAAAGGGAAATAAACTAAAAATATAATAATGTAAAGATGCATGTGTGCTGTAGAGAAGGCCAAAAAAGGAGTAGCTAAACTAAAATAACTAGAGCAAAGGTTTGTGGTTAAAATTACACCACTTTGCGAGGCCGAACTTAATTAAATTTATGTACAAGATATACAAGTTTACACATCAAACTCCACGAGTACTTGATGCTCACGCCTTTTTTTACTTGAATATTTAGCTCAATTTGAAAACAGTCTTACTTCATAATCATATAACTAACCAATAACCAATAGTAAACCATAAAGAGCACTTTGAGGTGTCCCTATTTGGGGGCCACCTCACAAATTTTCACGCCTGAACCCACGCACACGCACGCACTCAATACAAGCTTTAAAAGAAATGTTAAAGTGTCTCGTCAACTTTAATGATCAAACAAAATTTAAAAATTTGATTAAAAATGAGAACAAAGAATACAAAGGCTACTAAACAAAAATCAAACGTCACCTGCCAACACCGCGAAACATGTTGCGCGACAAGTTAAAGCTTGGTATTACGACCGTTTCCAAACAGACAACGTAGCAATATTTACAGCTCACCCGTTATGCTGCCTGCATCGATGGAGCCGTGGGGACTGACGATTACGTTACGTGTGATGCGGGCTTTACTAAGAAATCTCTTTTGTAAAATCAGACATTAAATGTCGCATTGGTACGACTTGCGTTTGACAATAGATCATATCTGGCAAGGTAGGAACAACCACAATGTCGCCGTACGAGATGAAAAGTAAGCAGTGCAAACTCATCGTTCAAGTTAAAAATTCAGCACGTGGGAGAGATATCTCAACTTTGTTGTTGACAATTTGCTTGTTGCTGTTTTGCTGTGTAGGCACAGTGGCCGCAAAGAGCCCCAACTTGGGAACATTGTCAGCAAGTAACCAATCTATCCAAAGCAGGCATATCATTGTTCTCACCTGTGACACGCATCATTACTTTGAAGGAGACAAATTCACAATAACTGTCTCAGCTCTATGTGTGCGTGTGTGTGTGCCTTTGTACATGATTCCTTTGGGCGTGCGCCATCGTTTATTACCGCTGATTCAACACATTATGTGGGCGCTTTGATACTTTCCATTTTCTGCAATGTTTGCTAAAATCACTCATTGGCCTACTCAGTGTAGGAAGCTGCGTGTTTTCTTTGAAACGAATGAAGCAAAAAGCTAGTAAATTTATCTTCACAAGCTTTGCTTCAAGAAGAATGGATTACTTAAAGTTGGCATACTTCGATGCAAAATTTTAATGTATGTACATATCGATGTGGGGTATCTTGTATTTGTATATATGTATGGATGTATGCATATTAGCCAGGAATAAATATATATAAAAAACTAATTTTTTTAACTATATTGATATAATATTTAAGAATGGCGCAAAAATACTGTAAGAGTCTCCGATCTTAATACTAATTTTTAGAGGTGTATTTTTATGTATTGCTCCTCTAAATTTTGTTATTTTATGTTATGTTGAGTTATGTTATGTTATGTTATGTTATTTTATGTTATGTTATGTTATGTTATGTTATGTTATGTTATGTTATGTTATGTTATGTTATGTTATGGTATGTTATGTTATGTTATGTTATGTTATGTTATGTTATGTTATGTTATGTTATGTTATGTTATGTTTTGTTATGTTATGTTATGTTATGTTGTGTTATGTTATGTTATGTTATGTTATGTTATGTTATGTTATGTTAAGTTATGTTATGTTATGTTATGTTATGTTATGTTATGTTATGTTATGTTATGTTATGTTATGTTATGTCATGTTATGTGATGTTATGTTTTGTTATGTTATGTTATGTTATGTTGTGTTATGTTATGTTATGTTATGTTATGTTATGTTATGTTATGTTATGTTATGTTATGTTATGTTATGTTATGTTATGTTATGTTATGTTATGTTATGTTATGTTATGTTGTGTTATGTTATATTATGTAATGTTATTTTATGTTATGCTATGTTATGTTTCGGTGTGTTTTTTAACCTTGTACTATTTATGCGATGTTCCACTGAGTTATGTTATGTCATGTTATTTTACCTAATGAAATCTTGCTTTAGGTTTTTTTATGAAATGGTATGTTTCGTTATGTTATTTAATATTTTTTTATTTATGTTATATTTTGTTAGGTTATATTCAGTTGTATGATGACATGCTTTGTTATGTTGTGCTATGTTATTTTCTCTTGGGTGATATTATGATGCCGTAAAAATGAGGACAGGATCGCCCTATCTCCTTAAATTGCACATGGATAATTTTCAAAAAATTTTGTTATGTTATGATGCCTCATGCATACTATTTTATGCCAGAAACGGTATTACACTAAACTCTGACGTATGAAGACCAAAACAAGAAATAACTATTGTGTGTCTTAAGAGTGGAGAGTTTCAGCTACCACTGCAGCTGTTAAGCTAACCACTTCCATCCATAGCATGTTAAACCAACAAATCTAGCACCAAGCTCACAGTTGCCACCTACTGGTTGGATAGAAAAATTTAGGACTTGTAATCCTTTATATAGACATTGCTTATCTGTCTAAGTAGCGACAAAAATACTAGCGAGAGCTTTTTGGGAGTGTTTTTGAAATAAAATTATTTCCACAGACATAAATCCAATACGTACAGGAGCTAGGACAACACCAGTCGTGTGAACAATTTAATATGACCACGTCGAGCGTCAAGGAGGTTAAGAATAAAACACTTTTTCTCAGTTTCCGCATCACTTCTGGTAATACCTTTAAGACCGTTTCTGGCCCCTACTCTAAAACTCTAAAGGGAAACATATTTTCCTCACAACACACAAAGACTCGGAGTTCTTACTGCCCACAACATTCAAGGATTTTTAAGTGGAATTTGCATTGAGTATTTCGCCTCCCAAAAATTGCTGGTTATGCACTGAGAAGTAGAAACATATAGCAACTTGAAAGAATTTACTTAACAAAACCTTTGTCATTCACAAAACTGCAGGATTCTCACACTCAAACACTCAAACTCATTTCCACACGCTCATTCCCTCTTTCTCTCTCTTTTAAAATTTTATTCAGCTGAATTTAGATTTCGTTCACTACAAAAACGAATTCGCCCTAAACTAGTACAACAATTTCTGGATAACCCAAGGTGTGAACGAGAGCGCAACAAAAACAACAACAACACATATACTGATCCGGCCTACCCAAGCAAAACTAGGATGAGTGGGAGCAAAACAAAATTTTCCGGGAAAAAAAAATTCAAATCTCACAACAATGCGCTGGGTTGTTGTAGTTAATGTGTACTGTTATCATAAGCGCGGTTGCCACTTTGGTACATTCGAACCAAAAATTGTTCGTTTTCTGTAAGTTGGGTCTTTTGATGCGTTTTGTTATAAATTTATCTTTTTACTGAAGTGTTTAGGGTATTGCTGACTAATTGTAAGTATTGAAAATGTATAGCAGGAATCACTCTGTAATAATTAGGTTTTTCGCTTTCGTGCTTAGTCGGGAGCTTTTGTCTTGACTTATGATAGACTTGATACTTCTTCAAAGTAATTCGGTACTAAAGGAATTTATTAATTCTTATAATTACACACAAATTGTAATCATATTAATTTAACTAAAAGTAATAACACTTTGAAAATTAGTAAATCTTTTTTTTAAAACGAGTAGATAAATTTTATAATTCTTTGCACTTTGTAAGTTAAAAATTGATTACTTTTTATAGTTTCGTGCTATTCGTAATGCTGAGTAATTTAATTCCAAAATAATCATGCTTCGAAAACAAATTTTAAGCTTTTTTAAGTGAACCCTAAAGAATGAATGACTTCCTATAAAAGTAATTATATGATAAAGGAATTTGTAATTTTTATAGTTCATTACAAATTGTAATGAAATTACTTTAATCATAAATTGCTCTTTTCAGAAAATAATTGATAATATTTTTAGATCTTTACACTTTGTATGTAAGCAATTGATTACTTTTGAGTGTGGGCTACAATACTTGATTACTTCTTATAATTCCTTGATATTCATAACTCAGAGTAATTAAGTTCCAAATTAGTCATAATTTAAAAATAAATTTAAAGGTTTTTAAAGTGAGCTTAAAGAGTTAATAACTTCCTAAAAAAGTAATTATTTGATAAAGAAATGGTCAATTTATATACTTCATTCCTTACAAATTGTAATGAAATTACTTTAATCTAAAATAATAATACTTCGATCATAAATTGCTCTTTTCAGAAAATAATTGATAATATTTTTAGATCTTTACACTTTGTATGTAAGCAATTGATTATCGTTGAGTGTGGGCTACAATAACTGATTACTTCTTACTATTCCTTGCTATTCGTAATGCAGAGTAATTTATTTTAATTAATTATTAATACTTCCAAGATAAATTGATCACCCTTTACCATGAGCTAAAAGTATAAATTTTAGATATTATAATTTTTGCAATTTGTAATGTAGTATAATTTCATACCAAATTTAGTCATTACTACCCATTAGTTTTGAGAAATATTTGATTAATTTTCACTGTGGGCTAAAGAAATTGTTTTATTTTCCTAAAACCTAGCTATTCGTTCGAAAAGTGATCAGACTGTTAAACTTCAAAGGTTGTGAAAATTATCAAATTGTGATTAATCGATAACGATTATTCCCCGATTAATCAATTAACGAATCAAAGGCGGTAACCAAGTTATAGTGGCAGTACACTGAAGTAATAAACCGACAGTTCCCTGGGTAAAGTATAGAGTGGGGGTAGCATCAAACGTCGGCACTCCTCCAAGTCTTTGGCCTTTTGGCATACCAAATTTTGGTCCCTAAACAAAATATTGCATATGGCAACCGCAACAGCTGGTCCAAACGTGTGTTGAGTGCCTTTAATGTCTTAGTGTTAGTGTGAGTATTTTTATGAGTGGCTCTGTGTTCAAACACTCAAGCGAGACGTCGCATGCATCAAGTGAAAAACCGTTCAACAGTTTTCCCGGGAACGCGTAGCATGTTAAACGTTCATAGCGCGAAAACAGCAACAGTAAAAGGTGGGCAATTATTGCCACAACAACAGAAAACCAAATTGTGTTTAATCAAATGCATGAAAGCTGAAACCTTAACAGAAGATCAAGAAACATAAATTTAAAGGTGCGTTGCATGATTTAACGGAAGTTTTGTGCGGATATTAAAGAAACTTTTTTCTTGTTGTTTCTTACGGAATTGAATCGCTTCTTTGATTTGTAATTGAACTAAACGACTGTGAATCAAAAACCGTGAAGTGTCGAGTAGCTTAAGGAGGCGCGATTAATTTCAAACAAGACAGAGCACGCAGCAGAGCGGTTTAGTTTTTAAGCAAAGTAAGCGAAAGATTATTAACCGAATAGATATTTCTTTAATTGAATAAAGTATTTTAAAAATAATGCTGTTTTGTTTAGAACAGATTTGAATAAAAAAATATTTATCTTAAATCAAGCGCAAACAGCACAAAGAGGCTGCGAATTGTAAATCACAAAAGCACGTTTTCTAATTTGAATTGCAAAATTTCAATGAAAAACAATTTCAATTGTTTACAAAAGCAACAATCAAGGTTGTACATATCAGTAGAGCTCACAAAGGGTAGACTAGGGTAGGGTATATGGACAAAAATTCACCTTGGTGGAAATTTTTGTGCTTTAAACCTTCCGGTACGGAGGTTTATTTGGGAAATGGGAATAGTCTAAACAAAAAATGTTATTTATATCTAAATACCGGATTGAAAAATTATATTCTGCATTCTCAAAAATCCCGAATTCGTCCTTTTGTGCTGAAACATATAATCCCAACAAGCATTTTCTGGATAATTAACGATCCCAACAAATTCTTTTTGTGGGATATACAGTTGCGTTCAATATAAAAGTAGTGAAATTAAATTGTGTTTTTAATAATTTTCATTTAAAATATAAAGAATTAAATAACAGAAGCCATATAAAAAGAAATTTCAAAGTTTATACGAAGCTCCGGAAAGTTAATTATAGTTCAAAAAAATATCCATCAAAATTAAGAAATTTTTTTGACATTATTTGGTTTTTTGTAGAACAATCAATTTTAGTATCACATTGTGCAAGTTAGAACTAGCTCCAAATTTCCTTGAATTTTCAGAATTTTTTTCATCAATGCATGAAGAAAAATTTATTTTGTATGGAAAAAATAACCAACATCCTTGACGTAAAAAATTTTCAAAACTCGGGAAAAATTTTGTGCGAGTTCTAGCTAAAATTGATTGTTCTATAAGACTGCTTGTTCAAAAATACTATAGAAATTCTTCCCAAAAATATTGAAATCTTGTTGTAAATTTTTAAAAATTTTAATAACTTTACTGAACTTAGTGAAAGTTATTAAAAACAGAGCTTCTTTTTATTTTATCGCGCGATATCCAATTTAATTTCACTTCTATTATTATTAAAAATGGCATAGGTTACGTTAGTTTAGGTTGAGGGAGCTGCCACCTGGGCATAGGCCAGTACCAGAAGGCCCATTGCGATCCCACGTAAAGACACCGTTACTCCTCCTCTTCGGACCATTTCGAAGACCTGATGAAGGCTAGCGCGTCCTTAATGTCATACTCCGCAATTTGATGGAGGTTGTCCAGGATGTCAGCCCCCAGACAGCGCCATCTGGCGCCGATTAGCTCTGGGCAGTTGCAAAAGAGGCGTTCCAGAGTTTCTTCCTGTTCGTCGTCCTTGCAGGTCCTTCATCATCGACGATAGGTTACGCCTAGCTTCTCTGCGTGCCTCCCAATAAGGCAATGCCCAGTTAGAACTCCTATTTACTTAAAGATTTTTGTCCTTTTTAGGGTGTAAATATGACATGATCTCTTTGGATTACTTTTTGGCCAAGTTTGCTTGGATATCCGAAAACCTGGCGTTTGTGGCTATCTTTCGTTGCCTTGTTGGTAGGTGTTTTCGTTCAACATTAGCATGCACGTGGCGAAGGGTATGCCTAAGCGTGCTTGGTCGTGCCCTGCTCGGCTGCACTACCGTTTCCCTCAATGTCCCTGTGTCCCGGAACCCACGTGAGGTTCACACAATTCTGGTTGACCATCAGCTAAAAATAAAGATTTCCTTGCCGATAGTGTATTTTCCTACCAAAACCGCAGTTTCCATGATTGCTGAAACCTCAGCCCGAAAGACACTACATTGCTCAGGTAGTCTAGAAGTGAGTTCTACGTCGCGGGCCTTTGAAAAGACCCCTCCCCCAAACATTCCGTACAATTTGCAGCTATAGTTGTATATGGAAATACTGCCCTCTCTACCGTAGCAACGATCAGACTCCCACCAATCTTCAATACTGTGCTTCCAGAAAGAAAACTGAAATTATTTACTTAGTATGCTGGAATATCCCGTGGTCCGTATGTGGCAGCTCGATGATTCCTATAGGCGCAGGGGTGACATCGCCACTGCTCATTACCCTTCTATATCTATAAGCAGGAGGCCAAGAATCACCTGAAAGGCTTCGCTTGCAGTAGTCTTTAGAGCTCCGCCTATGCTTCTCATACTAGACCTGTGAACATTACTTAACAGGTTTGACGACTCACATACAGCAGGCTACCATACGATGACGCCATATAGCAATATGGGTCTTATAGCCGCGGCATAAATTCACTCGCATATTTTGGGACTAACCCTCTATTTTTTAACTTTGGCTTTTTTTCTAGTGTATAATGCAATATACGCTTTCTTTAGCCGCTGAGTAACGTTTTCCTTCCAGTTCAGACTTTTGTCCAGCACCACACCTAGGAAATTGGCTTCATCTGCCAAATTGAGACGCTTGACGCTTAGTTTTGGTTAGTTTGGCGGTGGTTTACTACTCGTACAAAGTAATAAATAGCTATTTATGGAAAAACATTAGCCCACTGCTGAAGACCAGCACATAACATTTTTGTACGTCTTTCGATTTCAAGTGATGTGCAGCGTACCTAACGCCACCACTTGGCCTGCTGTTTACCAGCCTTTGCCCCCGTTGTGCTGCCCTATAATTTACTTTAGCACATTACAAACAAAATACTCTCCGCTCCCAATTTTATCACTAATTTCCTCTTCTTCCAGAGTTTCCTTCCATTATCCTTTATCTCTTTTGTCCTCTTACTCCGCATTTGCTTCTTACCTCCCCCCTCTTCTGTCTCTGCCTCTTCCTGTTAATACCAAACCTCCTATTGGAATTCTTTGCCACCTGTTCAGTTTCCGCTTTCTAATTCTATTCAGACCTGTTAAATAATGATCACTAGTCGGTATGATTACCGGTTTGACTAATTATTTTCTTGAGAATTGAGTGATTGATTATCAATTACTTTCAATTTTTAATGATTATTTTCAAATTAATTAAAAAAATAATCAAAAAAATCATGATTTTTTACGATTATTAAAAATAACCAATAAAAGTGGTTTTGATTACTTTTGATTATATTTGATTATTTTTGATTTAAAAAAAATTTTTTTTTTTATTTTTGATTTTTTTCAGCATTATTGCACATAAATATTCACATCAGCAGTACTGAAAAACATCAAAAAAAAAAAAACCAAAAAAAATCGAAGGTAATCAAAACAACATTATTTTGATTATTATGAATTTTTTTTTTTAATCGTAATCAATAAATAATTGCCTTACCAATTAAAAAGCCGTTTAATAAATTGATTACTAATAAAATGTAACAGGTCTGGTTCTATTCCAGGCCCTTCCAGAGTAATAAATCTTTACACATTGGTGTGGTTTATCATCTTAAGTTTTCATTTTGGAGATAGCAAAAAATAAAAATCCTTAAAATGAGTTGAGTGCTGCATTCGACTCCTCTTTCACCATTTTATAACAAATCCAGGTTCGACCTTAACACTCAAGCTAAGCATGCTAAGCAGATGATATTTAGCCTTAAAAGTCTCTCAAACCATTTTTGATATTGACTGTCCCGGTACTTTAACCCAAAGGCCTTTGATAAGATAGGCTAGCTCACTGCCTCGTGATTTTCTAGAAGATTCGACATGAGGAACTAAAAGCATTCATACCATATTCACATATCAGCGCGTTTTAGCTTTATATCCGATAATGGACTGTGGAATCGACAGCCCTTCTTAAAGCTTCTAACAGTGTGTTACCGTAAGGGGGATTGTTTTAATTCTTCTAGCGGCATAGCATATTAGTTTTGTCAGACAAAACAAGTCTTGGGTGAATGTGAGTCGCAGAAGAGACACCAATAGTAAGCTCAGAAAGGGGCAGACTGCTTTGCAAGATCTACATAAAGCTCATCAAAGTCATTAAAGTTCGGGCACTACGCCTAAAAAGTTATATTTGAGTTATTATATATTACGCATTTATTCAAATATAATTATTTTGAACTAAATGGATGTATGGACCTATGCCGATTTGAATTGTATGCTACCTGGAAGCCTGTCACCGTACAAAAATATATATAAGCCACCAACTCCATAAATGTGGACTGGTGACTACCAAACCAAACACACACACACACCCATTCACATAATTCCCATCACGCAATTTACATTCATTATAAGTTTCATTCATTATTACACAATTATAATTAAAATAAATACTACGCTTCACCAAACATGGACGCCTTCACAAAAAATACGGCGTAGTCACGTAGAGGTGAACTTAAAATAAATTACGGCTAGCCATATTCCCGCCAGGGTACACATACAAACGTTCTACTGAGATACATGTGGGCTACATTGTTACTGATAAAAGCTGAAGGTGATAAAAAAAAATGTGTTCAAAATTTGTGCATTGTCTGCGAAAAATGGAAATAGGCTGAGGGTCTAAAAAACAGGTCGACCTGATAAGAGCACTTTATATACACCAAAGGAGATTTGTAGCTTGGTAATGAGCATTTGGGTATTGATATGAAGGTTGAGCAGCAATTAAATACACTTGTGTGCGGTATATGGCTTTACAAATACGAACAACAATACACACACAGGCACATACAGCCCTGCAGACAAACAAGCTAGTAGTGCATTACTGCAAAACGAGTATGAGGACCAAGTCTAACTTGTTAGTCAAGTCGCTTTTCTTACTAGATCTTCGGACATAAATAAACCAATCTCAAGCTAGACAAAAAGAGACCAGTTTAATGTTAGCGGTAATTCGTAAGTGAAAATAATTAAAATTCTACCGGTCATGTTAGCTAAGAAGTCGGTACACGCGGGGGACGCCACAGGTTTGAGTTACGGTGCTGGAAACATAAAATTTAAAAAGTAAGATTTTATTTATTTGAGTTGTGTGCCATAAAATTTAATTTTTTTTTTTTGGTGATATGTAAAAACATCAAGTGAAACGAGGTTAAAGGGAAATTATATAAATTGACTATACGAGGTGTGTTCAAAAAGTATCGCGAATTTTGAATTTTCGCTGGTTACGTATATTCGAATTTCGAATTTTTTGTGGCGTTATGTTGGTACTCATGTCTCTCACTTATGCCGACAAGCTCGGCCATTTTGAATGTTCAGTTAATTGTTGACAGCTGCTTTGCTTGCACGTGTTTTGGATCGTCTTCGATTTTTACCTATTTTTTTACCAAAATTGCTCAATTGTGACCAAAAACAGCATCGCATGAACATTGCTAATGAGATGTTAAACTCTGTCCGCGACGACCCAAATTTGCTCCAGAGGGTCATAACTGGTGACGAATCGTGGGTTTATGGTTATGACGTGGAAACCAAAGCTCAATCATCTCAATGGAAGCTGCCGCACGAACCAAGACCGAAAAAAGCGCGCCAAGTTCGGTCGAATGTGAAAGTTTTGCTGACAGTTTTCTTCGATTGCAGGGGCGTGGTGCATCATGAGTTCTTGCCACAGGGAAGAACGTTCAATAAGGAATATTAACTGCAAGTTATGCGCAATTTGCGCCAAGCAATCCGCCAGAAACGCCCAGATTTGTGGAAGAACAAAAATTGGCTTTTGCACCACGATAACGCCCCTGCTCACGCAGCGTTGCTTGTGCGCTACTTTTTGGCCAAAAACAACACACTAATGATGCCGCAGCCACCGTATTCCCTAGATCTGGCCCCCTGTGACTTTTTCTTGTTCCCTAAATTGAAGAGGCCCATGAAAGGACGACGTTACGCTTCTCTTGACGAGAGAAAGACGGCATCGAAGGAGGAGCTGAACAAGATACAAAAAAATGATTTTTTGAAGTGCTTCGAAGATTGGAAAAACCGTTGGCACAAGTGTATAATATCTCATGGGGATTACTTTGAAGGGGTCAAAATAGATATTTATGAATAAATAAATAATTTTTGATAAAACAGAAAATTCGCGATACTTTTTGAACACACCTCGTATTTCTATTTTCAAAAATTTTTGTGAGATTTTTATTTCAAATTTTCGCTTGCGACGCGTTTTTAAATAATTACTATCAAAAATAATACTATTGAATATTTTAAATGCATCTCATATTACAAAATCAATATTTCGCCTGCAGCGCTACTTAAAATATTTAGAAATTATTTTAAGTTCATATCATACTACACAATGAGACTTTAGAAAAAAAAAAACAATCACGGGACGTAAATATTTGAAAGAGAAATAAAGTCAATTGATCTTATTTCACCTCGAAAAGAGAAATAGCGTCAATTGACTTGGCGAAATAAAGTCACTTGGCCTTATTTTCGTCGATCTTGTTACCTGTCACCTTTTTTTTTTTTGTGTTAAGCAGGCATTTTTCAGTCTAATTTAAAAGGAGTTTGAAAATTCTAGTTCTAAACTGGTATGTTTTCAGACTAGTTAAATTTTTCACCATCCCACAAGCACCAACTAAATACCTGTGTGTGTGTATGTTAATCACATTTGATAAATTATTGAGTTTTTTATAATATCGCTTTTTTTCGTTTTATTCTTTGACATGAAATGTGGGTGTTTTAATTCAATTAAAGCGAACAAACGCCAGCAAAAATTTTACACAAAAAAATTAATTTTAATTATTTTTTGTATACTCAGCTGAGCAATAGCTCATGGGTATGCCGAAACGATAGCTATGGATTTTTGTATATAAAACTATTTAGGTGGAAAAAACGTAAGCAAATTTTTTAAATGTGTCATAGAAATTGGGCGTGATATCGTTTTTTCCATCGTTTTTTGAAAATGAGCGAAATCGAACGAGCCACGCCCACTTTTTAAATAAAGAATATTTCGAAAAATAAAAAAAGTGATAACTCCTATTAAGTACAAAATACCACTTTAATTACAAAATTTTATATCTAGTTTTCAATTGTGCCAACCAAATAACTCGTTTGTAAATTTTTAAAAAAGGGCGTGGCACCAGCAACTTTTTATTAAGCCACTGTTACATATATTATTAATTGTAAATCAAAAACCTTAAAACATAGAACAAAATTTCTCATATATATTACCCTCAAGTATTACAAGAAGTTTGCCAGAAGAAATGGACTAAATTGGTTAAGAGCCACGCCCACTTTTATGCACGAGATATTTACAAAGATCATAGGCAACTTTATCGCTTATCGCTTTATCGCTTGAAAACATTTTTTTATCGCTTCAATTTTAGTTAAAAAGCCACATTCACATATAATAAGAAATATATACAAAAAGGAAATCGTTTACTAACCACGCCCACTTTTAAAGCTAGTTTCAAAAAAATGCTAGTCAATTTTAAAATTCGATATCCCTGCAACCGACCTGGTTATCGATTAAAACTTTTGCACGAACGTGGTGCTGCCCGTCTTTGACCTGGTAACTGTTATTTTTCTGTTGTTATAGAATATGACTCTTTTTTAAGATGTATATTCAATTACATAAAAAATTGGTGGACATGTTCCCAATACTCGTACTCTGACTGAAATGAAGACGAACGCTGGGTCACCACATCCGCATTCATAAATAGCCATAACTTTTATCAAGCAAAAAGTAACTCCAACTTTTTCTAAAGCTCGCAGCTGCGTATATAACATTCCGTTACACCAACACTTAGACTCCCTTACTTGTTAATAAATTTAAATTTAAAATATTTGCGTGGCAAATGTAAAAGAATTTCGTTTTTATGTTAAAAAAATATATAATAACTTTTTTAAACTTTCAACATGCTTTTGTGCTGGAAAAATTATTATTTTCACACACTATTTAATAGCCGAGGGAGGATGTGTCAGGAGACAAGTGCCACTACTATTACATACTTAAATTAGGTCACGTAGAGGCATTAAATAAAGCTAAAAAAAATTTCCCCGGCTGCGTTCCAAGGCATACAATAAGGTTTGAATAATGTTAGGCTGTAGAATGCTTCTTCGCTGTCATAAAAATACATTTTTAAACGCCAAAGGCTCGGCTCTGTTGTACAAAGACATAAATAATATACTGGGAGCTAGTGAACTAACAACACTTCTGGTTTAGAAACGGCTACTATGCGCTAGATAG
Organism: Merzomyia westermanni; assembly: GCA_949987695.1. Taxonomy (NCBI): domain Eukaryota; kingdom Metazoa; phylum Arthropoda; class Insecta; order Diptera; family Tephritidae; genus Merzomyia; species Merzomyia westermanni. The sequence goes on from OX465290.1 coordinate 31,373,683, forward strand.
AGTAACATTGAAATAACAGCTCTTGTTCGGATAAGAAACACCGAGTAATTCCATTCCAATAGAAACGACTGTGGAAGTTTAAAGGTCATTCTTTCTTTCTACTGCTCTTAATAATAATAGTTCCACGCAATATAAAGATGAGCAGACTAAGGCTTAGACCATTTGGAAAGCACCTGATACCTAACCTATAGTCACTTAATGAAACGATCCCAAATGTTTTTTCCTAAAAAGACCACATTAGTTTGCGACAAAGGGACTGTTATGTGAGTTGTGTTTCAATAGTTCATACAAGTTTTTCAGGTAGCACTATAGACAGAATGTGCCTATGTGAAGTCACTGCATTGACCAATAATCATAACCTAAACTTACCTAAGCTTTAGCCTCTCATCCACTTTGTTGTTCAAAAAATTTAATTTTTTCCACCAGAGCTAGGACGCTCTGAGATTGATGAAAAAAATGCTTCAAGGTCATGTGGATTGGGACTTTACTCTCCGAGTAAACGTTTTAGACCTTTGTATTAATTTATAGAGGTCTTTCATGGCCAGTTTAGACTTATCTAAGGGTGATTCCAATTTTTCCTTAAACCTTTCAAACCAAAGTGAAAAATTTAGCTGCATATAGCCTTGTAAGAAATTGAATTCTCCACAAAAATGTGGGGAAGGATAATTTTCGTCAGTTGGACCGGTCCGAGTAATATATCAATGTGCGACAGGACTTAAGCACCGAAATTCCTTTTAAAACAATTTAATTATAAAAAAATCGTAAGCTCACTGTAAATTCGAGCGTTGTGCTAACTGGGAGCGGCGGTGGCTCAAAAGCACGGCGGTCGAATTTGTGCTCAAAATAGAAAAGAAAAAAAGAAACGAGAATTCTCGTTATAAAAAATGTGGCCGTATATTTGTAAAAAATATAATTTTGAACAATTATTTTACCTTAATTATTGATGCGGGCGAAGAATCCTGGGCTGGCCGTGATGCGGTCGTGTCGACTGTCTCTGGAAAAGTAGACGGTTTTTCGATCGAGGACAACCGTTGAACCTGAAAATCATCCTCCGGTTTTAAGGGGAGGTGAACCCACACATGCACACCCCCATGCATGTATATGTGTGCTGACAAAACACGAATATGCATGCATGCCCACACAGGTGGGTGGGTTGGTGTGAGTGATTGGAAGGGCGCTAAAGTTACATTAGGGTGGCCCATTTTTTGAGACTTTAGGCATCTCGCCTAAACATGCCGGCCCCCTTGCGATACGCAACATCTTACCCCGCCCCAGGATTTTCCACCGCGCCTCCTCTTAAGCTAAGGACTTAAACTATCCTAGTGAGTGCCGGCTGGCGCTGTCCCAGTCGTCTGCCTCCGAAATGCCGTTTGAAGTTTGGCGGCTCCATCGTATCGCACCTAGAGCTAAGAGAGAGGAGGAAGAAACTTTAGAAAATAAGAAAGCTGTATATTTCTTGCCAGGAAATTATATATATTATTTATTTTTTCTGTAACGAGAAAAGCTGGAAGTCTGTGGTAGCTGGCGCGGCTGAAGTGCCAGTCTACCGTCGAAGTGCGCGTTGATGCGTAGCTGGCGCGGCTGGGAGGCAAGTCTACGCTCGTCCGTAGGTGTGCGGCGATTGTTGCTGGCGCGGCAGAGTGGCCAGTCGACGTTTGCTGCTATTTCAGTGGGCGCGCGATGTAGCGTTCGCAGTTGCGCCGCTCGTGGGATAGCAGGGGTCGGAACGGCAGTGGGTCCGATACTCCCTGCGCCGGTCGGAACGGCCGTGGTTCCGATCTCGGCTCGGCGATTTCGTTGTACTCTGACGTCCAAGCGGTCTCCGACGCAGAGAAAAGAAACAAAAAAAATCCCCTTGAATATTTGTATGGACGCCCGTATGCGTGGGTGGCGAGCGACCTCGTTCGGGGTTTCTCCATGCCAGATAATGTGGCATTATTCTAATCTACGGTGAAATTTTAGTATTACAGAGCATATTACCCGTACATGGGAATTGGTTATTTTTTTCCCGCACGGCACGGTAGCGACAAGTTGCTTACGTTGATCGCCTTGTATTTCGATTCGCCACTGGCCCTCATGCAGAGATTTATTCTTACTTGCATGGTCGCCGTCATAAGTGGCGTCAGTGCCGTGCACACAGCGACATTTTCGCTTTTTTTCGGTACTTGGTTTCGGCACCGAACTGGGTAGAGAGTGAGAATGTGGTGACGGTTAGGGTTTATTTTTTGTTGTTTTGTGGGCAAAACAGTCCTGCCCCCTCCGAAAACAACAAAACAAAAACAAAACCCCGAGAACAAATGAATAACAAAAAACAAACAAAAAAATTTTCATAGTTCGAAAAAATTTTCCAAATTTTTGTGTGAAAATTTATTATTTATAGGTTATTCCCTATTTTACTAGAAGCGGGATCTTCGCCGATCAGGTACGAACGTAGATTTCGTTACCCTATTGATCCCGCAGTGAATGGTACCGATTTTGGCAGATCGGGATTTCGGTACCCGGTGACTAAAATATCGCATCACTAACGTGATGGTAAAATTATGCATATATACATATATACATATGCTAGCAAATTTTTTGCGAGTAAATGAGCTCGCATGGCGTGATGGTTGAAGACTTGCACACATACATATATTTATGTGCGTACTCACGCCTTGCAAAATCGTGAAAAAGAAACAAAGAAATTCATTGTTCCAATTTTTCTCTGCCCTAGCGTAGCAGAAAGAATTGGAACAATTCATTATTTTCTTGTTTCCGGCACGCGTGGGCAGCAGCAGTAGCAGAGGTAAGTAAAAATTGCATTTTATTGAAAAATTGTATGAAATCTAATTTTTTCTTTTATTTCCAGGTGGACATGAAGGTAAATGGAGATGCGGCTGTGGAAGATCGCCTGGCCGGCGCATAGAAATATGTTGGGGAAGGTAAGTATTTATTAGCGCTGCCCGAAATTGTGTATCGATTCGGTAGCAGCGCAAATTAATTAGGAACCAAAAAATGTGTGAACATATATGTCCATATAGTTAGTATGCAAATATTAATTGTTTTATTTCTTTTCATTGCAGGTGATCAATAGCAATAATCACTATCAGCAACATTCATCTATGATGCAACATGAGGGACCAATGTTGTTAGGTCAACAATCTCTACAGCATTCTTACCAGCAGCATAATCATTCGTATGGCCCTGTGCAACATCATCATCAACAACATAATATTGCGCAGTCTCACCATATGCAGCACCATCATCACAACGGCGACAATAGTAATCTATCTCTACCTTCACCAAATGCAATACATCTTTCAGCTCACCATGGCATGTCATCAGCTGCAAGTAACTCGTCGGGCGCATCAACATCAGGTTTGCTAGATCCAAATACAGCTATGCTCGCCACCAAGCCACTGATACAAAACGTAAGTCCAACACATTCGACCTGCAGTTCCAATGCAAGTTCTCGCGGTATGGGTTATGCAAAATTTAGTAAAAATTCCTCTTGTGGGTCTTCGTCGATAGTGGCAACTGCGTCACTGCGTAGTGTTGCTGTGGCAGCAACAGCAGCTGGTATTTTGCCACCATATTTTTGTTTGTCGCGGTATCGTCATTGATTGATGTTGACCATTTTATTGAAGCGTGTTCGTTGTATTTAGAGGATGCTACCAATTTACCACGTCGTCCATTTTTACACTGCTCCAGTATACTTTTGGTACTATTAATTTTTTACATATGTACCGCCAGCCTAAATTATTTTAAGACATCGTTAACATTTGGAGTGGTGCTTTGTGCCTTCATCACCCATCATACGCGTGATGCTGTGCGCCGTGGTGACTGGTTTTGTCCAGTCGGGCATACTGGTCGTGTGCCATACGTTGGCTATATTATACTAACTTTATTAATACCACATTTATTGGCATATTTGCATGGCATATGCCGCAGTGGACCAATATAATACTTCCTCGGTCAGTATATAAAGCTAAGTGATAACTACCGGATTGGAAGGGGAGGCTATCGTTACATGAATGTATAAACTTTTGCTTTTGTAGAAAATTTGTTGAGTAGTGATATTAATACATATACTATAATATATATAACATACAATAAATGTTTCCTTACAATAACGTGCGAAGTGATAGCTCATCTCCTGAATCATCATTAGCACCTTCTGTTTGTACACCTTTTTCTTCCATAATGTGATCATTAATTTTTATTGGTTGATTAGCTGAACCGAATTGTTTGGAAAGTTGCAATAATTCACGTAATATTTGGCTTTCTTTACGTAGCCGTGACATTGTTTCCATATCACGATGCACTGCATCATCATCCGCTGATGCAGCACACTGCATTACCAAGGCCATTTCTTTGATTTTAGCACGCTGTTCGCGTATAATAATCCATAGTTCTTCATTATAAACTTCTTTGAAATTTACTTTGCTTTCGAGTATTTTACTTGTTGTATGTGCACGATATTTTTGCATTATAAACTCCATGGTACGTTCGTAGTCCTCAATGCATATTTATATGGTAAAGATCTCTGATCACTTTGATCAATCTTGTTTTGGTTGGTTTTGGGCCAGTGCACGAGAAGGTTGCTATGCAACTTCAAAGAAATAACCCTTAGTCGGTCCAACACCGGCTACGCGGTACACAGAATTGCTGCGCAGAACATACCTTTTGCACCTTCCGGAACACCCTAATCTGTGATTACAACAACCATATGAGATGACAGAAATCTTCCAACTTTGATTTCCAATATCTCTTCACTGAGAAACAAATTCGAAAGTCCGCTTCCGGATTATGGTTACCGGGGTCAAAACGCGTCTTTTGATACCTTTCCCGATAATTTCGGACGTGTTTTAGTAGTTGTCTCTTCAGGATAACAATTACCAAAATTCACTTCACGTTCGCCATATCCTGGTTTGCCGGACGATTTTTTTCGGCTGACTATGAATATTGACTTTGTTGGTGCATAGATAGGTGTCCATCCCCTTGGAATATACTAATGTTTGTCCTACTTCCAGGTACGGGAGCAGTTGCGGTACAAAGGGTGGCTGTGAGCGGTAAAACTCCAGCGCGCTACTCGACAATATGGGATTGGAGCTAGAGCCAAGGATAGGGGTGAGAAAATATTTGTTTCATATGTATATTTGAAAGATATGAACGTATAGGTATATGTATATGTATACGAGGGTGGGACCATCTGCTACCAACTTGTCGTGGCAGATGGATAGATTTTCAGTGGCAGATTGGTCCGCCTTTCTGCGATAGGTTTTCTTGGGCCTCGATATCGAGTGCAATCGCGTTTTCTGTGGCAGAATGGATCGCCCTTCTGCGGTAGGCTTTCTGGTGTCCTCGTTAAGGGTAGCGAGTGAAGGGTGGAATTTTGGGAAAGGGGAGGTCAAAAACGGTTGGGAGGTGATGGAAGGGGATGGTTAAGATGAGGCCCCCGGCCTCTCGCCAGCCATTCCCTCCATAGGGAGCAGAATCAGTTTGACCAACGGTCTTCTGATCTGCCCCTTCTCGGTCATGAGGTCCACTACACGCACTCGGTTATCTTCGCCGGGGTGTACGTGGGTAACTCGGCCGAGCCTCCATTCATTGGGAGACAAGTTGTCTTCTTTGATGACAACGAGATCCCCCACATTAATATTTTGTTTCGGATGCTTCCACTTCACTCGTTTTTGAAGTTCGGATAAGTATTCCACCTTCCATCGCCTGCAGAAGGTTTGATGAAGAGCCTTGAGCTTCTGCCACCTATTGATAATGGAGGCAGGGCTCTCATTCACCTCGGGTTCTGGCGGAGCCAGGAGATGACTTCCAGTCAGGAAGTGCCCGGGGGTCAAGGGTTCCAGGTCCGCGGGCTCATTTGAGGCTGGACTAAGTGGCCGCGAGTTGAGGCATGCCTCAATCCGGCACAATAGCGTATGGAATTCCTCATGCGTGAATTTATGAGGCGAGGCTAACTTCTTGAAGTGGCTTTTGAAGCTCTTCACTCCCGCCTCCCAGAGTCCCCCCATATGTGGAGCCCCGGCCGGAATGAAATGCCATGTCATGGCTTGATGGCTATATTTGGAGATAACCTTGTCTCGGGCTTCCGAGATAAATGCTTTAAATTCAGATCTCAAAGATCGTGAAGCGCCGACAAAGTTAGTACCATTGTCGGAGTAAATGTTTCTCGGACATCCTCGTCTAGCGATAAAACGTGAAAACGCTGCTAGAAAGGATGGGGTGCTAAGATCACTGGTCGCTTCCAGATGGATCGCTTTAGTCGTGAAACAAACAAAGAGGCAAACGTAGCCCTTTGATAATCGACATCCTCTACCGCGGTAACTTTTAATGTCGAAAGGCCCGGCAAAGTCTACCCCGGTATTGGTAAACGCGCGGGTGAAAGTAGTGCGTTCGCAAGGAAGGGTACCCATAAGTTGGGTTTGCGCTCTTTTTTTATAAATGGTGCAGACCTTACAGTTATGGATGGTGGCCCTAATCATGTTCTTAACATTCGGAATCCAATATTGGGTGCGGATGAGACGGAGCATCAGTTGGTTTTCCCCATGGAGGGAGATTTGATGTATCATTTGTACAGTCAGACGCGTCAACCTACAATTGTATGGCAGTATGATTGGGTGGCGCTCGTTATAAGCGAGGTCTTGAGACGCTCCAAGACGACCACCCGCCCTAATAATATCATCTTTGTCGATGAATGGGTTGAGGGGCAATATCTCGCTTTTCCTATCGATTACCTGTCCCTTCTTCAAGTTTACATGTTCCGCATTATAATGTTGCTTCTGATAGAGTTTAATCAAGAGTTGCGTCGTGGTCTTGATCTCACCGGATGAGATTAGGCACGATTTTTCCTGAAAGGAAGCTTTTGTCTTGGGATGAGTTCTTCGAAAGAATCTCATAATATATGATAGTACCCTCAAAGCCCTCGGTAAATTCGAAAACCGGTCAAGAATCTCGATCTCTTTTTGCGTTGATATTGCGTAGGCCTGCGCTCTCTTTTCCTCCACGGATGTACTATACTCCTTTTCTTGTACTGGCCATTGGGAATTGTCTTCTTGTAGCCAAGAAGGTCCCTGCCACCACAAAGAATTGTTGACCAAATCCGATGCCGGTAGTCCTCTGCTTCCTAAGTCTGCTGGATTCGTTTCCGAGTTGACATGAAGCCAGTCCTTGCTGCCGACTAGGTCGATGATTTTGGTAATCCTGTGTGCGACGAATGTTGACCAGGAACAGGGTGGTTTCCTTATCCATGCCAAAACGATGGTGGAATCCGTCCATAGGTACTGTTTCACTGGTCCAAGTTTGATGTTTCGGAATATTGATTCCATCATCTCCGCTAACAGCACTGCTCCGCAAAGTTCCAAACGCGGAAGTGAGATGGTCTTCACTGGTGCTACTCTGGTTTTGGCCAGAAGTAGATTGACGAAGATATCATCATTCCTTTTGACTCGCATGTAGACAGCTGCAGCGTATGCCTTTTCCGAAGCATCGCAGAATCCATGTATTTCGACATCATCTTCTGGTGAAAAGTTTACCCATCGTGGTATCTTTATGTTGTCGATTTCGTGGTATTGACGTCTGAAGTTTTGCCATCGTTCCAATGTATTGGACGAAACTGGTTCATCCCAATCGGTGCCCTCTAACCAGATGTTCTGCATCAAAATTTTTGCCACAATGACCATTGGTGCAAGCCATCCTAAAGGGTCGAAGAGTCTGGCGATGGCGGATAGAATCGCTCGCTTTGTCAACTTTTCACTTTCTTCTAGTGACCCTGCTTTAAAGTAAAACAGGTCTGAATGGGCATTCCATCTTATGCCCAATGCCTTAACGGTGCTGGTATCTTCGAAAGCCAGAAAGTCCTCGGTCAGCCGATCCGATATTGGGATGTCGTTGAGAATTTCCTCAGTATTCGAAGTCCATTTTCGTAGTGGGAAGCCCGCGGAGAGTAAGACTTGTCGAATCTCATTCCTCGCGTTAATGGCCGATGCGAGTGTGTGTCCCCCCGCTAGTACGTCATCTACGTACATGCCTTCCCTTAATATGCTAGATGCTGTAGGGTGAGAACTCTCTACTTCATCTGCTAGTTGTAAAAGGGTTCTAATTGCCAGATAAGGCGCACAATTAACCCCGAAAGTGACCGTTTTCAGCTCGTAAAGGCTTATGGGTTCTTGAGGCGATGTTCGGTAAATAATCCGTTGGAATTTGACGTGATCATCGCTCATCCAAATTTGCCTATACATCTTTTCGATGTCACTATTGAATACGAAGCGATATAGTCTCCATCGCAGTATAAGTACTGGAAGATCTGATTGTAGTACTGGGCCTGGCAGGAGAATGTCGTTCAAACTTGTGCCATTTGCCGTTGGGCTCGACGCATTGAATACGACGCGTACCTTAGTGGTGGTACTCTCCGCCTTTACTACGGCGTGATGGGGCAGAAAGTAATTGTCCGCCGAATCGGCGGGTACAATGGCAGTGACTTTTCGCATATGCCCTAATGTCTCGTATTCAGACAAGACCCTTATATATTCTTTCCCTAATTCCGGGTTCTTTGCTAACCGTGTCTCATTTCTAAAAAATTGGGAACACGCCCGCCTAAGAGACCCTCCTATGTTTATCTGATCTGGGTAGTCCTGTCTGAATGGAAGAGAGACGACATATCTCCCATCCTCTCTACGACTTGTAGTTTCCCTATATAAATCTTCGCAGTACTTGTCATCTGCGTTTGGGCTTTTGTTTCTGGGCAGATTTTCCAACTCCCAGAATGCTGTAAGCTGTTTGTCCAAAGCAACTTCGCTGTAGAAGGACACTATATTTCTGGTTGGATTCGGTGCTTCTATGCGCCCGGTTAATATCCAACCGAACACCGTTTCTTGGGCGAGAAGTGTACTAAGTACATTCTTTTTCAGCCCACTCAATATAATTTGCGGATATACGTCTCCGCCGAGTATAATATCAACTTCCTCGTTGATGTAGAATCGCTTATCTGCCAAGACTAAGTCTGGGAAAGCCTGCATAGTCGTAGCATCGATATGGCAGGATGGCAGATTCCCAGTTAGTTTGGCTAGAATTAGAACTGATGTTGTTAAGCTGAAGCAAGGGTCCACTGGTGAACGGAGTTCAATATTGGAGGCCTCCTTGACTTGAGCGGACACGGCATTAGTGATGCCCGAAACTTGAGCATGCATCCTTTTTGCCGGTAAATTGATTCTGCGTTTGAGTCGTTCTGTCATAAACGAGCACTCTGAACCAGAATCAATCAGTGCTCTTGCTGGGAAGTCTGTACCATTATGATGAATGGTTACTCGAGCTGTCCCTAGCAGCACACCTGCACTTGAATGAACATGGCAGGATTTAACATTTCGGTTTATGGCCGAAACAGATTTTTCCGCTTCCCGTCTCTCTTGTGCCTGTTTTGAAGTTGAGGCAGCATTATCAGCATGATACTGATTAGGGCTGGTGGTTGCCTGCGTCTGGAGAGACTCCGCATGCAGGAGCGTATTATGTCGAGAGTGGCACTTGTTGCAGTCATAAGAACTGGTGCACTTCGACACAGTATGTCCTGGGGATAGGCAATTCAAACAGCCCTTGGTGGATTTGACAAAGTTAATTCTCTCCACCGGAGTTAATTTGAGAAAACGGGGACAGTTTCGTAATCTGTGGGCATTCGATTTGCACTTTGTGCACAGTAGTTTAGTCACGTTTGCTTGGTATGTACCAAGTCTTTTTGCAGGGGTTTCGTTGGCAATCCGCGTACTTTGCGGCTTTTGCACTTTCGAAGAACTCCCTATGAACCCAGACACTGTTTCGAGTGTCTGGAAGCGGTTGGACAAAAATTTGTCCATATCCTCCCACTTGGATATTTCCACTTTGTGGTCTATGCTTTGCTCCCATAGACCAAGCGTACTTTCTGGCAATTTCGTCGAACACAAATACGTTATAATTGCGTCCCAGTTCGACGTGTCAATTTTATGACTTCGCAGGGACGAAAGGCAATTATTTATTTCGCGCTGAAGTGTTTTAATCGCGCTACCACATTCACTCTCTACCTTTTTCAAGTTGAATAAAATTTGGAGTTGCGAGTTTACTAGGATACGTTTGTTTTCGTATCTCTCGCATAAATTTCTCCAGGCCGTATCAAATCCCTCATTCGTGAGTGGACATTTTTTCACGATATCTTTTGCCTCACCTTGTGTCTTATTGTTCAGATGGAACAATTTCTCCACTGGTGTTAGGCGTTTATTTAAGATGTATATAGCCGTGAACATGTCACGAAATGTTGGCCATGACAGATAATCGCCCTTGAAAACTTCAGTATCACATGGAGGCAGGCGGATACTATGTTCAAATTCGGGCTTTTCTTCAGATTTATTTTCTGTTTTGTTGTATGTCGCTTGGCGTGTAGCCATATCTGACATGCAGCGTAAATATACTGCATATGATCTCTTATACTTCTGTTTGACAGAAACTATACCAGTGGCCTCTAACTTATCTGAATTAAGTAAGTCGTCATAAGCCGTTCTGGTTTTTCTCCACATTGCCTTCAAGTCCTCTTGTTGAAGCCCAAGAGTGTACTTGCTGTGGACTGAATCCTCTAATTCATTGTAGTCTGATTCGAATTCAAAAATCGAATCAGCCAGCCTAATGAAACTTTCCATATTTTGGACTTAGAGGATCTGTAGAATCAAAACAAAAACGAAAAAAGAAAGCTGAAGGTACGATGAAATGCTCAACCGTACAAGAAAAATGCTGAATAGAAAAGGTAAAGGCAGTATTTTACCCAGGAAAAACAAACCAACCTCAATAAAATTGTAGTAAACTCAATTAATGTATAATTTAATTCAATTATTTTTATTTATTGTTAATTTTTGAATTATATTGCAGACTTGGCCGATTTGTCTGACGAATAATAATAATAATAATAATATTTGTTTGCTACAAACGCAAAAATGTAAACAGAATCTTTGTGACTTACTCGCCACCCACACGTATAAGGGGAATATGTATATATATTTGTGTGTATGTGTTGCCGCAATAAAGAAATACACAACAAACACAGATAAAGTGCGCGGTGTATCAAACGAGCGAAAGTGAATATTAAATGAAGAAATGTGAAAACAAAGAAAAGTGCTATACAAATAGTGAATTTTATCAGAAAATAATAACTAGCCTTCGATTAAAATTTTGCTCTGTAATTACGGAAAAAAAAAACAAGTGGAAAAACCAAAAAAAACAAACTGAAGATCGAAAGGCTACGTGAACTTATTTGTGAAAATGAGGTTATGTTACCTCTTGCCTTGCGCTGTGTCCAAAAAACCTTACCACTGGTGGGGGGATAATCCGGATAGACACAAGGATTTTTAAGCGTTTAATTTAATTTAAAATTTAAAGAAAACTAAAGCACTTAACTGAACCAAAAAAAATCACTATTATTAAATATTCACTAAACGCACTTACGTTTGATTACACTCGCGGGCGGCACTTTTATACAATTGTATGCAACACACAAAAAAAAAACTAAGTGGCAAGAAATATACAACTTACGTGCTTTGATGTGGTGATCGGCCGAATTTGTTGTATAAAGTTGATGTTGTTTGTTGTGGTATGTGGCAGAGTGTATGGCAGAGTTGTTCGCTTTTTGTAATTGCGCAGAGTGTGTGGCAGAGTTGTGTGTAATTTGTGATTGCGGCAGAGTGTGACCAATATTGAGTATTTTCTCCTTTATTGTGTGGCAGCTTCTGGTAATACAAATTAGATTCTTGATTAATACTCCAATTGTTGTTGTTGTGGACTGTATGCTGGTGTCTCTTGACGGGGAGATGGACCATGTAAATTCGAGCGTTGTGCTAACTGGGAGCGGCGGTGGCTCAAAAGCACGGCGGTCGAATTTGTGCTCAAAATAGAAAAGAAAAAAAGAAACGAGAATTCTCGTTATAAAAAATGTGGCCGTATATTTGTAAAAAATATAATTTTGAACAATTATTTTACCTTAATTATTGATGCGGGCGAAGAATCCTGGGCTGGCCGTGATGCGGTCGTGTCGACTGTCTCTGGAAAAGTAGACGGTTTTTCGATCGAGGACAACCGTTGAACCTGAAAATCATCCTCCGGTTTTAAGGGGAGGTGAACCCACACATGCACACCCCCATGCATGTATATGTGTGCTGACAAAACACGAATATGCATGCATGCCCACACAGGTGGGTGGGTTGGTGTGAGTGATTGGAAGGGCGCTAAAGTTACATTAGGGTGGCCCATTTTTTGAGACTTTAGGCATCTCGCCTAAACACTCACTTTTATAATGTTTAGTCCTTTTTATTCAGAGAGAACATTAGTTATTAGAGAGAGATTACATAAATTTGAATAAATAAAAGTAGTTTACCAGCTCATCTCAATAATTTTGTATAAAGCATCCAATGAACTCAAAAAGTGGAGCAACAAAACTAAAGCACTATCAAATATCTATCAGACAAGCCTAGTTTTTTTTGTTATTTCGTGGCATAGCCGTGGCTCTTTATGGCAGGTTCACATCTTGTTGTCATTGAGTACATTATTTGTATAAAATATCTTAGGAAATAATGTTCACGCTTGCTCAACTTGTCCAAATAGAGAGTCCTTGTTGCTTCATTTTTCCTCCGGGTTTTTAGTATCTATCATTTGCTATAAATTCTCTGTTCGTTTAAAAATCACGGGACACGAAAATAAGTTAACATTATTAGCCCTTGACTATTTTTTGAAGCAAATCACTACACGTTTAGAGAGAATGTCTTCCTGATAGGTCCACTTTAATGGCATTCTTTACCCTAAAGAAATATAATGAAGATTTTATGAATATCTGTGTGCATTAAAAGATCCAAGACGAGTTCAATCATATAAGTTGGATCCACTTCAAGACCGAAGAAACGTCTACAAACGCCTACAGTGGCTCAACCGTGTTTCACCGATAAAAAGTATAGTGAGAGTGAGTAAGCATGGTTCTCTATGCCTGCGAACAAGCTTCGGAAAGTTCTTATATTTCAGAAAACTTTTATTCGACAGAAAATAAGATTCCTCCTCGTATTGTACTACTTCAATTTAGGTAGAATCTTCAAAACCATTGCTGCCCTTCTATCTGAAATCGGTCTTAAAGAGTACGTTTTTAGATGATGCTACATGCGGTGGATATCAGTAATTCTTTCATAAAACTTCCTGTGGAAACAAGAAGACATATTTTTATCAAGAATGATTGCTCGCTCGTTACTATTCGATGTTTTTCTGGCACTAGCATCTCCCTGTACAGTGCTTAGGGAACCAGTTGAATGGAAAAACGTTTATAGTATGCTAAATAAGGATATTAAAACTGTTCAAACATTTTGAAATATTATTTTCTGATTTCCTTTGATTAAATTTGAGTAAAATTCGTTTCCAGTTACCACGAAATAATTATTTCCAACCAGAACGAAAATCGGCACTGATGATGGCACAACGCCGAAACCGGTCTGTCTTAAAACCAAATTTGACAAGGGATGACGGAAAATCGTTCCAATATACATTTCCAACAAATCTTTTTGGACTTCTACAGATCATCCAACCTCGCTTACCTGCTAAATAAAAGAAAGGAACCATTCTTTGAAATGTTTCGAGATATATCGACGTAGTTACGGATCCAAGTCGAGGGATCTTTTTTTTACTTTTTGCTAGTTTTTGTTTTATATTTTAAAGAAATTAGTTAATATTGTTGTTGACGTCAATAGCTTTTCTTCACTTATTCGTCTGCGTTTTATAACCATACTCGGAATGTAAATGTTTTAATAATTCATACATATCTTATTTGAATTGCAATATTTTTCTCATGGAGTTGTAATTTGAGATTCTGAAATTTGTGAATATCTTTAAAATGTTAAATTTTGTGCTTACATTTTTTCGTACTTAAACCTTTTATTTTAGATCTTTGCCTCAGGTCACTCATTCTTCAGTAGAAACCGAGAAATCGATAAAACTATAACATTTATTTGCTGTCCGATATGTATCTGTCGTTCACTAAAAGTGTCGTTTTCTTGATTGATGGCTATCCCGCAGCAATGGAATACATTGAATGCTCTAATTCACTAAATGTTTCTCATACGCCATGCTGTTTATCAAATACAACGCATACAAAATATATGCAGATATTTGAATGATATTTGCTGTGCCTAGCGGCACTGTAATATTTTCATTGGCAAATATGCGAAGTCGTATGTAAAAAACGTCCCTATTTTTGTAAACGAAAACTTCGAAAAGCAGTTTGAGGTTGAGCTCAATTGCATTGCAGAGGTTATTTCTGTGGAAATAAAGAAAACTACCAAAGTAATTTTTTTTTGAATTTTTCAGTAGAGCGCTTTGAAAGTTGAAATTGTAGTGTGAAGGTATGGAATTGAGATAAAGTTTTTTGTGAAATTTCGTGTGTTTATAGTCCCCAACACGGAGAACATAATGGTGGTACTATCTCATTTTCGGCCAAACTTGGGTTTGGCTTTTTTCGCGTATTGCCACAGATTTATTGTTCCCGACAACCCCTTCAATTGAACGTTATTTTCACGGTCATTCAAGTTTTCCAGTCAAGCAAAATTCAAAAAAGCGACATAAAGACAATTCATTTCCAGCTATCAAAAAAATGTTTTTTTTTTTTTTTATTTTAAAGGCATTCAAAAAATGTTGCCACTTTCAAGTATAAATAACTTTGTTGGAGTTACATTGGGTAGCTGCAGTGTAACGACTACCACTTGTGTTAACTTCTAAATCGTTTAGCTATTATTTAGATTTAAATAGAATACTTAAAAAATATCATTACTTCGAGTTTATGAATCGATATAAGGGCGACTGACTCAAATTACTAATACGCCACTTCAAAGTTTCCATTACTTTTAAGTGGGTATTTGGTTACTTTTTTTTCTTTGAAACCCAGCGTCTGAGTTGGTTATATCTTCGGGCAGCCGGAAAGGCACTATTACTTTAATAACATTATATCCATACATTTGCAAGTCAGCGCATTTTTGTGTTTCTGTATAACTGCAAGGTGAAGTGAAAGAGCATATTACTATAGAATGAAACCTATAAACAAAATGCCTACATTAATTTTTAGTAGCAATGGTAGTGCAAGCCAACACCATGCAACCAGAATTCTTTAAAAACTAAGTTTAACATGAAGTTTGTAGTGACAACATGATGGCAGTCGCCTATTTGAAGTAAATATTACCTTAAGGTTCCGTATTGTCAATTACTATTGTTATCTTCAAGCTAAGTACTTTTCAGTGGTTATTTTGTGGTAATAGAACTTAAAAGTTGGCGGCCGCCATGGTGTGGAAGTAGTGTTGCTTACCTACCATATCGAAGGTTCCAGGTTAGAGTCAATCACTTCAAAAATTATTTGTTTATTTTTAATACTTTAAAGTTAATTATCATAGCGTACACCAATTACAACATATTGAGAACGAGCTTCGATAACGGTCTACCTCAAAGAAAATTTCAAACATTTTCAAAGCAGACAGGACGCTTTGGGATCAATTGCTACGATAGGGCGCTGTTGAAATAAAATCTCAAATAGTCCGTCCTTCAAACAAATGTTAAAGTAAGGAGTTATCAAAAAAAAATTGAGCTAGAGTGTTGCGGCCGATATGTTAAATTAATAATACAGTCCTCGTATGATCTATTTGCTAATGACTTAAGTGATAACTTGATTATACCTTCTACCAAAACTTGACTTTTTCCAAAAATTTATTTATCTACCCATACATGGTCATCACAACTTTAAGAAAATATATAATTTTTAAATACTTATCATCCTCATCGGTCCACTTTTATGGTCTTACAGAAAAAAAGAATGTACTTCTTGTAGAACCGAAGACTTATAACTTTTCAATAAACTTAAAATTATATATCAAATGCTTTATGCGCTACTTAAACATTGTTTCATGCCTTTTCTTAATTTGTTCCATGTAAAACTGTACCAAGGCTTCATCATTACTATTTCCCATCTTCAATATCCAGATTATTCAACTAATCGTTTAATTAAAAAAATAGCAAAGCCAGCTGCCACAAAAGCAAATAAAAAGCCATGCAGCTGAGAGCACAAAAAGCAATTCAATAATGGAAAATTAGTTGTACAGTTAAGTTTAATCGAACGTCTGGCATGAGTCAGCACACAATCGCTTTGTATATCTAATCTTATCTTTTTCATGCACAAAAAAACTGTTATTTGCTATCAGATTAGCCGGAGTCACACAAATTCCGATCAGACACCATTTTGTTTTTTGTTTCATATCAGTTTGCAATAAATTATCAGACATTTAATATTACTAAAGGTTGTGCGAAAAAGTGTATAGGCAACTACCTAGAATAAGAAGGCAGCTTATGCACCCCAAAAACTCACTACTGTTGTAACAACAACAAACACTAGAGCTACCAAACATTTTGTACCTGTTTTCTTCAATTTGTTTTTTGCTAATCGGTGGTCATATTCTTAGTTTAGGATAAGAATTAAAATGTTTTCTCATTTTTTTTGTACACGTTTGCTTCCACTAAAAACTATCTATATTCATATGTACATCATAAATATATATATATATTTTATTCCTTTTAAAATCCATATAACTCAACGAGCTCGTTTCGTGAATACTTAAAAATGTACAGGCCGTAAATCAGCAAAAATTGTTGGTATAAAAAAAACAACAAATTTTTTGTTGTACAGGAAAGAAATTTGAATAAATTTTTTAGTTGATTTTTTGATAAAACATTCTGAAAAGGTGGCAAACCCTATTTTAAATATTATATCTTATTACTCATTTATACATAGGTATGCATATGCCATTATTCATCAAAGGTCCAAGCCCTTTCACACCACACCTAAAGCTAAAAAATCAAACTTATTGTACAGTAAAATTAATTTTTTTCACAGCTGGCAATAATTTTTTTTAACACTGATATGCCACTAAAATTTAAAAATAGAACTACGAACTGAAACTTGACTTATTAAACAGCCAGTATTTTTTGTTAAAAATAATATAATATGATATGATTCATAAATTAATTTTTGAACAGGTGGCAGCAATTTTTAAAATTATAACTTGACTTATTAAACAGGTGGCAAACCATTTGATAAAAGTAATATCTTATTATTTATCTGTGGCTCAAGCCCTTTTCTTTGACTCCCTGTAATTGAAATTCAACATCAAAAATGAGTTTTTTACAGATGGCAACGCTTTTTACAATATTAATATATGCATTATTCATTTGCAGGACAAGCTCTTAAATTCAAAACTCAAGACAGAAAAAATTTAAAAATTTTACTTTGAGCATGTGGCAACCCTTTTTACTAAAATTTTCTACAGAAAAATCCATTTCAAAGAACATCTTTAATTTCAAGCTCAAACCAAGAAAAATTATAAAAATATTAAAGCAAAAATGAATTATCGAACAAGTGGCAACATGATTTTTTTTTTAATGATATGTTGTTCAGCTACTGGTCTAGCGTTATTATATGATTCTCAAAATCAATCTAAACATACAGTAAAATTACTGTTTTCACGGCTGGCAACCCTTTTCAACAAATAGTGATATGTCATTATTAATTTTGTGGCCACGCCCTTAACTTTAAAAATAAAAATTAGGTTTGATTAGGTTCGGTGAAAGTGGACACCACTTTGCATAGCTGAGAGGCAGATTTAGTCGGGAAGGCCCACTGTGATACCACAAAATAAGGACTTTAGTTTTTCCTCCTTCCTAAGGATGTTAAGCCAACTGGCCCACTTAATATAGGGAAATATGTCTTCGACTTCGAGGAATCCATTATTTAGGTGTTCCCTACGAGTGCTAGCCAATGCGGGACAACTGCATAGGACAGGATCCTCTTCGTCCCTGTAGCTGAAACAGAAGTCGTTTGATGGGCCACCCCATACGCTCACTTTTTATCCCCATCACACAGTGCCCCGTGAGTACACCAGACAGGTGGCCTAGCGAGGGCCGCTTAAGGTTGGGTATAGACTCGGTACGTTTGCCACAGATGGAGGGAACGTTTTCCTCGACAGCTCGCATGTCCATCTATAATTAGCTTTTCGGCCAAATTCAAGCAGAACCCAATGCTTTCACGTAGAAAGACAAGAAGCAATGCTATTTTCTTGGATCACCTTCGATTGCTTTGGGCCTTCCTCGCCGCCTTTTCAGCAGCACAGTTTCCGGGTACGTCGCTGTGGCATGTGACAAAGATCACTGCTGTTGAGCATATCGAGGCCAATTCAGTCTGCAGTCGAGTGCTACCTTCGATGTAGTGTTGATGCCTTGAAAAGCTTTCACCGCTCGTTGACTTTCGCAGTATATTGGCAGGGATATGCAGTTTTTTAGGAGCAACCAATGAGTAGCCTCCTTTATGGCCGTTAACCTTAGAACCATCCGTGAAGATGGAAGTCGACTATGTGTCCAGAATATACACGACCTTATACTCGTGAATCTCAGAGATTCATATGGAGACCTTGTTGCCTTGGAGAAGGTCGATGTAGTTTAGTCTACCACCTGCAGATTTCTGGGTATGGTCACCAGAATGCTTGCATGTCCGAATCTTGTATCGCTACAGCGCTGCACGGCATTCAGCCGGAATGCACTGCATTTTGCCTGGAGTAATCTGTACAGGTCAATCGGAAGTAGGTTGAATAAGACACACTCTTTTTTACGGACCCCATCAATTACCTACGGCTGCTTCAGAGGCATGGAGGGCAGCAATTGCCTTCCTATAACATTATATCTCGCGTTCCGTATGATTCTTCTCAGGTACATTACCTCTTCTAACCAAAGTGTGCAAAATGTTTGATCACCTAGCATTGCTGAATGCTTATTTTACATATAAAGCCTTGTTATAACAATACTCTTAGTATTCGTCAAGCCATCGTTGGCAGATGTGCTCGGCATAAGTGGTAGATCTTAATTTCCATAACAAAAACTGGAATTTCCATTTATAATTGGGCACACGTCATTGCCTCTACCCTTCGTTCGAGATATCAAGTTTGCATTACCTTAACCCCCACAATTCAGTAGATTTTTCTCACCGTCCATTAGTTTTCTATCTACAGGCGACAATTATACTCTTACATACGCGAAGTTACTATTCCCTGTGGGGCATCTCGCAACTCCTTAAAGCTCATTCCAAAATTTACAACTAAATTCACAACACTCCGCCATGGCCAGTTTTAGCAAATGATTCACTGCAAAGTGTTATTTGTTGCCTTATCTTATAAACGGATTTGACATCGACAACCAATAAAGCAGGCTAATAACAATGTAATAACGTTTAAGGCAAAATATAAAGCAATAATTTACCGAAAGATAAGATAACGAGAATGAATGGCCATATACCCAAAGCAGTTTGGCTGATCACTTTATTTACTCCCCAAAAGTCAATCAATTTTAGTATTTTTAAGCTTAAGTAAAATACATAAATTTATGAAAATGTACGTTCATACATACTCACACCCCAAAATACATACGAATGCACAAGTGTGGTTAATGTAACATACACAAAACATTTTGGGCTCAAAAATAAAATTTAATTTAGCCGACATAAAGGCAACGTTATCAAGCAAATACACATAAAACCAAAAAAAGCCCAAAGTGTGAGTGAGAAAGGTTTGAAATTCAAATGCAATGTCACACAAGCTGTAGTATATGTGCCGAAGTACATACAGGCGCCTGTGTGTGTGTGTGTTGGTGTGTTGTGGAAAGATTTTTATGTTTTTATGTCGGTATAAAATTGAAAAACTGAAAATGGGCTTTGAAGGGTTTTGTGTCTGCATTTCGTCAAATGTGTTTGGGAAATTGTTTATTTTGAATTTTTTTTTTTTTCATATCGATCAAGAATAAATTTTTGTATTCACTTATGCTGACATTTCAAAGAGCAAGTTTTTTTTTTGTTAACGGTTTTTAAAATTTAAAGAGAGTTGTACATGGATAATTTCTAGACGACAGCCAAGGGAACTCTTTTATTAAATATCTATATATAAATAAACTGTAACTTAAAAACTTTTATGAAACAGTGCCAAATAGCTTACAGCAACTGTAGATCTTTAGATATCATTAAAGTCACGATTCATTATATTTCATGCCTATTGAAACGCTATAATCAATTTTGAAAAAAAAATTTTGAAATTTTAAAATACACATTTTTGCTTTATGAAAACAATTTTATAAAGCTCTTTAAAATAGCATTTCTGTACAAATTTTGATTTTCAAAACTTTCTAACCATTTCTTATTTTTTATTTATAACAGTGTAAGGATTTCTATCTAGAAATTGCTACTCATTATGCATTTACGGGGTTTCCACTTATCTCAGTTTTTTGTAAATAAATGCGATATGCATCGTATTTCTACAAAAGGTAGAGGTCTCACCTAGGGTTACCACCTACTTATAGTATTTTTTTTTTTTGGCATATTCGCTATTATCTTGAAAACCACTTTACCTATTTAGATAAAATTTTAAACATATTTAATATGCTACATGTTTTTGCGGGGTTGCCACTTATTTGAAACGAAAGCTATTTTATGTCGTGACACATTTCTATGAAATTTCGTAGATATTTCTATATACAAGCTATCTGCTACAAACTTGTATATAAGTGTTGCCACCTTGAGAGGTTTTTGCCGAGTTGCCACCTGTCTGAAATTTAAAAAAAATCAAATAAGGTATGGGAATATGAGTAACAAACGAATGATATCTCAAGTCGTATTTCAACAAAAATATTTCTAGGTTGGCCTACCACCTATGTATATTAGGGTGGGCGAAAAGTAATCCGTTCTCCCATTTGTTTTGACTGTTATATGGAAAATCTAATTTCAACTCGAAAATGGGCCTTAATGACCAAATATGAGTTTCATTTTCTCTATAGTCAGTTTTTTCACCAGCATTTGCAGGTGCACTTTCAATCGAAACAAAAATGTATTGATATGTTTTCCACCCTAATGTATATGTATTTTCTCGACATCTGGCACTAGCTCGAAAACCAATTTAATAAATTAATTAACACATATGGTTGGTAGGTTAAGCCATACATAAACACGACTAGAATATCCTTATCTACAAAAAAAACTAGATTATACGGCGACCTCAAAACATACCGGCCAATGATCGGTCTAAAGCAGACTTGTAAAATTTGATTAGTAATTAGTAATCAATTAACTATACTACTTTTTTAATTAGTTATGATTACGATTAGAAAACAAATATATAAAAAAAAATTTTTTTAATCAAAAAAATTGTTTTGATTTCTTTTGATTATTTTTGCTTATTTTTAGTTTTTTTTTGAATTTTCAAAAAAAGTTGTTTTGATTACTTTTGATTATTTTTTGATTTTTTTTTTTTTTCTAATCGTAATAAGTTAATAATTGGCTTTTCTTGAAAAACAACTAAAATACTCATTAACAATTTAAAACAAAACCAAAAATAATCAAACCATTTCTTTTTGATTACTTTTAATTTTTTTAATAATTAAAAAGTCACTATTTTTTTGATTATTTTTTAATTAATTGGAAAATAATTATTAAAAATTGAAAGTTATATATAATCAATCATTAAATTGGTTCTCAAGAAAGTAAATAATCAAACCGGTAATCATTAGGATTAGTAATCATTATTTAACAGGTCTAAAGTTTAAAGAGTTAAATATGTTCCAATAACCTAACACTTTTCGTAATTTTTGTGATAAAAACACAGCTAACTGTATTCGATTTCAGCTTCCTAGCATAAGCATACAACAACTTGACTTGACAGCTCTTTGTAATGAGTCATCCATGCGAACGTGCCATGAGTCACATTTGAATCTCATTTATTTTCAATTTGGAAAAGATGTTTTTGTATTATTTTGAAGACACCTGAATGTCTCTTGAAAATCGTAGATTTTTCTGTTTATCGATATTCTTTTTGCTATTATCACGCCTAAAAAAAAATTCAAAAAACACACAAATATCTGTAATTTTTTAAAAAGTTTTTAATCAGAGTATAAATTGAACTTAGTTATCATATGTGGAGGTAAAATCATATGTCTTCCCAGCAAACCAAGTCTTAGTTTCATAAAAAAATTTACAAAATTTCTCCTTTACAAAAAATCGTTGTGTTCTCTCGAAAAATATCGAAACACGCTTTGGCCCTCAAAATCAGAATTTTTTGAGCAAATATTATAAAAACGTGTTTCTTAATTGACGTTAGTACGAAGATAGCTTTGGTGATAATATCTCGAGATCGTATTAATTCAACTTTGGCGCTTATTACTTTTTGTCACAGTTAAATTAAACTAAATTTATCGACCGTTTTCATGACAGGGTCAATGCGTGCACATTACCCCAACACACAAACTCTAATAACCGCGTTCTCATTATTTCGTTGTTATTACAAAAACATACATTTATTCCGGCTATAACTGCCAGTTTTGCCTTAATGATGAAATTTATTATGGTTCAATGAGTATTAAAGTGATTTATCGTATTGATTCGACTCGCTTTCACTTACCCAAATTGTGTAAGCCAGACTATCGCTTGCAATAAATATATTGCTAACACCTTTTGGGAAACCGCGCATCTGAGAGTAATTACTTTTTGCAGCAGGGACGACTGGTTGAAGCGTCACATCCACAAAAGTTACGAGCGCCGCTAAATGAATTGACAATGAAAGAGTTCTTTCCTTCAACAATGCGTCTGAATTTGAACAGTTATTCGATTAAACTTAACCACAAAATATTGAGAATGATTTACTGTCTGTTATGTACTTAACAACACTTTTAAGAACTTTACTATTAAAAAGTAGTATTGGAACTATTTTCGAATAATATTCGAATAAACGATTCGAGTATTGATTTGAATAATTTATCCGTTTATTCGAATAGTATTATTCTAAAAGTGGTATTCGAATAGTTGTATTGAAATAAGAGAGATGTCGGAAGCGAAATTCACTGTCGTCATCGCTTGTACCTATGAGCATGCATTGACGTTTTGTATGTATGTATGTATATTTGCGTGTACAAATGTGTGCATAAGCTGCAGTAATATTTCGAATAAAAATATAAATAGTTCGAATAAATATTACTCGAATTTTTTATAGCCTTCGAATAAATGGATTTTTATTCGAATAATTTTTCTTCGAATAGTGCCATGTCTAATAAAAAGTTAAATTTTGTAATTTCAGCGGTCATTACTTCTTGGTTTTGATTTTGGTTCTAGTTCCAGTTCATTTGCAGTTTCCATTTCGGTTCCAGCTTCGGTTCTAGTTTTGATTCCTAAATCTGTTTTGGTTCAATTTGACAGCTCCGGTTCTCGTCTGGGTCTTGGTTCTGATTCCAGTTACTGTTACTGTTCTAGTTAAATATTTCGGTGCTCTGTTTCATCTGGGTATCGGTTTCTTTTAAAGTCCCTGTTTCGACTAAGGGCTCAAGTTTCCGTTCCTGTTTCACTTACGGTTTACGGTTGAAGTTTCTGATTTGTTACCAGTTGTAGCTCTCACCTGCGTTTCGGTTTCAGCTTTTGTTTTCTTTACGTTTTCGGTTCAAGTTTTTGTTTCCATAATTTGTTTCGGTGCCCTTCTGGCCCAGCTTCTGTTTCGTTAAATGTTTTAGTTTTAGTTTTTTTTTCGTACATTAGTATCAGTTCCAGCTTCCGTTTCGGTTCAGGGTTTCAGGTCTGCTGTTTTACCGATTTTTGCTTTTATCTGGGTTCCGTTTTCGGCTTCAGTTGTTATTTCGGTTCCCACATTCATCTCTGTCAATTTTTGTTTATGGTTTTGGTTTCAGTTTTGGTTCCCACATTAGTTTCTGTCTCAGTTCCAGTTTTAGTTCAGGGTTTCGTGATAGATTTCAGTTTTGGTTATGTTACAGTTTAGTTTACATCTGGATTTCGGCTTTCGTTGCTGCTTCGGTTCAGAATTTCATTACGGTTAATGTTCCGTTCACGATTTCGATTGCGGTTTTGATTCCCACGTATGTTTCTGTTCCAGTTGCAGCTTCAGCGTTAGCTTCGATTCCGATTTGGGTCCCATTCCTCTCTAGACTTGTTTTTTGTTTTGCCTCACGATTTCGATTCCAACTGGGTTCCGATTTGGTTGTGATTCCAGCTTTGGTTCTGTGCTCTATTTTCGTTTCGTTTCTGGATTTTGTTTCTATTTCTTTTCAGGTCTCAGTTTTGGATTGTTTTTCCTTTTCTTCATTTTCGTTACTATGTTTATTTATTACTTAAAATAACTCACAAAATGTTTTGCCGGGTGTCCTTTAATATTACTAGGCATATGTGGATCTTTCTGCACACACATATCATCACACATATCATAACTACATATATCACTTAACTTATATATACACCATGTTGCTTATCGTAAAATTAACGAGCATTTAAAGATTTGATAATACCAGCTGAATTGTAGCTTAAGCACAAACAATCCATAAATTTATGGCATATCATGAGTGCGCGCTTTTAATTCTCCTTCCGATAGGAAGCCATATGAATTTTAAATGGGCTTTTACATCCGAATTGAAATATGTGTAAGACGATATTCAATTTTTTTTCACAGCAAAGTTTTGTAAAGATGCTAAGTAGATGTAGTAAGACACAAAAGTATTCCACGATGAGCTAGAGACTTAAAACAGTGAGCATGTTAGTGATGTGACAAATATTGGCTTTATCGAATGTTAAAAAAATTACATTTCTTTCATCATGGAGCATACATTAGAGCACGAAGCAATGCCATTAATAGGGGGGGAGGCAAAAGCTGAGATCGCAATCATCTCAACTGAGTAAATATACCACATTTTAAATATTTTTATATGAAAATCTATCCGAGCGATGGGGCCTCGAATGCTCAAACTCAATCTCAAACCAGGGAAAATCCAGACCGTTTGTTTATATGGCTAACCGCTGTCGGCCAACAACATTATGTCCACAGTGTTTTGAAATGCATTAAGTGTCATTCACATCGATTACCTTAAAAAGGGTAGAACGATTAGTGATTAATATTATTCAGTGCATTTGAGCAGATTCCTAATAGATTTGAAGTAGAAACTAGTGCATTTGGCGAAGCCAGAAAATGCGCTTTCCTAATGATAACTTCATCAACCTCCCCCAACCTGTACACTAGAACCAACCAAACCGATTTTCTGTATATAAAAGTATTTGCTCCGATCAAAAAACCCTTGAGTCACAACCAAACTAGCACAAGTAGTCGATGAAACGAAGTTGCGAACACTGGTGTGACTTTAAAGTGTTCAGCCATTATTCACGGGTACGTAGTAGGAACATATTGGCAAGATGGTTCTAGATGATAATTTGCTAGAAGTCGCAACGTTCCAGCGACGTTGCTATAAAGTATCCGGTAACGTAGCATTGACGTTATGATTACGTAACAATGAGGTACCAGCGTGGTAACAGCGACTTTCTGGGAACAGTAAGCACAAACCGCTCTTTTTAATTGGTTGCTTGCTTTATCTTGCAACTTACTTTGTCATTCAATTTTTTTTTTTTCATTATGTGTGTATTTTTAAGGATTATTATTCATCCTAATTTATAAACTAAAAGTGGAATTGAAATATAATCGCATCAATAATAATAATGTATCTCTTGTTTTACTTTTTTTGCGTGAACAACCTAAAACAAAAGAAAATTTACTATCAAATATTGTAATAATGCATCAATATTTTTCACGGGCAATTCAAATTTTTTATTTTATATAACAATATTTAGATTTTTAAGTATCTAAGAAAATCGTATGCTACATGTCGAAATTGCATTCCTATGGTACTTAAAAATAATTATTATTATGCATTAATATTTTAAATTAGAGTAAGAAATTATGAAAACCGATCTAAATTGTTTCATTAATAAAATGAAGAGGTAAAATTTAACTAAAACTAAAAGATAAAACTTTAAAGTTATTTTCACCAAAAAGCACAATTTCAAAGTAATTAATATTTCAAGATACTGTCGGCAAATAACAATATTTAACCTTAAAATTATGATTACGGCAAAGTGCCAGATGTGACTAAAGCGTCGCTTTACAGTTGCATTTAAGTAGCATGAGTTAGTCGGCGCTATCGACATTTCTCACTTTAAAGTTTTGAAAACTTTAAGGTTGGCTTACTAGTAACCATAAAGTTCTAAGTAATAATAATTATGCTACTTAAACTCTAAAGAGTTGTAACCTCTTCAATCCCGCACCGAAAATATGCTCGAAAAATAGTTATTTATGACTTATTTTTAATAACTGGGGTCCAAAAAGTTTATTTAAACAAAATAGTTTTTTGATTTTTTTTTATAAACTAAAAAAAGAACAGTTTTTCGAAATTTTGAATTTTTAATATAATTGAAAAATTAGACAAAATATTCTTATAATATTTAAAGGAAAAGGTAACTCATAGTTTTTTTTTTATTAAAAAAGAATAAATATATATAAAAAAATTTAAAGTGTTTATGTTTACACACAAAAAATATTGACTTACTTGTGACAAAAAATTATCTAATCTTGCATATTTCAGTGCATTTGAAAATCGTATATGAAATGAATGCGACAGAAGAAATAAAGAGAGAAACTGAATATGTAGAAAGCGAGCGAATATGTTCCCCATAAATTCTTATATTGTTTGAGAAAAATAATGAAACATTACCAATTATTTGACTATAAAAGCTTTTGTCCACATATGTAGACATTATACCCGAAGAGGTTAAAGTTACCATTAGTGGTAGAAACTACCATGCAGCGACTGCGAATTTCTCAAAGAAATTTACTTATTTATCAAAGTCAAAACTTTAGTGGCAGTTAAGTAATAGTTACATGCGAATTGTCTCCGTTTCTATTTCTTTTGTGCTAGTTGGGTACGGAAATAGAATAAGTTTCTGGGGCTTACTCTCTCATACTATGTAGCTATAAAGTCGCACTGAGTATTCCACCTCCTGTTCACGAAAGCTGTGTTGTCTTGGAGCTGAAGGCAATCAAAAAAAATCTCACAGTTCAATGAACTGCATCTAAACCTGAGCTGACTCAAGATTTTTATTTATGAAGCTCATTTTCCATAGCCGAAATTTAAATGAAAACTAAGCCGCCAATTCGTATTAAAATAAAATCTTTTGTAATATATTCCTGCACTTTTATTTTCATATCCTGAATTTTTATTGATTCAGTCACATCCTCTGCGCAGGCATTTTTCATTGGTCATCGTTACTTTTATTAAATTAAATATTATTATTTATGGTGATTAATTTTACTGCTCTACGCACAAAACGTATTAAATTTTTATAGACCATTAAAGCACACACACACATAGAAGTACGCAAACTTGCACATCCACACATACATGGCCAGTGCAGAAAGAACACCTTTTTGCAACAAACCTGAAAGATATTCAACGTTTCAGTGCCAGTAATATATTCTAAACTACAAGTATTTAAAAAAAAAAAAAAAAAAAGTTGTTATGACGGCTAATTTAAATGCAGTCATCATAAGCTTTCTAAAAAGCTGCTCGTAAAATCTTTGTTTCACGAAACGAACGGAAAACGATAAAAAGTTTGCAAGAAATATTGCAACTTGAGATCTTCTTCATGCATGCAAATATATAAAGCGTTTCATACCCATAGCCCAAAAAGCATTTTCAAATATAAAGTAGTTACGTAATAACTGGAGT
Source organism: Merzomyia westermanni (assembly GCA_949987695.1). Classification (NCBI taxonomy): domain Eukaryota; kingdom Metazoa; phylum Arthropoda; class Insecta; order Diptera; family Tephritidae; genus Merzomyia; species Merzomyia westermanni. Next base: position 31,401,325 of record OX465290.1, read on the forward strand.
TCTGATTTACTTGCAAAATCCTGCACCTGAAATTATGTTACTTTTGTAAGCTTGATCAGTGGCGTTTTTAAAATTTTACCAGGGCGAATCCTGTAGTAAGCTCAATTTGGTCAATTTATTTGACAAAAAAGTTAGGAAAAATGTATTCTAATGGAAAGTTATTTCTCAATTGGATTATCCTAATTGTAACATTAGACAAAATATTCAGTCATTATGCAATGTTAACAGTTCCAGTATTAAAATTAAACTCAAAGCGAATCAAAAAATTTGGCTTATATATAAATTAAATCTGTGGCAATAAGAGAAAAACCCAAATTAATTTTTTTAACTTTTAAATAGAGCCCTTTGAAGCTTTAAAAGGTAATGTAAATGGGAAATGGGGTTTTGTCCATAAAATCCCCAATTTTTGAGCAAAAGTTGTGAGAATTTGTTTGTTAATTTTATTTTAATGTTAATTTGATCTAAGAAATTTATGGTGTGTAACACCTGCAGCAGGTTTACCGTCTTACATATATTATATATTCAGTGAAACCCGTCAGCAAAATGATATCGCCTCAAAAGGCGTGGAAAAACCTTACTTCAAAAGTTTCCACTAATTGTACTTATAAATGTTTCAGTAACTGCATTAAGGAGTTTTATTTTGCACATAATCAGCACTCTAGTCCAAATAAAACTCTAGAGTGTTCAGTTTATGTATCGGGGTTTCTCTTAGTCTATTCGCACACTCTAAACTATGAAACTACTGACCGGAAAAAAAATAAAATGGAAGAAAATAAAACGAAGTAAAATAAAATACAATAAAATAAAATAAACTTAAATTGAATTAAATTAAATTAACATAAATTTAACTAAATTAAATTAAATTAAATTAAATTAAATTAAATTAAATTAAATTAAATTAAATTAAATTAAATTAAATTAAATTAAATTAAATTAAATTAAATTAAATTAAATTAAACTAAATTAAATTAAATTAAATTAAAGTAAATTAAATTAAATTAAATTAAATTAAATTAAATTAAATTAAATTAAATTAAATTAAATTAAATTAAATTAAATTAAATTAAATTAAATTAAATTAAATTAAATTAAATTAAGTAAAATACAATAAAATAAAATAAAATAAAATAAAATAAAAAAAAATTAAATTAAATAAAATAAAATAAAATAAAATAAAATAAAATAAATAAAATAAAATAAAATAAAACAAAATAAAATAAAATAAAATAAAATAAATAAAATAAAATAAAATAAAATAAAATAAAATAAAATAAAATAAAATAGAATAAAATAAAATTAAATTAAATAAAGTCAAATAAAATAATATTAAATTAAATAAAATAAAATAAGATAAACCAAATAAAATAAAATTAAACAAAATAATATAAGGTAAAATACAATAAAATAAAATGCAATAAAATAATATAAGATAAAATAAAATAAAATAAAGTAATATAAGATAAAATAAAATAATATAAAATAAAATAAAATAAAACAAAATAAAATAAAATAAAATAAAATAAAATAAAATAAAATAAAACAAAATAAATTGAATTAAATTAAATTAAACAAAATAATATAAGGTAAAATAAAATAAAATAAAATGCAATAAAATAATATAAGATAAAATAAAATAAAATAAAGTAATATAAGATAAAATAAAATAAAATAAAATAAAATAAAATAAAATAAAATAAAATAAAATAAAATAAAACAAAATAAAATAAAATAAAATAAAACAAATTATAATAAAATAACACAAAATAAAATAAAATAAAATTATATAAGATAAAATAACATAAAATAAAATAAAATGAAATAAAATAAAATAAAATAAAATAAAATAAAATAATAATAAACAAAACAAAATAAAATAAAACAAATGTGGTGCAAGATTTATGCAAATAAGTTTAGCTTTAATAAATTCCGAAAATGGGCGATAACGATAAAAGTGAGCCACCTCCTATACAAATGGAATGTTTCATTATAATAATCTAGAGAAGGGTTTATGTTATAACAATAGAACTCGAGATGGTTTTGTATAAGTTTAATTTCTAAGACCTCGAAGAAAATGTACGATAAGAGAAAATAGGCTCCTCCCAAAAAACTAAATTTTCCATCCTGAGAATCTTTGGAAATGCTCACAGTCGCGGAGTGAAAATGGAAATACTATGTTCGGTAAAGTGAAGGGTATTCAGTAAAAATAATGGCACCTCGAATACAAACTTAACTTTATACTGAATATCTTTAAAATTGTGCATGTTAGCCTACTGAGACTTGGAAGTCACGGAGTGTGATGATTGTGTCAGCAGTTTGGCGGAAGGTTTTATCACACATATTAATACTAATTTCTGTTTATATGTTTCCTTGATTGTATCAAAACCACGTTTAAAATCTAACTCAAGCTATTAGAAGTGCGAAGAGCGCTGCGAGGTTTGCCAGTATGTGAGTATACGAGTACATAAATTTCTTACTAAATCCAAAAGTCATTAAATTACGTGAAATAGAAAAAGGAAATCAACGAATCGCATTTCGTCTGTCAAGTGCAGCTACTCCTTTTGAGAAATGCAGCAGTCAGTGGAAGAAAATTATATGCAATTACCCACATCCCTACATGCAAGTAAAACAAACACAAAACCAACAACATAACGATGTCTTGGAAATTGAAAAGAGCTGAGCAAAGGAATACACTAAACTCCTTCATTTTCTGTACAAACACATTTGAGGATGTTTAAAAAACTTTACAAATTCTTGAAATTGTTTAACATATCGTCGGGTGGGCGAAAAAAGATATTCAAGAACCATTTATAGCAGGCATCATAATTAATTCCATAGAATCCAAACCACCTGTTTTAAAATTTTCGTCTGTCTGTCTGTATGTTTGCGCGCGTTTCACTCAAAAATTGCTGACTATAACTAAACGCACTTTCCATCAATGCATTGCTACACTTCTAGCTTAAAGTTAAAGATACTGCTTATTTCAATATCTCGACCGGTTATAGACCATTGTGTGGTCCAGTCTGACCCAAAATATGTTTATACAATATGGGTATCAAACGAAAGGTGATGACAAGTGCTATAATAAGGAATGAGATAAAGTTCCATATCTCAACTTGTTTCGAAAATATTATGATTAAAATCGCACGCAGTCTATTATAAGCTCTGAGAAGGCATTGCCACCAATCTGAATAAAAATGTTGTAAAAATGCTAATATTTTTGATGTACTACATATTTTCTTATTCGTTTTTATTTCATGCAATATATATGTAGATTAGAGTGGCTCAGTAAAAAAGATTGCTTTTCTCCACCCGAATTATAAATTTTAGTAGAAATAAGTCTTATTTTTTTCTGCGGTAACTGGCTGCATTTGCCGCTTTTCTTGTGGATTCGTCAGAGCCGACTTAACTTTAAGCAGCCGCTCGCCCGCGTGATATTGCCATTTTCACTTCTTCGCAGTTCAGTGGCTATGCGTATTTTCTATCGTCCGTGGTAGTGATACCGGATACATCAGCTTCCATGCAATTTAGCAAATCAGAAAAAGCTTTCCCTCTATAACTTAAATTTTCTCTCAATTTTAACTTACCATAACGCCATTATTTTCTTTAATCTATTTTACTGATTTTCTGGTAGAATTTTCTCGAGTATTTATATCAGAGATATTTTCCAGTGCCTTAAATAAATCTTAAAACTTTTGATGTATATTCGAGCGATTTTCCGTCATCCCTTGTCAAATTTTGGTTTGGACAAACAGATTTCGGCGTTCTACCATCCTAAGTGTTTGGTTTCGTTCCTTAAAACTTTTCTGAAATATAGTTATTATTGTTCTGATGAAAAAACGAGCAGTTCCTTTTTTGTTTTATGAAAGCGACGGCATCCTAATGCATCTACATAGGTATGTTAATGCACATATTTTATGTAAATAACTGCGTGTACGCCTGTTGAAGAGGATAAAAACCTATAATAAATCTCGTCTATAAACTGAAATATTTCGTGAAGCTTTTATGCAAAATTCTGGCAGAAATTTCATTGCGTTCCGAGATTAATAAAAATAAAAACAGAAATGAGCTGTAATAACACTGAAATTTTTCAATAAAATATTTACTGAAAAAGTTTATACAGATTTCTAGATTTATTTTTTTACCACATTTTACAGTTAACGCCAAGGTACTGCACCACAGCTGGCCACATCATTGCTTTTCATTGTTCGTATGTTTGAGGGTGCCACTAGGCGTATGAGCAACATTTGTCAAACGGGCAAGGCGGTGCTTGAAAAATGTTTAAGAAGTATTGGAAGACAAATGCGAATAAATCTGTGGCCATAAACAGTAAGAGGAAAACTCAAGATATGAAGAATGTGATTTATTCTGAGCAGTGTGTTTTCTGCGCTGTTTTTTTTTTTTTTTTTTTGTTTGTTAAATGATCCCAGAATTCACACTGAAATTCTATGTGCCAAAATGGTCTGCTGAAATATTAATAAAAATTGCTTTGGCTTTTGTTACCTGTTGCTACAGAAATTCTCTGACCTTGAGTGGATATAGTCTAGATGTGAGTTTGCCACCATCGCCGCTATGTCAAATTCTGGATCAGAGACTTTAAGGCAGTGATCGGCAATTACTTTCCTTTCACATGCATATAAACGCTGTCTTGCTTTTAAAATGTGATGAGTGTGATACCAACAACACATACATACTAATATTTCGCAATACAATGTAATGCATTCTAATTTTGTGCTTGCTGCCTGTGGCGTACACTGCTTCAACGTTATGTTGGGTAATAAATTCCTATAATCTGCCTACGAAATAGCAAAAATTATCGATAGACTCAATATGGCTAATTTGGCGCTGATCAACAAGCGCTACCGAGACGCAAGAGGTTGAGGGTAAGCTAAATATGCACCCAAAGGGCTCAATTTAAATAATGTAATGTATGTAGGAGTACATTACAATTCAAAGAAAATAAAACATTTTACGATTTTCTGCAATAAATTTTCCACGCGCTTCACCACAATTTATGTTCTCATAATATTACTTTAGTCAGAACTAATTTTTTTTTAGGTTAACGACTTCATTTTAAGTATTCATGAAACGAGCTCAAGGCCAAGAATAATAATTTTTCACTTTTTTCAATTTTTATGAAAATTATTATTGTTTTTATTTATTAATAATCATTTTAATTAATTATTAAAAGTTTTTTTTTTTGATTGAATAGAGTAGGAAAAATGTGCAGTTTTCTGCCATAGCTTTTCTCATAGATCCATTTCGGAAGCTGCTAGACTTCACTCATCAGAGAAATTTTGGCACGCATTGCTAACCACTAAGCTAACAATACGCTGGTTTTGATGTCATCTAAGTCTAGCAGCTTCCGAAATGGATATATAAGAAAAGCTATGGCAGTTGTCTCTAAACATTTTTCCTACTCTATTCAATCAAAAAAAAAAAACCTTTTAATAATTAATTAAAATGATTATTAATAAATAAAAACAATAATAATTTTCATAAAAGTTCAAAAAAGTGAAAAATTATTATTCTTGGCCTTGAGCTCGTTTCATGAATACTAAATCAACAAAAATTGTTGGTATAAAAAAGCAACTTCATTTTTATTTTGAAAGTCAAATTTTAAAACTTTTTTTTTTAAGTCAAAAATAATTTTTTTAATTTTGAGCACTGATGGAAATTAGTTTTGAAATTTTGCTCCAATTTTTTTAAGACAAAAACATTTTTTTCAATATTTAGTTTTATATTTCTAAATCAATATTTCCTTATTTTTTAATTTCAAAATTTTACTTTTTAAGTCAAGAATAAAGTTAGGAACTCGGTTTTAATTTTTGAAGTCAAAAATAAATTTTTTAAATAATTTTTTTAATCCAAATTTCAAAATTCTATTTTAATTTCTTTAGTCAGAACCTCTAAAATAAATTTTGGTTTTTAACTTGTATCGTATTTTTAGTCAGAAATAAGTTTTAAAATTTAATTTTTTTTTTTAAGTAAACAACTTTATTTTTATTTTGAAAGTCAAAAATAAATTTTCAAAGTATTCCTTTTTTTAAGCCAAATACATTTTATTTAATCTTGAGCACTGATTGATTGAAAAATTAGTTTTGAAATTTTGCTTAAATTTGTTTAGACTAAAATATGTTTTTCAGTATTTAGTTATATATTTCTTATTAATTTCTGCTTTAGAATTTTCTTTTTTTTTAATTTGTTTGACGTTAAAACTTGGTTTCTACTTTTAAAGTCCTAAATAAATTGTTTAGTATAATTTTTTTAATTTAAATTTCAAGATTCTATTATTATTTTTTTTGAGTTAGAGATAAATTTTAATTTTGAAAGGCAAAAACAAGTTTTCAAATTTTTTCCTTCTCTTTTAATGCAAAAATATGTTTTTAAATAATTAGTTTCATATTCCTAAGTCAATGTTTTGTTGGCATTTTAAAAAAAATTTAGTACTTTCAATTTTATTTTTAATTCAAAACTTAATTTTAAAACTTCTAAACTAAAATAAAATTAGGTGTTTATTAATTACCAGAATAAATTTTCGACTCTCAAATACAAAATAAACTAAATCTATTCATTGCACTTTTTAAATTAAAAATGAGAAAATAGCATTTCAGTACGCCCCCTGATATCCACCAAATATTGAAATAGGGTATCTAAATAATTGAGTCGAGCAAAATGTCATTGATTTCGGAAGCGCCTAAAGCCACCCATCGAAGCATAAATAAAGTAAATATTGGACACAAGGAATAGATAAATATAAATTACCGCCAAAAAAGATAAAGCACAAAGCCACAAAGCCACACAAACAACCTGCACAACAACCGATACCTCGGCCTTTGATATGATGGACTGAGTAAAAATAAGTGAGAGCCGTAACAGCACAAACGATGCAACAGTAAAACAGACTGATGAATCAAAAAAAAAATAATAAAGCAAACAAATAAAATGAGAAAAAACGGGAAATGAAGATATGGAAAATATGACAACGGAAAGCACAGCCCACAGGCAGAAAAGTAAACAAAGAGGTCAGCTGATAGGCAATGACTGGGGAAAAGTGGCAGTAAAATTTGCTGGACAATTTATGTTTTGCTTATCAGCAACAGTCAGTGGCACATTGATGATACGGACCTTACGACGACCTAAATTGGTTGTGCTGTTGGCCAAGTTTAGTAGCAATATGCTGATGCTCAAGGGAGTACATAAACACTCAGGCGTGCGTATGTGTGTATTATGGATGTTAATTTTTCGATTTTTGCAAATCCCGTTATCAACTATTCTTCAACCGTTTAGTTTAAAAATTAAAAAATTTCGAGAAGGTATCTAGTTTTAAAATAAATAAGAAAAAGCACTTAAACTATAATATTACTGAATTTTATAAAGGGCAGTGCAACTTAAAATAAATCTCAAAGAAAACTTGCATTTATAAGCGATTTGTAAGGGTTTTAAGTATTCATTTCATTTGAAGTCAACTTGAATTTTTTTAAAACTTCAAAAATTAATTATAATAAAACAACTAACTTTAAAAGCAAATTTGCAAATGTTTAAAAAAAATCTAGAAACAATTTTTTTTGATGTTTCTCTTATCTTAAAATGTTTAATGTTGGATATCCTAACATCTTTCGCAATTTGCTAATAATTTTTTAAATTTTCACTATTCAGTTTAAGATTGGAAATAAAAATTAATTTTATTGCAATGGCTAAAAGAATAGAAATATGGTTTGAGTCCAGTTTAAGAAAAAAATTTATAAAAACTTTGCCTTGAAATATTTTTACAATTTCACATTCATAAACTTACAATAAGGACATTTTTCAAGTATACGACGCTTACTTTCAAAAATGTTTTCTCAAGCGAGAATTCAGCGTTTCGTCAGCTTAACGTTTGTTTCATAAGAATTTAAAAAAATTTACATTACGTTGACTTTTCCCGGGACTAAAACCATGTGTATGTTGTTAAACAAAAAAGTGCAAAATCCCTAAATCCCGCCATCTCCATTCCTCATACGTATATATAAACTAAAAAATAAAACATAAACCACGTTATAAATAAAACACGCACGCTCGCGGTCACTCACACAAGTATACAAAACATTTAATACCATACCAACAACTAATGTGTAAAACTCTGGTTAAACAGTGCGTCGCACATACCAAGAAGTGGACAAAAATCTAGGGATTTTTGTTTTTTGCTTGCATACTTTTAGGAGTTTTTACTTAGATCTCTTTATATAGGTTGAACTAATTCCTTTTCTTTGAGCATGTTCTATGAAAAGATTAATTGGTCCCTTTTATACCTGAAAGGGTGGAGTCGGACAGACACCCTTTGTTCCTCTGCAGATACCATCGGACAAGTCTACTTTCAACACCTTTAAGTAGGTTACTGAAATCAAAATGGACTTGTCGCAACTATTCCGGTAACTTCATACCTGCAATTATAGCCCGCTGCAGACGAAATGTATTGATCGCGGTTCATTCGCTTTAGAGATCAGTAGCACGATTTTTTGCAGGCTATCATGCCAACCACTAATTGCTGAAAATCTGTAGCATACAGACCTAGTAAATAATGATTACTACTAGTAATGATTACCGATTTGATTAATTATGTTCTTGGGAATCCATTTAATAATTGATTGCCATTACTTTACATTTTTAATTATTATTTTCCAATTAATTGAAAAAAATAATCATGATTTCTAACGATTATTAAAAAAATAAAAAAAAAATTGTAAATAATCCAAAAAAAAGTTGTTTTGATTACTTTTGATAATTTTCGATTTTTTTTTTATTGTTTTTTTTTTTATTTTTTATAGAAGCACGTATCAACAATACTTAAAAAAATTAAAAATTAAAATTTAATAAAAAATGATCAAAAGTAATCAAAACAATATTTAAACATTTCTTTTTTTTTTTTTTTTTTTTTTTTTTTTTCTAAGCGCAAACAACTAATAATTGCCTTTTCTTGAAAAACAATTCAAAAAATCATTACCAATTAAAACAGCCGTTTAATTAATTGATTACCAGGTCGGGTAGAGGAAAAAATGGGGGTAATTTTTGTTTGCATACTTTTAGGCACTTGTTGATTTCAATACAAAGTCGACAAATATGCGCTGGAGTTGGTAATCAGGAGAAAAAGTTTGTTATTGTGTTGGAGTCCGAATGTTCCTCCCGCCAAAGTGCTTAGCTATACTAGGTAAAGTAAGTTTGAGTGTAGCTGAGAAATGTTTTTGTGGGTACATCTTTGTTTATGTGTATATAGCGGAATATGAGGACTCACCAAATCAAAAGAGGAAACGGTTTTTCTATTGCCATTTGTGGTTCTTGAGTACTAAGTGAATGCAACCCAGCACATGGTTCCTAAAGACGGCAAACTTCTTCCTATATTTAGTTTTAGGTGCAAACTTTAAAATTTGTATGCTCAATGAGGTGGCTATAAATTTTCGTTTCATATTCACTGAGTAGATAAGAAGTGGTTCAGCCTAACTTTATTAACACCACTTCTTTAACTTAACTCAGATCTTTACAAATACTTTCGCTTTTATAGCATTAAATTCTATTAAACAGTTTTTGAATGATACACGTACCAACATAAATACAGACATCCAAAAAGATATACGTAGAACTGTTATTTTGGCCTCTGTTACTTCAATGAATGCATTTGCCTTCAATGTCTATTATGTTTATATATTGAACTGTTGCAATTTTATTTCATTGTTTGTCCTGTCTGGTGATTTGCGCTTGCGTATATCTTGTTTACTATTCCTTCCCCACTCCGAAGAAGCTCTTTCCACTCCTCTTCATACTGCCTTTCGCGCTCCATCACCATAAGGATAACTGGACTACCATAAATCTTTCGGAAGACTCCTCTCTTTGATACCCTTAAATATTTGCCTCTTCTTATATTTCTTCTTGCTGACCATTTCCCTCATCATCTTACTCCTAACCTCTCTTAGGAAGAGCAGTATCTTACCCTCTCTTTCAGCATCAAAGTGGAAAATGACATTTGGCTTTAATTGATCAAATATTTTTTTTTTCTAGGAGAGTTCCTGCCAACTGGTGTCAATTGGAAACACCGGGGGATCGCAAATCGGTCTCCACTTCGTCCTTTCATCGAATTGGTGGTCTCCCTCTTCCTCTGCTTCCACCGGCGGGTACCGATAAGAATACCTTCTGGGCTGGAGCATCTTCGCTCATTCGCACTACGTGGCCTAGCCAGCGAAGCCGCTATGTTTTAATTCGCTGAACTATGTCGGCGTCTGCATAAAGTTCATACAGCTTATCATTAAATCTTCTTCGGTACTCTCCGTCCACAACGCGTAGAGGTCCACAAATCTTTCGAAGAACCTTTCTCTCGAATAATTGATCTATTAGTTTAGCTAATTTGACATAAACAACTGGTACCACCCATTCGTGAAATAAATGAAGCACTCTTCACCACAGAAACTCGCTGAGGCAAACGAAAAACGAAATTATTCTCCAAATCAGTACCTTTACGTTTACATCCTTACAAAAACCCCTATTGAATGAAATAGAAAGCAGCTTGTTTCATTGACTATTGCTTCTGCCTCGTATTTGTGTATGAGTCAAGGTATGAAACCAATTGAAATAACGTTCCGGACTTGCAGGAAGGCAACCATTGACTTCTTTAAAATGTTTGAATATTTTAAATGACACGACCTTAATTATGTATATACTGGTACATATTTGAATTTTAGTCAAACCAAATGCAACTTTTAGTTGATTCAAAATTCTGTCTGAATTGTTAGAACTCTGCAATCACCTAGGACTAGCTTCCCAAAATAAAACTTTATTAAACTTTGAACGCTTCAAAAATGTGTACATTATTAAGCACGAACTGTCCTTGAACCTAGATTCTTATTAGACAAATATGAAAACTAAAACTAGGGATCGTTGGATTTAAAATAAAATTTGTTGTCTCTATGAAAAAAAGTCCATTAAAACCATTTAAAAATTAAAAAAAAAACTTGAGTACCAAAAACTCGTGGAGTTTGATGTGTAAACATGTGTATCCTGTACATTAAATTAGATTACATTATACTTGCCCAGCGGTTGAATTTTAATCACAAAAATTTATTTTATTTTAGTTATTAGCGCCTCTTTTCTTGGCCTTCTTTTCTATGCTGTTTCTTTCCTTTAATACTTTTTTATTTTATTGGCTTTTCTCTTTTTTCAAAAGTCCTTATTTTTCATTTATTTTGTTGTTTCTTTTCCTTGCTGGTAATTTCTTTCCATTCCCTTTCCTTTTCTTTTATTTTCTTTTCTTTCCTCTCCTTTCCCTTCCTTTCCTTTCCTTTCCTTTCCTTTCTTTTACTTTCGTTTCCCTTCCCTTCCTTTGCTTTGCTTCCCGATATCATAGTTCCTTTAAATTAACTTAATTCCTTTTCTTCCCTTTCCTTTCCCCTCCTTCCCCTTCCCCTTCCTTTCCTTTCCTTTCCTTTAGTTTTCTTTTCTTCCCATTCCTTTCATTTCCCTTCCTTTCCTTTTCCGTCGTTTCCCTACCCTTCCTTTGCTTTCCTTCCCGATGTCATAGTTCCTTTAGATTAATTTAATTTAATTTAATATAATTTAATTTTATTTTATTTAATTTAGTTTTATTTTATTTAATTTAAACTTATTTTATTTTATTTTATTTAAATAAATTTAATTTAATTTAACTTAATTTTATTTCATTCAATGTAATTTTATTTTATTTTAGTTTATTTAATTTTATTTTATTTTATTTTACTTTATTTTATTTTATTTTATTTAATTTTAATTTATTTTACTTTATTTTAATTTATTTTAGTTTACTTAATTTAATTTTATTTTATTTTACTTTATTTTATGTTATTCAATTTTATTTTATTTTATACTACTTTATTTCATTTTATTTTATTTTATTTTATTTTATTTTAGTTTATTCAATTTTATTTAATTTTATTTTATTTTAGTTTATTCAATTTAATTTAATTTTACTTTATTTTAATTTATTTTAGTTTACTTAATTTAATTTTATTTTATTTTACTTTATTTTATTTTACTTTATTTCATTTTATTTTATTTTATTTTATTTTATTTTAGTTTATTCAATTTTATTTAATTTTATTTTATTTTAGTTTATTCAATTTTATTTTATTTTATATTACTTTATTTCATTTTATTTTATTTTATTTTATTTTAGTTTATTCAATTTTATTTAATTTTACTTTATTTTAATTTATTTTAGTTTATTTAATTTAATTTTATTTTATTTTACTTTATTTTATTTTATTCAATTTTATTTTATTTTATATTACTTTATTTCATTTTATTTTATTTTATTTTATTTTATTTTAGTTTATTCAATTTTATTTAATTTTATTTTATTTCAGTTTATTCAATTTTATTTTATTTTATATTACTTTATTTCATTTTATTTTATTTTATTTTATTTTATTTTATTTTAGTTTATTTAATTTAATTTAATTTTACTTTATTTTATTTTAGTTTATTTAATTTTATTTTATTTTTTTATTTTATTTTATTTTATTTTATTTTATTTTATTTTATTTTATTTTTTTTTTATTTTGATGATTGTTGTTGGCGCAAAGCTCGAATTTTTATGTTTGTTTGTTAATTGATATTATTTTATTTTAATTAAATTTTATTTTATTTTACTTTATTTTATTTTATTTTTTTTATTTTATTTTATTTTATTTTATTTTATTTTATTTTATTTTATTTTATTTTATTTTATTTTGATGATTGTTGTTGACGCAAAGCTCGAATTTTTATGTTTGTTTGTTAATTGATATTACTTTATTTTATTTTATTTTATTTTATTTTATTTTGTTTTATTTTGCTTTATTTTATTTTATTTTATTTTAGTTTATTTTACTTTATTTTATTTTAGTTTATTTTATTTTGTTTTATTTTATTTTAGTTTATTTAATTTTATTTTATTTTATATTGTTTTATTTTATTTTATTTTATTTTAGTTTTTTAATTTAATTTTATTTTACTTTATTTTATTTTAGTTTATTTAATTAAATTTTATATTTTATTTTATTTTAATGATTGTTGTTGACGCAAAGCTCGAATTTTTATGTTTTTTTGTTAATTGATATTACTTTATTTTATTTTATTTTATTTTATTTTACTTTATTTTATTTTATTTTATTTTATTTTAATTTATTTAATTAAATTTAATTAACGCTACAGGGCATCATAGCTTAGTTGTTAGAGTACTGTAACAGCGGCTTTGGTGCAGACACTTTGGTTCGTATCCCAGTGTCCGAGAAGGGGTCTGATGAGAAGTTGGGCACTTCGAAACATGTCATCCCGTACCATAGCTGTGCATATCGTTGTAATTTTTCCTCTAATATCAAATAACAAACAAACATAAAAATTCGAGCTTTGCTCCAACAACAATCACCATAACTATTATTTTATTTTATTTTATTTTATTTTATTTTATTTTATTTTATTTTATTTTAGTTAAGCTTACGAATTTAGCTGGCTCGAGGTCGATTTTTCTTTTTTCCAAAAATCAATTAAAACACAAAGGTTTATTTGTTTTGTCGATATATTTCGATTACCGTCGGTAATCGTCTTCAGGACACTAATAACGAACATAAAGACATTAATACAATAAATAATTAATCTAATGACAATTATGCATAACCCACATTTATTTACACGTTCGCACTGTTTAAAGTGGAGTGTTCTACTGATTATTACAATGCTTATTCTTTTGTAACAGGTGTCGGTACGACGACGCTACACTCTCTACATCAGATCTATAGTTAATTCTCTTATCAGTCGGCGTATTGATAATGTGCAGCATTTCTAACGTGAATCTCTTTTTGTACTGCTTTTCTTGCTGGAGCACTGAAGCTTCATCGAAGTTTGGCGAGTGTTTTTTGCTTGCACAATGGGCCATAAGGGCCGTTATATGGTTTTGTGAAAGATGACAATATTTATAGTCAGATTGATGTTGCGCTAATCTGCTTTTTAATTTGGATTTCGTGGTTCCTACATAGAATTTATTACATGATTCGTTATCATTACCTCTGCAAGGTATTTTATAAATTACGTTACTTTTCTCCGTGGTGGGTATTTTTGACTTTGTTCTATTGAAAATATGTTTTAATGTATTATTTGGTTTGTGGGCTATTTTTATTTCTTGGTTGTTGTAGCAATTTGATTTTGTAAGCCGCTCTGACAATTGTGGTACATATATTCTTTTTTCTTTTTATGGCGCGATATACAACAGGTATATCATCATAAACCTCCTAAGAGATTTTTGCGCCAAGCTTCTCTTCCAATTTGTGGTGTGCCGATTTGAATTTTCCCTACAAATTGGTGCGACCTACAGTTTTTTGCCGACTCCGAACGGCATCTACAAAGGAGACGAATTTTTTCTGAGAAGCCTGTCATGGCAGAAATACACTCGGAGAGTTTGCCAAACCACTGCCGAGGGGCGACCCCGTTTTGAAAAACTTTTTTCAAATCACTTTTGATGTTACCTGTACCAGGGCTCGAACCATGGACCTTCGGTGTGGTAGGCCGGCAACACTACCTCCACATCTATCGTCTACTATACGATTTTGGTTTTCTGATACCGATCTTCTTATTAAAGAATTTATAATACTATCTGGAAAATCATTATTTTTCAATATCGTTCTAATTTCAGTCTTAATTTCTCTGTGGTAAGTGTCGTCAGATATTTGCAACATTCGTCGAATACAGCCTCTCGCTGTATTAATTATCATCGTGTGGGTATAAGGAGAGCGTCACATACATATCAGCGAAGCAATCAGATAAAATTTCTATACAGAATCACGATTCCAAACAATTGCAGAGGCACGCTTACAGGCACCGACTTTCCACTTTTCTGGACAGCCCCTACCGAGCTCAAAGATGTTTAAGTCTATGAAAGACTTTGTATATTTAAAAAAAAAAAGTTTGAATGTTATATTTGTGTGTCTGTGTGTCTTTTATAAACATCCAAAGTACTCAACCGGCCCTTATGCTATATAAAATTACAATTTGTCTTAACTATGAATGTAGTTGGTTTAAATTGATGATATTTGGAGATGTGTGTCCTTTAATCAATAGTTACTTAATTATAAAAAAAAAGTGGGCGGTGACATTTCAAAAATTAGCGTGATCGTTTTTACCTATTTGTAGTGGGCGTACTCTGCATGGCTATAGTATGCCTAGTATCTTACACGGTTATGAAGCGAAATTTGATATTTATTCATTAATATCGCATAAAGAATAACTGCCAAATTATATTATTATACCTGTATCAGTCAGTGAGATTTGGCAGTTAAGTATTGCTACCTCCTTTTCAAAGAGCCTTTATGAAAAAGTAGGCGTCGTCAAAAAGCGATTTCGCTTATTTTCTATAGTGTATGTACCACAACAATCGTATACCTCCTACCAAGTTTCGTTATTCCTCCATAAACGGTTCTGAAGTTATTAGCAGTCGAAGTTTGAATATTTGTTTACTCATATGTGGGCGGTACCACGCCCCTTTTCCAAAAGTTTGGTAAAATCTTTAATAGGACGGCCAACTCAATAAATCTAAAAAAAAAAAACTATTTTAGCTGCTTTTACTATTGAATTACCTCATTTTAAAGGTTTTTCGAAATTTTCGATATCGAAAAGGGAAATTGAAAAAAGGGGGTTATGCTTCGATTTCGGTCATTTTAAATATCCCGCGTGCCAAATCGCATTCAAATAACTCAATTTTATTCAGGTCATCGTGCCCACGGACGGACGGACGGACATGTCTTAATCGAGGTCTTTAATCCTTTTTATTGAAAAAATAGTTATGATATTAAAAAGAATATTCAGTGGACTAATAATATTAAAAACACGATTTGAGGTACAAATCTCCAAATATATGTTTTTAATATTTTAATCTAAGAAAATGTTTACATTAAATGGAAAAAGATTAAACAAAATGGCTGCAATTATAAACTTCGCCCGCCTTTAATGAAAGTTAGGCTTTTAAGGGGAAAATATTGTTATTATATATATGATCAAGGCTTCGGTTTGTCACGTTACATTTTTAAGATAAATTATATGTTATGTAAGTGACAAATCGTAAAATGTGATTATCTAATTATTGCAGGTTATCGAGGTTCTCAAGTCCTTCATATTTTAGGTTAAAATGTTTTTGTATCATTTGCGGGTTTTAAGTTATAAGCGTTTAAACGCGTCTGTCACGTTACACAATTTTCGCAGTGGGTTTGGGGGTTGCCCGATAGATTTCGAAAAACCTGTTCGATTAGCTACTAATTACGCTTGCATCCAATTGTAACTTGAAGTTAAAAGAATAAAGAAGAAATGAGAATGAGTTTGGTATGAAAGAAAACATTTTGGGAAATTTTATAGACTTTTTTTGACGATCTGTCACGTTACAAAAATCATCTGTCACGTTACACTTGTGAACCTTCATTGGAATACTTATATTACTGGTGCACTCAGGAATAATTTATCAATCGAAAACCCAAATATACGTACTTCGATACACTGAGCCTAAATCTGCTATCTTTTTCAGTCCAACTGATTGGTTCAATTCTAATCTAAATACGTTTTAAAACAAGGTGTCGAATAACATTTAAAATGAACTCATTTATGATTTATTAAAAATTAAATATTTCATGAAAAAGATTGAAAATTAACAATGTTGAGGGTACATAAACTTTAGTAGAAAGTTACATCATTTGAAAATCAAAAATAATCCATGACTAGTTATCCAATTTGTATTCTTGCCTGGAGGTTTCATGAATAGTTATATTTCCGTTAATAACTTCAATTTGATGAGCAGAAGCAATATTTCGCACATTTTTAGCATTTTTAAAAATTTCAGATGTACTCAAAATCCCATTAATGTTAGTAAAATCGTCATCAGTTACTTCTTCCACCATTATTTCCGAAGAAGTAAGCTTGAATGCATTAACAAAATCGAATGCACTTCCGACGACACAATGACCGGCTCTGACATGTCTTCTGACAACTACTTTTACTGTCGCTCCAATTCCATCAACACACCCCTTGCCGTGGGATGTGGCGAAATAATTCCAAAAAATGGCAAAAAAACTTCATTTCCTGTCGTTGGGCAAGTGTGTGATTTTACATCTCTTGTTTTAGGTGAAACACGTGAAATGTCATCACGCTGCAAAAAGTGACTGACACTCGTATTAATTTCATTATTCTGATGTGTAACCGTTTTCTTTGGTACAAACTTTATCAAATTCATCAATTCACTTTTGTCCTTATCATTCATATCTGAAACAATTTTAGCCAAAACTGCTTTTTTGCGTTTAGGTGAGTCCGGGAATGCTCAGGAAGCTTTCTTAACTGCTTTTCCAAGCGTTTTTGCACTACGGTAACTCTGGGAAACGTTTTCATCCAAACTGCGTCGTTCACTTTGAGTATTGTCGTTATGTTTTTGTTCGAATTTGGTTTTAGCTTTTTTTTCTTTGTGTTTCTTTACTCGTTCATAGACAGCTTTACGTTGTGTACAGGGTGGCTGATGAATTTTGCTACATTAAGAAACTCAAATAATTTTTTTTTCAGTATATGGAATTCATTTTTCTTTTATTCATGTTAAAGTTCATTAAATTTTATTAAATATAGCTTAATTAGTTTTAAAAAGAATGGAATTTAAATGCCCCCCCTTCTCGTCGATGCATGTGCGGCATCTTACCAAAAAGTTGTTCATTACTGCTTGGAGAGTTGAGACAGGAATAGCCGCAATTGTTTCTCGAATGGATTGCCTTAGTTCATTCAAATTTGTTGGTTTTGCTTTGAAGACTTCCTGTTTGCAATAACCCCACAAGAAAAAGTCAGGTGCAGTAAGGTCAGGCGACCTGGGTGGCCAACGGAATGTGGAGTTTCTGGATATCAGCTTATTGGGAAATTTTCGTCGCAATTCTGTCATAACAGGTTGGGCTATATGAGGAGCTGCACCATCTTGCTGAAACCACACAGAGCTGAAAGAAATTCTCATTCGGCGTAATTCTGGATAGAAAAACTCTCTCAACATGCTCAAGTAACGGTCTCCAGTAACCGTAACGGTGTGACCGTTTTCTTCGAAGAAGTAGGGCCCGACAATGCAGCGTGATGAAACTGCACACCACACTGTGACACGAAGTGGATGCAATTCCGTCTCATGGAGTATCTGTGGGTTGGAAGCACTCCATATTCGACAATTTTGTTTGTTTATGTTGCCGTTTAAATCGAAATGGGCCTCGTCAGACATGAAAAGACAGTTCAACATGTTTCCATCCTCTTCCACCATTTGAAGCATCTTCTGGCAAAATTCCAAGCGAATCGGCAAGTCTGCAGCGTTCAGTTTGTTGGCCATTTGAATTTTATATGGGAATAAGTCCAAATCTTTGTGCATAATTGACTGTAATGACTGTCTGCTTACACCCATTTGAGCAGATAAGCTTCTTGTCGAAACACGTGGATTGTTTTGTATGGCAGCAGCTACAGCAGCGATTGTTTCCTCCGTACGAACTGAAGGGTTTCGATGGTAAGGTCTTCTGTTGACTGTCCCATGCTCGGCAAAATTGTTTACAAGTCTTATTATGGTCCATCTGCTCGGAGGATTGCCGCCAAACGTGCGCCTATACTCTCTTTGAACCGAAACTACGGACTCCAGTGCGTGATAGCGGCGGACAATCCAAATTCTTGTTTCAGTGTCCCAGTTATCCATTTTTGTTAAATGTAAAAGTCAATCTGCAAAATAAAAAAAAATCAACCAGATTCATTAAATAGAAAAAAAGTTATTTAATTTTTTTTTGGTAGCGGCTTTCATCAGCCACCCTGTATTAATAACATCGTTACGCACAAGTTCTGGCAATTCCTTCAATTTTTTTTTCTTCTCCAAACGATACTTTTTCATGGCCTCCGCTCGTTTCTTTTTATATTCCTCATATTTTGGTTTTTTTTTTAGATTAGCCAAGTATCTTTTGTTTATTTCAGACTTGTCCATTGATTTCTGTAAAATAATAGCTTAACTGTACTCAGGCAAAAAAAAATCTGTCACGTTACAAAAAATATCTGTCACGTTACAAAATTTAAATTGCTATTTTCGCGTTAGTAAAAAAAAATAAATCGATCGACCATATCGTTTTTAGATGCAGGCTCAAAGAAATAAAAAAAAAAATACAGGCTATACATGTTTCGGTAGAAATATGTATGTTCTGTTAAACTTTTCCGAAATTTTGATCTGTCACGTTACAACTAATTCGTAAGATATTAATTTGCAATGAAAAACAAACATATTATAATAATTTAACCCACTTTTTTGAATAAGATAATTGAATTTGTGTTACACTATAATATCAAGTTATATTTTCCGCTAAAAAGTTGAATATTTGGATGGTACTCACCTTTTTGATCCCTTGTCCTTCGCCAGTCATTTTTGCAATATACGAAACCTATCAACAAATATCGATCACTGTTTACCTTGGAACAATTTTTCGTGCTTGTTATTTACCTCGTGTATGCTTTGAGGTTATATACGAACATAAAAGAAACAATTTTACGCGCAGTTCGCAAACAAAATTTTCAACACTGGTTGTTTTTTCCAGAGCCTTGACCATATTCACAACAAAAAGCACAGCACTGAGGAAAGAGCCAAGCCCAAGAAGCTTTAAGTTTAGTTATTTTACAAATTAAAATAACCTTTCTGTTTTGGTTTAAGTCCTTGGTATGAACACAAAGGCAGCTAGTCAAACGTACCCATTCATCCGTAGGCAACAAACAAATTTCTAAGGATTTAACAAGTGTCACACTCGAGGGCGTTTCCAGAAAATACGCCTTTTCGTTTATTTGCAACAACAAAAATTCTTAATTACCATTCTAAACCCAAGCAGCGATAAGAAGAAAAATCAACTCAAACACTAAACTAAGTGAAGTGCCACACCCATCAAATTGAGATTCTTCATTTGAACCTATTGTTCCACAAGCAACACGACGCAATTTCACAAATCAAGTGGCATAGAGACTTTCGACAAAAGGATTTTGTGATTGCGAATTGAAACATTTCCATTTCTGAACATGCTTCAGGAGCTAGTTAAAACAGAGAGAGAGGAGACGAAAAGCTGACGTTTACTAATTAAATGGTGAAATAAATTAGGCAAACAGTAAATTCATTAGCAAAAAGGAATTAACAAAATACAAACTCACACACACATATAAAATGTCCCAGTATGGACCTGTGAGAATGCGGTTGAAGAAGCTAAAGTTAAATTGGAATGTTTCCTAAGCTCTGTCAGTGCAAGTATGTGGCTTGAGCTTATTTAATAAGGTGAACGCCTATCAGCTTAGACAAGTAACCAGATATGCAAGAAACTTAAGAACATGAAGAGGTTGTTAAGAAGGTGAGAAGAGGAAGAAGGGTGAAATGAAAAGATGAAGCATGAAAGTTGAAATGAATTTCGAACTCTGACTGATTTCTTATGCATACACAAGTGCGGCTCAGAAGCAGCAGTTGATGCTAAGTAGTCCTATTTTTGTTGTTAAGTTTGATTTACCAGAAAGTGCTCTAATCCGATTATGTCGCCTACATGTGGAATATATTCTGGGTAGCCGGAGAAAAAATATGAGCCTAGAGGTAGGGATAGTTGGCTAGAGGGTTCACGGAAGTTTGCAGCGTCTGCCTACAATGAGGTGCTCTGCAAGCGGGCGTCTACCTTGTAGCAAGCAGCTCGCTTTAAAGACGGAGAAGATGCATGTTTCACAGGGACTTGGCCATTACAAATATCGGCGCTATAAGAAGGGCGATAAAAATTCATGTTGTTGTTTTTGAGTGTAACGGGTATAGAAAGTCTTTTTAGCGGATTGAATCCGGTAAACTGCTGCACTAGGCCAACAACTGCACGAACAGCTTTCGCTTTTAACCGCTCTATACAAGTATTTTGAGTCAACTTAAAACAAATCATATCAGTCATCTCCTGACAAAGTTTTTTTCAAAAAATCCGCTTCAGTCCTAGCACAGATGGACGATGATAGTCAAGTTATCGATGATGCGTAGCACTGTTTCCAAATACAAATACAAATAGAAAATCTCAGCCACTCCATTTCCAATAAAGCATGTACAATGTAAATGACAAAAGTTCTTGGAATAACTAAAAGGCATTCGCTATTCTGAAATTTTTTGCTCAGAAAACAGGAAATGCACCCAATTGTTACTACGAATTTCTCACAAATAAATCTATACACGACTGCATGCAACTAAAATCACTACTTCCTTATATCTAAATTGACTTCAGAATGATTTACTTGCCACGCAGCTTGCCACAATGTGTTGCATGTAAAACTTCGAGTAGCGACGTATGCAGTGAGAACGTGACTGTCGACCACATAAATTAGTAAACAGAATGAAGAAAATTCGGAAGATACAAACAATTTATACATCTTAACATGTGCTTATTTGTTTGTATGCGTCTACTGTAATAGTATATAAATTGTATGAGTTATTGTGCTGGCATTGAATATGATTAAGACATTTTCTAAAATTCTGATAAGGCATGGAAAAATCAGCATACACCAAATAAAAAAATTAAATTTAATAAAATAAAATAAAATAAAAAAAATAAACCAAAATAAAATAAAATAAAATAAAATAAAATAAGATGAAATAAAGTGAAATAGAAAAAAATTCTAATAAGTTGAATTAAATTAGATGAAATTAAATTAAATTAAATTAAATTAAATTAAATTAAATTAAATTAAATTAAATTAAATTAAATTAAATTAAATTAAAATAAATTAAATTAAATTAAATTAAATTAAATTAAATTAAATTAAATTAAATTAAATTAAATTAAATTAAATTAAATTAAATTAAATTAAATTAAACTAAATTAAATTAACATAAATTAAACTAAATTAATCTAAATTAAATTAAATTAAATAAAATTAAATAAAGTTAAGCTAAATTAAATCAAATTAAGTTAAATTAAATTAAATTAAATTAAATTAAATTAAATTAAATTAAATTAAATTAAATTAAGTTAAATTAAATTAAGTTAAATTAAATTAAATTGAATTAAATTAAATTAAATTATATTAAATTAAATTAAATTAAACTAAATTAAAATGAATGTAATTAAATTAAACTAAATTAAATAAAATGAAATAAAGTTAAAAATTAAATTAAATCAAATTAAATTAAATTAAATTAAATAATTAAAATAAAATAAAATTGTATCAAATTAAATTAATAATAAGTAAAGGAGTCTAGGTTTAACCCACTGGGATCACTATTCTCGAAAGAGATGTAGTTGAACTTTAATATCTAGCATTCTAGTATATTTATGTATTGGTATACCCATATTATGGCGCCAGCCTTGTTGTGGCGGCAGTGTTGCTGGCATACCACACCGAAGGTCCAAGCTTCGAGTCCTGGGACAGGTAACATCAAAAATGGTTTGAAAAAAGTGTTTGCAAAACGGGGTCGCCCCTCGGCAGTGGTTCGTCAAACTCTCCGAGTGTATTTCTGCCTTGGGAGGCTTCTCAGCAAAAATTCATATCTATTGTAGATGTTGTTCGGAGTCGTCAAAAACTGTAGGTTCCGCCAATTTGTAGGAAAAATATTTAAAGCGGCACACCACACATGGCGCAAAAATCTCTTAGAAGGTTTATTATGATATACCTGTTTTATATCGCGCCATGCATTTATTATACCCAGCGTGTACTAGTACACAGGGTATTAAAGTTTTGGTCATATAACGGTGTTTTGTAAAATATAAAGGAGATAGATATATAATCCCATACATCGAAGTTCTTAGAATGAACAGAGGAATTCATTTAGACATGTCCGTCCGTCCGTCCGTGGGCACGATAACTTAAGTAAAAATTTAGATATTTGAATGAAATTTGCTTTCCAAGACCAAGGCCAAGGTAGGTTGCTATTTGAAATGGGAGAAATCGAACCTTAACCACGCCCCTTTTTCGATATCGAAAATTTCGAAAAACGTAAAAAATGGGTTAATTTAATAATCAAGCAGCTACAATGAAGAAATTTTGCTGGATTTATTAATTTGCTTGTCCAATTGACGATTTTATCAAATTTTTTGAAAAGGAGCTTGGCACCGCCCACATATGAGTGAAGAAATTTTCAAAGTTTGACTGTTAATAACTTCAGACTAGTATAACGAAATTTCGTAGGAGGCATACTATTGTCGTGATAAATGCATCCATAGAAAATAAGCGAAATCGCTTTTCGACCACGCCTGCTTTTTCACAAAAGGTATCTGAAAAGGAGAAATACTAAACTGCCCATATCTCATTGACTAATACTTCAGAACGATGTAAGATAGAATTACGAAACTTAATACGATTTATACTATAGACATGTAGAGTACGCCCACAGATATAAAGCAACATCGGTGGACAACCGCGCCCACTTTTGGACCAAAGTTTTCTGAAAGAGAGGTAGGAAGCCGGAACATACCATATCTCCTTCACTGTTGCAGATAGAAAGCTAGTTCGTAATTACAATGACCTGATGATTTTACTAATGATTTTTTTTTTCAATTTTGGAAAATGGGCGTGGCTCCTCTCACATATAAATGAAGAAAAGGTCAAATTTCAGGAATCTACTATGAAAATTTCATAAAGATCGGTTGAGTACCTTGGACGCCAGCCACACATTCATTTTTATTCATAAGACTACCCACATGGTAGTAGAAAAAGTTTAAAGCCTCTATAGGTCATAACTCCACAACAATTTACCACGACCACTTTTACACAGCTGGGTATTTAATGTTCGGTTCAACCCGAACTTAGACTTCCTTACTTGTTTTTATTTCAAATAAAATAAAACACAATAACATAAAATAAAATTTAACAAAAAAAATTTCGCCTTCGAAAATTATATTAGATGACAGTTCAGACGAAACTACATCAGCTGTCTAAATTGCTAAAATATTTTTTCCGCCGTTGTTGTTCCGCAAAAAGAAACAAATTCACAATGAGCTTCACTAAAGAGCTGCCAAACTAAAATTTGATGTGAGCTAGGTTAATGGATAGTGCAGCTGAAACTACAAACTAAGTGTCTGATGAAGCAATAAAGATATTATGAACAATGTTTCTAATAGTTTTGCAAGATAAAGATTTACGTTCAGGATAATGTCAAGTAAATGTGTCCAGTTACAAAAGTAAATAAATGTGCGATCTTATACACAAGTGAGTAGGTTAAAGGTTCTCATCCATAGCTACTTTCATTATATTACCTCATTTATGGTATCGCAAGATTACGAATGAAATATTAAAAGGATCATGAAGAGTTACACGTATACATATACTTGAATTTAACTCAGTATCAAATAGCATTAAGCATTAACCTTGAATGCTAAATTTCGTATGGGGTCTTAACAGGAGTAAAAACTATTAAATAGCAACATTGCATGACTATATTAGATAATAGTCTCACGTAATGACACCTTTAGCGAAAGTAGTATGGTGCATTAGGGTGGTCGCTATTGAGGTGGTGATGTTGGCAGTGTGAGGTAGAGTGACAGTGCTAGTGGCGATGGTCATAATATTGATAGATATAGTGATAGTGATAGTGATAGTGATAGTGATAGTGATAGTGATAGTGATAGTGATAGTGATAGTGATAGTGATAGTGATAGTGATAGTGATAGTAATACTTATAGTAATACTTATAGTGATACTGATAGTGATAGTGATAGTGACAGTGGTAGTGATAGTGATAGTGATAGTGATAGTGATAGTAATACTGATAGTAATACTTATAGTGATACTGATAGTGATAGTGATAGTGATAGTGATAGTGATAGTGATAGTGATAGTGATATTTCGTATGGGGTCTTAACAGGAGTAAAAACTATTAAATAGCAACATTGCATGACTATATTAGATAATAGTCTCACGTAATGACACCTTTAGCGAAAGTAGTATGGTGCATTAGGGTGGTCGCTATTGAGGTGGTGATGGTGGCAGTGTGAGGTAGAGTGACAGTGCTAGTGGCGATGGTCATAATATTGATAGATATAGTGATAGTGATAGTGATAGTGATAGTGATAGTGATAGTGATAGTAATACTGATAGTAATACTTATAGTGATACTGATAGTGATAGTGATAGTGACAGTGGTAGTGATAGTGATAGTGATAGTGATAGTAATACTGATAGTAATACTTATAGTGATACTGATAGTGATAGTGGTAGTGATAGTGATAGTGATAGTGATAGTGATAGTGATAGTGATAGTGATAGTGATAGTGATAGTGATAGTGATAGTGATAGTGATAGTGATAGTGATAGTGATAGTGATAGTGATAGCGATAGCGATAGTGATAGTGACAGTGGTAGTGATAGTGATAGTAATACTGATAGTAATACTTATAGTGATAGTGATAGCGTTAAAGGTTAATAATCCTTTTTTTCGTGATATTTCGTTTTTTTCTGTCAAACAAGGTATTTGTGTAGTTTTCATTGAAATTGAAAATGTCATAATAAAAATTGCTTTTTAGTGCATAATAATTGACGTTTTATTAAACTTATTTTATAATAATAAACCTTTTTAATATGAAACAACATAACGATGGCAACTCGGAAAATGATCCTCACTCAAATTCGGCAACGCACAAATTCATAAAGAAGTATTGGCATTTTAGAACTTTTGTTTTTTTGATAATTTTCTAATCAATTTAAAGAAATTAAAAATATACAAAAGCAAATTTTTATAAAATAAACTAGTTGCGTTCAATAAATTTTTTTGTTTATTGCTTATTTTTTTTATAACATTTAATGGTTTTTCATTTCAAGCTTTAGAGGACGAAGGCTAGAAAAATTACATAAAAAAAAATAAAGAAACAAAATAAAAGAAAAGTGTTTGAAAACTAACTGTTTATATTGAATTGATGTTTTAATTTATTGTTTATTTTTGTTTTTGACTTTTTTCCGTTCACAAAAATTTATAAAAATAAAAAAAATTTTAAATATATAAAAAGTCAAGTATTCATGAAACGAGCTCAAGGCCAAGAATAATAATTTTTCACTTTTGGAATTCTTATGAAAATTATTATTGTTTTTATTTATTAATAATCATTTTAATTAATTATTAAAAGTTTTTGGATTGAATAGAGTAGGAAAAATGTTTAGAGACAACTGCCATAGCTTTTCTTATAGATCCATTTCGGAAGCTGCTAGACTTCACTCATCAGAGAAATTTTGGCACGCATTGCTAACCATTAAGCTAACAATACGCTGGTTTTTGATGTCATCTAAACTCCTAGTTCTATTCTTCTTTTTACCATATGCATGAACCACTTCCGCCATTTGACAATTAGTAGTGTGATCATGATGGATTTTTGACAGCTCTGTTTTATCATCAGAACTGCCTTTCTGTGTGCTCTCGGTTTTTTTTTTTTTAGCTTCTTTATACCAACAATTTTTGTTGATTTACGGCCTGTACATTTTCAAGTATTCATGAAATGAGCTCCAGGCCAAGAATAATAATTTTTCACTTTTTGCATTTTTATGAAAATTATTATTGTTTTTTATTTTTTAATAATCATTTAATTAATTATTAAAAGTTTTTTCAAGTTCAGATCTGTCAAAAAATCCATCATGATCACACTACTAACTGTCAAATGGCGGAAGTGGTTCTTGCATATGGTAAAAAGAAGAATAGAACTAGGAGTTTAGATGACATCAAAACCAGCGTATTGTTAGCTTAATGGTTAGCAATGCGTGCCAAAATTTCTCTGATGAGTGAAGTCTAGCAGCTTACGAAATGGATCTATAAGAAAAGCTATGGCAGTTGTCTCTAAACATTTTTCCTACTCTATTCAATCCAAAAACTTTTAATAATTAATTAAAATGATAATAAATAAAAACAATAATAACTTTCATAAAAATTCCAAAAGTGAAAAATTATTATTCTTGGCCTTGAGCTCGTTTCAACAAAAATTGTTGGTATAAAAAAGCAATATACAAGGTGGCGCAAAAGTAATCCTCCTATCAGAAAATGCTATAAATTTTGCGATTGGCCCCTAAAGTCAGTTCTGTTTTGACATTTGTGTAGTAAACACATGCGAAATACACGTTAATGAACAATGTTACGCTACATTGCTCCAGAACGCGGAATATTGCTGACTATTTATTTGACCAATAATCGGTCGGGGCCAAACGGTTACTGTGAATGGTGAGCGCTACAGAGCAATGATCTACGAGTTCTTTTTGCCGCAACTTGATGAATTGGGATTGGAAAACACGTGGTTCCAACAAGACGGTGCAACAGAACACACTGCACGTGCCACAACCGATATGCTGAACATCGGAAGCTTACTTTTGCGCCACCTTGTATAAAAAATCTATAAAATTCAAAAAAAATTGTTTAAATAAAAAATATAAAAACAACAATATACGAGTACATTTACTTTATTTAAATAAATAAAAAAAATCTTTAATATATAAAAACAACAAATAAACATTCAGTGTTATTTCACTTCAAGTTAAAAATGTCTTCAAGTCCTAAGAACGAGATTAAATGATAACAAATCCAAAAAAGAAGAAAAATAAAAAAAAACCTTTTATAGATATATTAAAACATAATAACTAAACATTTTTTTTTAATTAAAAAAAACAAAAAAACCTTTTAAAATTTTAAAAAGAATTCAAAAAAAATTATAGAAATAAAAAAATGTTTAAAAATATAAAACATAGGTTTCAAGTTCTAAGAATGAGATTAAATAAAAAAAATTCAAAAAAACAATTTTGAAAAATAAGAAAAAACAAAACTAAGCAATAAAAGTCTGAGAACTAGATTAATGAAAAAAGATATAAAATTAAAAAAAAAAATTAATAAAATACAAAAAAAAAATTTCGAAGGTAACTAGCTGCCGCCGCGGTGTGGCGGTAGTGTTGCTGGCCTACCACACCGAAGGTCCAAGGTTCGGGCCCTGGTACAGGTAACACCAAAATGATTTGAAAAAGTTTTTCCAAAACGTGATCGACCCTCGGCAGTGGTTTCGCAAACTCTTCGAGTGTATTTCTGCCATGGAAGGCTTCTCAGCAAAAAATGCATCTTTGCAGATGCCGTTCGGAATCGACAAAAAACTGTGGGTCCCGCCAGTTTGTAGGAAAAATTAGAAGCAGGACACCACAAATTGGTAAAGAAGCATGGCATTAGTCTCATCAAGAGGTATATATCGCGCTAATTACTTTTATTTTTTACCAGTTACCTTGAATTAATGTTTTTATTCTTGTTTTTTTTTTTTTAAATAAAATTAAATGTTTTTTTTTTTTTTCATTTCAAAAGTAGACTAAAATGTTCATAAGTACTAAGAATAAGATTAAATGAAACAATTTATAAAAACATAAAAATTAGAAAGAAAAAAAGAAAAAAAATTCATCAAAATTTTAGAAAAGTCACTAGTTAGATTGAATAAAGTTTTGGTTTAGTTTTTGGTTTTTTTTAAACAAAACAAAAAAAAATGTACGTAAAAAAAAAAAATTCAAAAAAGTATATAAGTCTTTGTATTTATTGCGTTACACTTCTTTCATACATAAAATAACAACATGAGAGCTTATATTTAAATTTTTTGTTTGTGTTTTAGTAGAAAAGAACTACCCTAATGTGCATATTTAACTACATACTTATTTTTATACGTGTGCCCGAATGCTTATATGATTACAACCGTTGCGATTAGGGGCTAAAGCTCATTACGACCCTCTCAAATCGTTTTCTTTCCCGCACTTTTCTTCTTTTGTTGGCATTCAAGTGCCGGCAGCCAATTTAGCTCTTTTCACTTTCGAACCCACCAAAATGAGCGACAAAGGGTCCCTCTAGTAATAGGTAAGCGTTCATACCGAAAACTCTGCCAAATGTCAAAACTAAATGGCAGATTAGTGGCATTTTTAATACGTACACACTCATATATGTATGTGTATGTATATGAGTTTGAAAAAATGACCTTCAAAATCCTTCAAATTGGTTTCATATACTGGAATGTGTCATGGGTCATTTTGTAAATCATTGAAGGCACTGTCTTTAAGGCAAAAGAAAAGTTGATGTGGGTAGAACTTAGATAAAATTCAAACACCAAGATAAAAGTGACAACGAAAAGGGCTAAATAGGGTAAGTATATAATTAGTAAGCAAAATGTTGATTAATTTAATATCTATGCATCGTCATGAGAATGTATACAGTTAAGAAGGGATCTATATGCTTCTTTTAGTTGTATTCAAAAGTATCTATAAGTAAATGGGTATGCTGTTTATATTATCTGAATGCTGTGGTGAAATTAAACTACTTTGGCATATCTTCATGCTAACACGGTGAAACCTGCCTTAGACGGACCAAATTTTCAATTTTCTTCTGTTTAAAAGATGGTTTTTAATGAAAATGTTATGAAAATAAATCTCAATGCCCGTTGACTTAAAATTTTCTTTTCTTGTGAGTGGGGATGAAAAAATACACACCGTCGCCCAGCCGGCTACCACTTTCATATTGCTGTAGGGTGACGTTCCATTTTTTCGCATTTTTTAATTGCTTTCAGGTGTGTCTGTGTCGAAGTTCCGGTTTTTTGATTTGATTGTGGCTTCTAAGCAGCGGCTGATATTTTTTCTATTACGTTATCGGCTGTAGTTTGGTCAACGCTTCGTTCGAATACTCCTCGCTTCACCTTGAGCTGTGAAGAATGTGTGTTTAGTTTCGTCTTTCTCTGGGTCATACCAGCACTTGGTATCTTGACTTTTCCCATTCCACATAAGAACTTTTTGAGAGCATTTGCGTTACCTGGTAGTTAACCTGGATATAGGATCTAGTGCCCCATACCTGAATTTCTGTGATCAAAATTGCTGTCGTCCAGCTGCATCGGTGTTCACTTTCACAGTCCTCTTGTGAAAGTCTAAACGTTTCCTTTTTGATTTCTTGTCTAGTGATAGATTTATCTGTCCAGGAAGGTTTCTCTATGTTTAGAAGAATGTAAGTTCAGTATTGTAGAGATAGCGATTTCAAAGTTCCCTCACGAATTGATTTCGCCTGGGAGTTCCATCTTCGTCCCCATATTTGTGTCTTCTTTTGTGCAACACAGAACCACTTTCTAAAGGAATTTTATCTTTTTTGTACTCGCCCGGCTGCCACGAGAGAGATTTGTTTGACCCCGTGGAACTCTCTAGCTGTGGATTTCCCGCCTCTTACGACAGGCGTTCCTAAAAGCGTGTATGTTTTGGGGTTCATCTATACAAGTTACTATATTCCACACAGTCTCCTGAACATAAATAAATTTTTTTTTCTATTTGTTTATTTTGGGCCAATTGTTAATAATTTATCTTTTAATTATAACGTTTTTTCGTTTTTCACCTTATTCTTCTCCCATATGTTTTAATTTTCACATACGAATTAAGGACTCCCTTTCACTCTTCACTCAGAGGGCTAAAATCTTGACAATAGCAACTGGTCTGAAGTGCTTACTTAGCTGAGATAAGACCCAGTTGTTTAGGGTCTGAATGGAGGTGGAAATCTAACTGCCAAAGTATCTATCGGAAGCCACTAGATCACTGTACCTCTCGTAGTAGCGGTATGTAAAAAACATATGATCAACAATTTTTTTTTTTTTTTGTTTTTATACTACATATTCCACTAGCACCAATAAAATTTTTCTGAGACCAAAATCTTTAAATTTTGTGTTTAGCTAATTAAACTCGACCAGCAAAGCAAAAAAAAAAAATGTTTTTTTTTTAATTAATATTTATATTTTGAAAAAAAAAACCTTCTGTAAATTTCAGGATATTTTCAGATACATCAGAGGTCTAATACAAACAATTTGTTGTCAAAAATTTAACAGCGAAGTTAAATTTTTTGTATTTTGGAAAGTCGAAAATTTTCAAAATTAGAAAAAAATTTGTCTAACTATTTTTTGTATTTTTCTGAGACCACAATCTTTAAATTTTGTATTTAGCTAATTGAACTCAACTAGCAAAGTACAAAAAAAATATTTTTTTTTTAATAAAAATTTATATTTGAAAAAAAAAACCTTCTGTAAATTTCAGAATATTTCCAGATACATATATCAGAGGTCTAAACAAAAAATTTTTTATCAAAAATTAAACAGCGAAGTTAAATTTTTTCTATTTTGGAAAGTCGAAAAATTTTCAAAATTTGAAAAAAATTTGTTCTAACTATTTTTTTTATACCTCTTTTATCCCCTTTGAAAGTGCCAAAGTTTATTTGTTTGACTGCAGTAGTTTCCGAAAAAAAGCGAAATTTTGAATTTCCATAACCTTTGAAAAAAAAAGTAGTTTAAAATTGGTTTTCTTTCCCAGAACTTCGCTCTATGACAACAGAAAATTTTTTTCAAATTGGAAGTGGTCGATTCCTATGTGACGATTTGACATGAAAATTCCCTTACATATAAAATTATATTAACTCTAAAATTTGTGTAGAAGCAAAACAGACAATCACGTTAACGCTTTCTTTAATTCAAATTTTAAAATGACATATTCCTGCCGCACAAGGACAAAGGGGTATTTTTAAGCTGAAATATTAATTGAAATATTTTTTGTTAAAATATTGATGCTCTCTTAACCCCAATTTTTATATACAAAGCAATCACAGAATAAAAAGATGTGTTCGCTGCAGCTCTAAGCTCGAAACACTCAAAAAGGAAATGGAAAGTTAAAGGAATAGATCAAAAGATATAGAAATAACCATAGACGGACGAATAAACAGAGAGAGATGAGTGGAAACAGATTGATCGTATCGGCTAGCTCTTGATAAAAGTCATAACCGTTTTGGTCAATGCCTTATATACAGAAATCCACGAAAAGCTTCATGGAAGCTCTACGCGTTCTAGACCTGTCCTCGTTTTTTAGCTTTGTAAATGAAGTCTCGAACGCCTGAAACGCTCAAGGGGCTAGTTATTACTTTATGACTCTTCAGAAGTTTTTAACCAAAATAATTTAGCAATAAGAATCGGGTGCAGGAGAACTATTAAGAAATCTCAAAGACCATAACTTACGCACAGCACTTAGCAGTAAATTCTCAAGCTATCGAGCCTTAAATTGTCAAAATATTTCATTAATTTTTAGCAGAAGCCATAGCAAAATTTTCTGGAATTCTTTACAACTTTCACCAACAAATTCCAACGGTATAAGTTTACTAAAACTATTCCGGTTTCCTTGTGCGCTCATTAAGCTCGCTTGAGTGCACAAATTAAAATCCGCTTTTCAGCAATTTTATTCGTTTTTTTCGCTTTTTCGTCAAGCAAATTCTGCGTCATGGCTTTAAGCTGTGACAGGATAATATCTTTGTATATCTGTATCTTTGTGAAGTGTTGCACGGGAAGAATGCTACTCAAGCGGAACTCGAAATAATTACCATGACAAAAATTAGGTGGCACTGCTGTGAGTAAAATTAATTCAAAATAAATTTACAACCAATTGAGGAATGCTACCAGCTTAAGTCTCTATAAAACTATTTCGCTTACATGACAACAACAAGAACAACAATAAAAGCAACAGCTATTAAAGACAAGCTTGTCTCTTACAAATAGCAGCTGTTACAGCGCACAAGTTACGCCTCATTTTGTGTTTTTTTTTGTTGTTTTTGTTTTGGTATTACTGTCACTGTGCCGAGTACCGGAACGCGCCGCACAAGCCAAATTGCCATGAAGTAAGCGAGGTAAAAAGCTGCAATTGGTGTAAGTTGAGCATTCTCAAAACAAACTTTATCTGTGTACCCTGCGCGCCCTGTTGCAATGCTACAAAGGCTGTAATTACGCTTGTTTTACAGGCCTGTTTATTTTCGTATGTTGAATGAGTTTGGGAATGTAACTATTTGTTCACAGGTTCCTCTAAAAATACTTACTCTGAAAGAGCTAATCACTGACTTGATTGGCGATGAACAATTTGAAGTTGTTCCGACGTCCGACAAAGCGCCAATTGGAAACACAAGAAATCGTTATCCGATTAGTCCTACAAATGACAACGGTGGCCCAGCTCTTCTTTCACTTTCAGCGATGTGTGTCGATAAGAATACCTTTTGGGTCGGAGATCCTAGTTAATGTAGGCGAAAGGTTTTAATTCGCTGAATGAGGCTGAAGGGTATGAAAGCCGCCTGAAAGATTGCGAAGTACGTCTCAGAGCCTTTGGAAGACAGGCCGAATCTTCCGGCTGAAGAAGTATGCCCCTATCCGACATCAGATGAGATAACCCTTGGAATCAGCGGATTGTGGGCTCAGTCTATAACGCCCTCAATCTATGCCTATCATAAGATGAAACCAAAATCCTCTCAACTAACCTTTGAAGGGCCACGGCTCTCGCCTCTCTGAAGGAAACCCCCTATCGATGATGCTGGAACCCACGGAAGCATGGTGAAAGTTGATTTGGGCGACTCTAATGTTTAGAGAGGTCATTGGGGTACATGTGCTCATCGGCTTATCGATATCCTACAGCCGCTAATCACTCTAGCTACTTTTCTCAGCTGGGTTGACTCCTTGCAGGTCTATGTCTCTCAAAAGTTCTTGGGTCGTCGGAACTTGGCAATGCCTATGCCAGTTGTTGTTGTTGTGCTAGCGACTACTTAACCTGCCTGAAGTATCACCTCTCTCATCCAACAGTGTCCTCAAGCTCTTCTAACGGAAGTCCCAGAAACCTCGCGGCTTCAACGGGGGTGAAACAGTCATTCTACCCACATAGCCCGTGGGCGCTACTGCCTGCTATCGAAGGAGGGTTTACAGCCGATTTCACGGTAGGAGTGAGGAGCTCCTGATACTTTCCGAGAAAAAACTGGAGAGGATCTGCTCTCTCTTGGAGAACCTAGCCGGATTTGTTGAACTTGACCGTTATCGCTTAGGTGTATAAAAGAATTTAGATAGAGATGACGAAAGCATTGTCATCGGGGTCATCTAATGCGAGGCACCGAAATTATGTAATATCTATGGGTGGGTTCAGAAGAGCGAGCGTTTTATATGCTTGTTCGTGTCGCACCTTGTCATAGCGTTTAGCCGCTCTGGCGCAACTTTTCTGCTTGACCACAGCATAAGAACAATTTTAAGGTAACTCAGCGAGAAGCCGACATAGTATTATTCTGTTTTTCTAGCAACGGGGATCTCCTTATTAACATTGTCATCTAGATATGCTTTGGCGCTTTAGACCAAGTGACCTATGGTTATCATGTGAAGATAATTTGGAGATCGGGCCTTCCAATTGTTTCAATTCTTCTTGAGTTTTCGTTTTCTTTTAAGTCGGTTCAGTCATTTAAGCTTCCAGTCAACAACAAGTCACTCAACTTGGTATCAATGACGAACCCTGTATGCAGATATAAATATTTGGATTTATTACTAGAATAATAGAAAGTTAGCTCTATACATTTTTACATATGTATATATGTAGAGCACGTGCCATTTTCCTTCCCATTTCCATATTTCATTTCCTTACGCATTTCTGCGTAAAATTTTACTTCAACATTTGTCAGCATGTGTTTGTGTTGTGTTTATTACTGTAAAACCACAAATTTGCGGTTTTCAAAAATTGAGGTTGAAAAGTCAAAGTTTGCATAAAGTTCAACACTATCTGGGACATGCCATAAATGCAGTGTGTAACTTTTTAGTTAAGTCAGTGTTCGCCACGTACACATTTAGCAAATGTTAAAGTGGGAAAAGCTCTGCTACATTGAAAAACTTTTCAAAGCTCTGCATAAAAAATATTTAATTTTTTTTAATCAGCGATCTTGCTTTGGCAGCACGCTAACGTCAACTAAAAAACCGTTCAAGCAAGCGCTATTATCTACAAAGTAAAAAGCTTTTTTACCATCTGTGTGATGATACGTGCAAGAAAGCTCAATAAAGCTTTTACTCGCCAGCATAGCTTAGGACTTTACTGAGTTAATTACGCTTACTTTGTGTGACCCTACTATATTTGAACCACGGTATGAGAGCTTTTTTAAGCTTTCAAACCTTACCTCTCACATCAACAGAAAAAACCTCTTGTTGCGCCACAAATTATTTTGCTTATTTGGCTAATTTTAAAGTATTCGTTCAACATCTTAGCAGGTAGGTTTTGTGACCTTAAGCAAAAGCTTAGTATTTATATAATTTGGTTTAGTTGGAACTTCTATTATATCACCTTCTCAAATCACGCTATCTCTTTCTGGGCTCTTTTATACCTATATTCCTTTTTTCTTGTTTCTATTCCCTATACTCTTCCATGTAATCTCTTATTTATTCTGCCTCTTTCGCCCTCTGTTGTTTGCCTTCTCACTATTCCGTTCCCCTGCATTTCCCTGCCACTATATAGTTCAATACTGTCAAATACAACGGATTAAGCTTTCGAAAGTTTCTTGTATATTTGCCAAGCTTTTGTGTATGCCCACCACTGGTACAAGGACATTCGTGTGCATTTGTAAGTAAGAGACGATACAGTGGTGGCATAAAGACCAGCTGCGTTGAGTTTAAGTGCTTTAGTGCAGTTTGCAAGCACAAATTTTTAATTACTTCATTTGTCAGAAGTTCAAGAATTTACGGATTAAAGACAAGTACATTAACCCTTTCATACTCTTGTCAGTTTATA
This sequence comes from Merzomyia westermanni, assembly GCA_949987695.1. Lineage (NCBI taxonomy): Eukaryota > Metazoa > Arthropoda > Insecta > Diptera > Tephritidae > Merzomyia > Merzomyia westermanni. The sequence goes on from OX465290.1 coordinate 31,436,875, forward strand.
ATGTTCTTCATGTCCTTACTTATCTCTATTGAATCATTTTGTTTGGTGTTCTGGGTCAAGTGGCAAACAGAAATCAACTTCGCAGCTCTGCTTTTAACTGTCCTACTCAGAGCTGGGTTGTTGAATTGCATTTGAGGCACGAAATTTAAACGGAACTTCTGCGAGAAATAACATCATGAAACTTTGGAAATGGTGATCACGTTAAACGGTTCTGGGTCCTTAATTTGGGTGATAGGGTTTGTTTGGTATGCCCAGTCTCTTACCGAATGCATTTATCTGCCTGGCGAGTTCATGTCCTCATACGGACAACCATTAACAAAGGAAACCGAAACTGGCCGAAGTTGGACGAAGTCAAAAGTTAGGATAGCTATGTCTTCGAAACAAAATGTAATTCCTCAATAAATTTTCAAATTTAAACATTCAAACATTTAGAATCGAATACTATATAATAACTAAAATTGGTATTTATTAAGAGCCCTGCAGTCAATTCTAGTAGTTTTATACTAGTCAAAGCGGCTCAACTAGTTCGAGTTCTGTAATTTTTCTACATTAGCAACTGGTATTTTTAACATGGCAATGTCCTACGAGATGGCAAATCGTCCTCTTCTGCATCAGCACCATACCAATTGGCATACTAGTCATTATATAAATCGGTATCGTACCAGCCGTCATACTAGTTACCACTTCATAGGAGCTTAGTTTATTTTGGGTTGAAAAACACAAGAAAATTTCAAAATTACATTACAAACCCTTCTTCTTCTTTAAATGGTCATCTAACCGCCTGGGCTATTTTCACCGTGAAAAATTAAAAACAATTCAATATTTTTGTATGAATTTGTGAAAAACTTTTTCATCAGAAAAAGGTTACATTGATTATTCCAAATTGCTTTGACAAGTAATCGTTTCGTTTTCACTTTTTTTCGTGGTTTCATTAGAGCACTGCCTACTCGTTTTTTGCGTCGCTGGTACGCCGTTATGCAGTAGCAATGTCGCAACAAATAATGGTGACTTTGTTGACATGCACGTAAGTACATGATCAGCACACCAACTGTACTATTTGAAGCACGAAATTCTCAAAAGGATTATGATTTTACTATAAGAAATATTATTTGCAAGAAAGTTTTATATTTAATTTAATTAAATGAATATTTAAATAGTCACAGCCGATTTCACGAAAGATATTTAAATGAAAAATGATTTTTTTATCCGAATTTTATATGAAATCTTACAGTGAAAAAAAATAATTTTTCACTTAAATTGTTTTGTGGAACTGGCTGTCAGAACATTGGTTGAAGAGAAAATTAAAATGTAGGATGGCGTTGTTAACTGAACGATTGCTGCCCGAATACTGAGTTGTTTTCTTTTTCGCTCGCGTACTCGTATGCATGTGTCGCCAATTTGAGAGGGTTGTTGCTGCTTATGATAGCAGAAATGTAGCACTCGTTCAAACTGGTATGAATAAGGCCACATAATTCTAGTTAATGAACTAGAATGTTCACTAACTAGTTTGGCTGTTTACTGCTAGGGAGAAGGTATGGCGAGTGAAAACACGCAAAAATCGCCAGCAGACCCCACTTTTCATCAAACTTACTGAAAAGAAGACATAACCTACATCATTTTTGATGGGATCAATTTTTTTTCTTTATATATTGTTTTCAAGACATGAAACCGATTAAAAATAACGTTGCTGTTTCGGTTTCGTAACATGTTTTAATTTCGCTATCGATTTCGTTCTTCAACATTTATTTCGATATCGTTCCGATTTCGGTTTTCAAAATAAAAAACCAACACAAGTTTGTGAATAATAAAAATTGATTAAGTTTAATACTTAGCTACAAAATCCAAGTGTTTGAAAATAGTTCTGATTTTTTAGAATTTTTTAGTGCTGCCATCATGAATTTTCTTCAGTATAATAAAAAATATTGTTCATGTCATGTACGGATTAAGAGCCGTTTGAACTTGAAATCAATATTCCGAAAACTTAATTTACTTTTTTTAGTGGTAAAAATTACCATGAATCGTTCGAAAACTGGGAAAGTGATTCACAGTGGTTCTCGGTAAAATATCCTCAGGAATGAGTGTTCTTCAGCCGCGATTTAAAAACAATAACCCTATGCAAATATCTCTGGACAAAATGAAAATTTTTAATTTCCCCTTTCAGATTATTTTAGCTGAGGTGAAACACGTCTTTTGTAAAATTGCTCGAAAATATTCGACGCAAACTAGCTAGGGTATCATCTTGTAAAAGAAAAGATATGTTCACAAAATGAAGTAAAAACCTTTCAAAAAGAGTCAAAACCGTTTGTACCCGGTTTCGTCTTTTGCAACGGTTTCGGTTTTGTTCTTTTTCAGTTCAAAATAACGGTTAAGGTTTCGATTTCTGTTTCGACAAATTAACTGTCTTTAATCGGTTACTGTTGCGGTCGGTTTTAGTCCTTGATTATTTCCAAAGTGATATTGTTAACATAAGAAAGAGAATATATTGATTTGTTAAATTGAGCATTGCCAGACGAAAATGTTTGATAACTACCTTATATAGATGACTTCTATTATACTTTCAAATCAATATCGAACAATTCGAAAAATATAATTGATTAAGCTAAATGTGAAAATTTTGCTTAAACGAATGGAGTTCATACCCACATGGTAGTAGAACATTTTTGAAACTTGTTTTAACTCCGCAACAATTTTATCATATACTAGTAAACCCGGCCCACTTCACTGCGTCTCAGAACTAATAATAGACTGAGTCCGATTTTCATCATTTTATCCCGTACCAGATAAAATATGGAACTTAATTACATCGCTTATTGCAGCACTCATTATCACCTTTCGTTTGCTACCCACATTGTACTAATACATTTTGGATCACATTGGTCCACATATTGTTCGAAATCTTCGTAACTGGTCGAGCTATCGTTACAAGTGACATCTTAAATTTTAAGTTAAACGTCTAGTAATGCAATAGTAAAAGTTGTATTCAATACCATTAAGCAGGTATTGAGTGATGCGCGACCAAATATACAGACAGACATACAAAAATTCTAAAAACTGTTGATTTGATTTTATAATGATCCCTCCCATCGCTTTTTCTTAAATATCTGCAATGAACAGACATCGACCTTTTACAATCTTATTATATCTAGAGATTGACGACGAATGCGTTCACACAGCTGGGTATTTAATGTTCGCTTCTTACCGAACTCAAACTTTCTTACTTTTTTCATACAAAATTGCAAACGCTTAAGCGTACTTGGTCCACATAAAATGTGTTGTCACAAAATTGTTGAGTTTATTATTTATTTATGCAAATTTCACTTTGTTATATAAATATTTGAAAATTTCGGAAATGAATGTATGCAAATTTTCATGTATGAAGATAAACGCCAGCTGACAAAAATTAATAAACATAAATTCCCACATTTTCATTGCAGGCGACACAGCAACATGTTGGAAGTGTCTAACTGAATAGCGTGAAAGCGCGGCGGCAGTGGAGCATAGCTGAGGAAGTGAAGTGCGAAATGTTTATAATATTTTAGCGAACGGAAATTGCCTAAATACTTTTGTTCAAATTGAAATACTGATGCAATACAAAAACAACGAGATACATACAAAAATAGACATTTACATTAAATGTGCCGTGAGCAAATAACAAGAAAAGATTTAAAAAAAAAGCAACAAAAAACAAGGATAGCAAGAAAAGTGAACAAAAAGCGCGTCTTGACAGTTGTGTATGTATGTGTGTGTGGCTTTGTAGGTGTGTTGGGTGAAGTTTTATTCAAACAACAAATATTTGTTTGTGCACGCCTTCGACGTGGTGGCTAAAGATTGACAAAAAGTTAATGCCAATTCGAGAGCGTGTAATATCGCGCTTAGCTAAAACAGCCAACAGCTGGCGTACACTAGATATATTGGCAAAAAAAACAGAGAACAACAACAAAGCAAACTTGTCAACACAAGAAGTAGACTAATGGCAGAAAAAAGAGTGTGCGTGTGAAAAGCTTACCCTGCAGGGATGTCAGTAACTATCTTGTAAGGGGGGCCACTAGTTCTACAGTGATGGGATACACTTGGCGAATTTAATAAAGCTACATACAAGACCCCGGACATTGTCCTCTCTGTATTATTTTTTTTTATAGTTCTGACCAAGGCGAATTCACATACAGGCGATCTCATAAGAACATATGAGCAGTGGCTTCTTCTGTCAAAATAAAAAAATTATATGCAATCTGACAGGAGAAGCCGCCAATGGAAAACCAAAATACATGAAGTATGTGTGTTTATACAGCAACAAATTCGCCGTGATATCACCTGGTATAAATTCGCCTTGGTTCCGACCTAGTTGAATTGCAAAATAGCAATAACTTTGAACTTACGGATAGCTATCAAAAGACCTGTTGATTTTGTTAATTTTTTTATTATATTTGATTACTTTTACAGTTTTTTGATCAAGCATAAAAAATTTAGTTTTATTTTTAAATAAATAAAACTAAACAAATCTGGTCAACATAAGACTTAAAAAAAAATAGATTGTAATAGTTTTTCTTTAAATATTTGTAGTTATTGTATTGTAAAAAATAGTAACAACAATGGAATTGTTGTTTTTCGGTCTGTACATTTTTTAAGTTTGCGGCACTATGAACCAATAACGCTTTTTTTATTAAAATTATTATTAGTTTTATTTCAAACAACTCTTTTTAAGTATTAAAAGTTTTTATTTAAATGGAATGGGGAAATTAGTGGCAAACGCCAAAGCTTCTCTGGATTTATAACCATTACGTGAACTGCAAGACACTATCATTAGAAATATATCAGTACGTTCTGTCAACCATTAGGTTATCAGAACAATGGTTTGCTTGTCAGCAAAACTTTTATTTCTATTAATTCATATTTACTTATACTGCTAGTATTAAACCAGTGTAAATGTAGTTACTATTGAACTAGTTCTTATTTGGTACTTTAGCTCTTGTTCTGAGTGAAGCAAGTTTCTCACTAGCTAGTAAATTTCTTGCAGGGAAACTTACGCACGCACACTTACATTCAAATGTTTCAAACAAAAATGTTTAGTTAAATTAGGCACATCGCATATGTCAGGGTTAGAACTAACGCATAGCAAGTCTTGTTAAATTTCGATATTAAACGTAGTAAAACTGATAATTGTGTATTAGATTTGTATACTTTGTTGTGGTTAGCTCTAGGTACAGTTGTGTTCAATCAAATAGTAGTAAAATTAAGTTAGATATTGAAACCATATAAAAAGAAATTTCAAAGGCTACACAGAATGCATTAAAGTTAATTAAATTTTTCAAAATTTACAACAATATTTAAAAAACTTTGGGCAGCATTTTTAAATAAAATTTTGAGTACGCAGTTTTATATCTCATTCAATTTTAGCTAGTTATAAGGACCTCAAAATTTCGCCTGAATTTATAAAATTTTTCTTCCCAAGGATTTTGTGCATTTTTTCCATAAAAAATTTATTTTTCTTCATGCGTTGTATGAAAGAAATCACTCAACACCCTTGACGAAAAAATTCTGAAAATTCAAGTAAATTTTTTGAGCGAGTTCTAACTTGTACAATGTGATACTAAAACTGATTGGTATACACAACTGCATTATTATTAAAATCGCAGCTCCTTTTAATTTCGTCTAACGATATTCATTTTAGGTTTACTGCTATTATATTGAACACAGCTGTATATAGTTTTCGGATTTATTCGATCTTATTTTATCAACTACGTTCTTGATAAAGTTTTAACCCTGACACACACTTACTTACTGTACGCGTGTTTGTCAGTGTGGGGCATATTTGTACTATCAATTAATTGCAATGTCAAAACATTTAGTGGTAGAGAAAAACGGCACTATCACTAAATAAAATTCCAATAAGTATTTACTGGGAGCGAAAAGCCGTTTTGACAATTTTATTATTATATCAGCTAATTTCAATATTTGAAGGTCCAGTTTTTATTCAGTTAAATTTGTTATGTTTTCAAAATAATTTTTCTAGCATAATTCGTCCAACATAATCCTCTAATGACTTCGTTCAAATTCAGCACAGAGGAAAGATTATAGGTTGGCTCAAAACAAAATTAAGTAGATGTCAAACTCTTGTGTTGGTTTATTTTAGTTAAGAAACACTAATGACTTAATTATTAAATAATCTTCTTTTTTTTTTGTTATTGCCTTTTTGTACCAACAAGTTTTGTTAGATAACATTAAAACCAGCATATTGTTAGCTTAATGGTTAGCAATGCGTGCCAAAATTTCTCTGATGAAGAAGCTTAGCAGCTTCCGAAAGGGATCTATAAGAAAAGCTATGGCGGTTGTCTCTAAAATATTTTCTTACTCTCTTCAATTAAACTACTTTTAATAATTAATTAAAAAAAAAAAACCAATAATAATTTTCATAAAAATTAAAAAGTGAAAAATTAATATTCTTGGCCTTAAACTCGTTTCATGAATACTTAGAAAAATAATCATGTAACCATCCCTAACTTAAAGCTTGTGCAAATAGTTCTGATAAGATCGAAACTATCTAAAGAATACCCCGAAATAATGCAAAAATTAAAATTGAAATCATCCCGAAATTCTGCCACAAAGAAACTGTCAAAAACTGTTCCGAAGCGCCTGGAAAATAACACTAAAAATATGCTGAAGATATTTCAAAACAATTTCAAAATCATCCATGTGACTGTCTTTAACTGTTCGTGATAATGTCCAGACATGTTCTAAGCAAGGACTAAAATCGAAACCGTAACCGATCAAACCCGATTAGTTTTTAGAGACCGTTATTTTGATCTGAAAAAGTACGAACTCAAACTGTTTCAAAAAGCCGAAACCAGTTCCAAACGGATTTGACTTTTTTTTTAGGTTTTTACTTAATTTTGTGGGCACATATTTTCTTTTAGAAGATTGTAGCCAGGCTAATTTTTATTGAATATTGTCGAGTAAGGTTCAATGAATTTTTTCGGTTAATTTATTAGTGACCCATAACCTGCTAAATTTAATGACAACCTCTTTTTTTCAAAAAGCCTCAGGTCAAGTTCGATGAATTTTTCATATCTATAGACTACAGATTTCGAAATAGAATCTAATATTTCTTAATTTTATTCATAGCTGGCATGAACTATATTTATTGATATATTCGAGAAAATCCATGAGGTTCGCAGGAAAAAACTCTAAAAAATCGAACCTATTTTCAACCACATGAATTTTGTATCTGAGTAATAAATTTAGTAATTATTTTTGTTCACAAACTTGTGTTTGTTTTTTTTTTTATTTTGAAACCGAAAACGATATAAATGTTTAAAAACGAAACCGGAACCTTATTTTAATCGGTTTCACACCTTGGTTCTAAGCCTGACCCCGAAATAATGCTAAGCCGATCAAAATATACCTTTAAAAATAATTCTCAAAATCATGCGGAATCGATACTTAAATAGTTCCGATTTGTCATTATTAAGTGTAAGAGGAAGTATCCTGGACCACTAACTGAAATAATAAAAAAAAAGCATGCCTAACTGTACTTGGAAATGTCTTAATAGTAATTTCGAACAAATTCTGAAAATTATTGCGAAATGGCCCCATTCGAAGACTTGAGAACAATGTCTACTACTTCTCTCATCAACTTGAACTTATTTCATTTAAAATCAATTCCAAACCCATACCAAAAACCTGCTAAACACCTTTGCTCTATATGGCGTCAAAAGTATTTCATTACTCTTACTTCAAGGCTCTAAAAAGTTAAATCGTAAAAGATAAGAACCAGCAGCTATCAAAAGGTTGACTGAAAACTTTTCAGTACCTTAACAAGACCTAAATCTATGCAATCTTTCGGAGAAATCGGAAATATATGGACGGTTTCCGAAAAAGTCCGAAAATAACACCGAAACCATACCTCCAATGTGACTAGAAAATTACCAAAAGCGAACACGAATTTATCGGACTAACTATAATATCCACGTAATCGTTCCTAAATTTTACCGAAAGCTCCCTTAAAGCAATCCCAAAAAAGTTCTAAAAATTCTTCAGCAATGCTTATTTAGCCAAATCTATTGAACTTGTTTCAAATCTGTTCTCGTTAAACTCTAGAACTCATACCACAAAGTTTAAAAACTGGCTCTCCAATATTCGAAAAAACCAAAAATTGGTCCAATCATCCCAACCTCGAAAACTATCCCAAAATTCTTACCTTTACTATTCCAAAAATATCTCGAAAAGTGCCAGAAGTAACCCGGAAATATCACAGAGTCGGGCATAAACTAGTATAAAACTTATTCAGAAAGGGTTTAGAAAACAAGGCTGCATTGGGTCCGCCGTCATTTTGCATTTATCACAAGCGGTTAAATACTTAGTGATAGTGAAATTATTATTTTTACTTCAACAAATATTTTAATGTTACCAAATTTCTTCTTCAAGAAGCGCTTTACTTGCATTTTCAATGATTTTTACAAAAATTAAGTGCACTTTGCCCATCACTGGTATGTGTAAGAAAAGGCGTTGAAATGCATGCAAAGCGCTTCAATATTGTTGTAAATTTATAGCGCAACATATTTTACGTGCAACATAGTGAGAATAAAGAAAGCATCAGAAAACGTACAAAAAACAACACCAAAAGGGGTGCGACAGACGTGACAAGCGGTTTACAGAAGACGCTTGCTTAACGAGAGGCATTTGTCAAAAGTGTAAACGCGAGCTGAGCTGCCTGATTTATTGCGAAAGCTGATGCGTTAAATAAATTTTACGATGTTACAACAAAAACAAGAATTAAAAAAAGAAGAACAATAAAAAACAAAAACAATAAAAAAAATTTGCTGCAGAGAATTTGGACTGTAAAATAAACTGAAGCGGCAAGTTCTACTGAGTGCCCTCAAGGGATCACCCTGAAGTCATAAAAAGTAGCACACAAGTAGAAGAAGAAGACGCGAGAGAAAAAGTATGCGCAGCATCAGCTAAACAGCTACTAACTTAAATAAAAGAAAAGAAGAACAAAAAAGATAACACACGCAGGAGAGAAATAGCAAAAAAGTAGATAAACTGCAGTCAGGGCATATTTCTTGAGCATAACAGCCGTGCACGTCTTGAGCCACACGCAAGCACACTTTGTAGTCACTTCGCCATTTTTTCGTCGTCCAAACATACAACAACGCCGCGGTGCAAAAAAAAAAGGACAACAACAAAAACAACACAAAAATCCGCCGTTGGCATTCTGATATTTTCTACATCAACTAATTCACGCCAAAATGCGCGGCCGTCACTTACGTCGGCGTTTCAGCCTACAACCGTCTTTCATGAAGGACGACAATGCCGATGAGAAGCCGAAACGAGACAAGTAAGTCATTGTAATGAATAGATTAATTATTTCGCTTTTTTTTTGTTTTGAGTACTTAAAATTCATTATTTGAACGATACAGCTTTTAATGGCGGATGGGATAGAGTCACTCTGTATACAGAAGGACACAATACAGATCGTAAAGTGGTGTAGTGAAAGACGAAGATAAAGAGTAGAAAGAAAAAGTTTTTATTTAATGTTTATGTTTCCAATAGTGGAAATACACAGTTATTTTGAACCGTCATCCCCTTGTCACTTTGGGTTTTGAGACAAACCGGTTTCGGCGATACCACATCTTCAGTGCTAGTTCTTCACCCTTCAATTCGTCGTCCTAATGAAAGATATTTAAATGCATCTTAGAAACTTCCAGAATAAAGCGAACAATTAATTTCCTTTGTTGATTTTCCAGAAGGGTTGTTGTTGTTGTGTTAGCGACTATTTAACCTGCCTAAAGTATCACCTCTTATCCAACGTTGTCATCAGGCTCTTCTAACAGAAGTGCCAGAAACCTCGCGGCTTCAACAGGGGTGGAGCAGAGTGAAATTGCTGTAAGCTCGGTTGAGCAGATGAACAGATGGTTAGTATATTGGGGAGACACGCCGCATGCCGGGCAGACATTTGGCATGTCAGGGTTCAGTCTGGATAGGTAAGAGTTTAGTCTGTTACAGTATCCAGAATATAGTTGGGCCATTCCCACAACAGCTGGTTCTATCGTAACGGAATGACTCGGGTTTTTATATCCTACTAAGGGCTGTTATTTCTAGATTACCTTGTCTAACTTGTCCAGAAGGGTCGAGAGCTTGTGCGTATTTTGAGAACGAAACGAAGCACTGAAGATGGCGGAACGCTAAACCGGTTTGTCACAGCAAGCAAATTGAACGGCGACTGAAAATACGTGTAGTCGGGTACGCTGACGATTTGGCGATACTTGTTCCGGCCCAAGTTATACCAACGGTAAGTAAGCTCATGTGAAGTAATAACCCAACTTTACAAGCTTTCAAGTTATTGATCGAACACGAGCTTAGAGAGTTGTAAGTAGGTTTTGATCTTCGCTACAGGAGATATTATCAAAAATTGCACAAGAGCTGGACTATACGAGAAGCATGTATGTGTTGGAGTGTCATACTAACTTCTGAAAACATTAACTGACTCTTGAATCGATTAAAATGCACGACCTGAATATTCAAGAGGTCAAACATAACGGCAGTCATGCTAGTACCAGTAGGTTCTAGTACCCGAGTGTAGCGGATTACGAGATGTGTTCAAAAAGTATTGCGAATTTTGTGTTTTTTCAAAAATTATTTATTTATTCATGCATATCTATTTTGTCCCCTTCAAAGTAATCCCCATGGGATATTATACACTTGTGCCAACGGTTTTTCCAATCTTCGAAGCACTTCAAAAAACCTTGTTCAGCTCCTCCTTCGATGCCGTCTTTATCTCGTCAAGAGAAGCGTAACGTCGTCCTTTCATGGGCCTCTTCAGTTTAGGGAACAAGAAAAAGTCACAGGGGGCCAGATCTGGGGAATACGGTGGCTGCGGCATCATTAGTGTGTTGTTTTTGGCCAAAAAGTCGCGCACAAGCAACGATGCGTGAGCAGGGGCGTTATCGTGGTGCAAAAGCCAATTTTTGTTCTTCCACAAATCCGGGCGTTTCTGGCAAATTGCTTCGCGCAAATTGCGCATAACTTGCAGGTAATATTCCTTATTGACCGTTCTTCCCTGTGGCAAGAACTCGTGATGCACCACGCCGATGCAATCGAAGAAAACTTTCACATTCGACCGAACTTGGCGCGCTTTTTTCGGTCTTGGTTCGTGCGGCAGCTTCCATTGAGATAATTGAGCTTTGGTTTCCACGTCATAACCATAAACCCACGATTCGTCACCAGTTATGACCCTCTGGAGCAAATTTGGGTCGTCGCGGACAGAGTTTAACATCTCATTAGCAATGTTCATGCGATGCTGTTTTTGGTCACAATTGAGCAATTTTGGTACGAATTTCGCGTATATTCGAAGACGATCCAAACCACGTGCAAGCAAAGCAGCTGTCAACAATTAACTTAACAATCAAAATGGCCGAGCTTGTCGGCATAAGGGAGAGACATGAGTACCAACATAACGCCACATTCGAAAATTCGAAATTCGAATATACGTCACCAGCGAAAATTCAAAATTCGCGATACTTCTTGAACACACCGTATTATCTAGGAAGGACTGTTCACATCCATTACACTCAGCAACATTCGGAAATTATTGTTTTTAGTTACAACAACAACAACTTTATGTAGGTTTATGATCTAGGCTTGGAAGAAGTAACGTAAAACACAAAAACACATTATACAAGATAGGGAAAACCTCTGAGATGTTGAAACCAGACGGGTGTCCAGACAACTCAATATCCTATCGTAGGGCTTCTTAGCCAGAAAAAGCTTTTGTTTTCATTGACTTTTAGAGACGTACAATGAGTTCTGCATAATTTTACTAGAGATAAACAGTTAAAAAAAGTGGCCACCTATTGGGGGTGGCGACAAGATGAATCAAATAAACTTTAGACTGAAAGAGACTTGGTTTACTAAGGAACTAGCGTTAAAAGTTAAAGAACTAGAACCCAGAAACTCAACAAAATATCGCTAAAGAAAGTGCTACTTTGGACTAAGTAGGCAACTGAGAAGCGAATAGCTCTCACGGTCTTTGAGTCTCTTTCTAATCACATACTCATCTGCTTGGCTCTTTATGCTGCACGCCTTCGAAATGAGGTGATCCTTGGGGCATTATAAAGAATGGGCTTAGAAGTTATTAGTATCGGTAAGCACCTTTAACTCAATTGAAGGGCTAGCGAAGTTGAGAAAAACTGATGGAGAAATACTCCAACTACCTTGTTACCTCCAATTGCTGTCAGTTATTTCTAAGAAGGAGTGACTGATGTTGTTTGTTACCGGATCATCACAATCGTCTAATCCGTTAAGCCACAGAAGTACAGCTCAACCACTACCAACATTTAAATTTCCCTCAAACTTTTAGACTAAAAACCAACAAAGTGAGTAGAACCAAAACTTGGAGGGGCTAGACAAATTGTTCACACAGTAGACCGGGCTAGCAGCGTTTTACTGCGTAGTTTGCTGATCCAAAAATTAATAGATCCGACAGGTTACCAGAACTCTCTAGTGTCCTTTATGTGAAAATCGTAGCCGGAAAGTAGACAGAGGAAATACTTGAAAACCTCTCACTAGGCTAAAGCCGATCTATTTGCTAGATTGGCATTAACGAGGCTATTACAGCAATAATCTCGGGCACCACGTCAGTGGAACTTACATATATATTGGGTCCCCGGTCATATGGATATCGATAGAAATAAAAAGGATGACGTTTTGGCCAAGAAGAGGTGGCCCTTGACGAGTATACCGTAGAAATTCTCATCAGAATGGGAGAGTTGAAACCAAGGCAAGCGTTGCAAAAGATAGACTGGATAAAAAAAAGCGTGGCATCGAGCAACTGGGGTTGCAAATTCTACAACATCGTGTGTAAAACACATGATATGAGATCAACTAAGCTGCTTTTATCGGTAAAAAGAGAGGACTAGAGGATTGTGATGGACGTCCTAACAGGGCACTCTCTTCTGGTATCGTCAGTAACAATAGATGTAGGAAGTGCGGGGCAGGTGACAACTATTAGTAGAGTGTGCCTGCTACCATATGCTAAGTGGCCAGATTTATTCTTTAACATGGATTCTGGATCTTGTATGGTTTTCCTTTCGGGTCCAAGAAGCTTTTGGTAGCACTACAGACATTTTTAGTATATGATTGCAACTTTTTTTTTTTGTGTTAAATATACATTGCACTTCTCTAAGCTTTCGAAAAGTATTTCCTTATTTGGAATTACCTAAATTTTGCAATTAATCGACTCAAGCTACTCTTTGGTTTGTCACTTGTGTCTTAAAAATTCAATCAGTTTTAGTACAGTCTCATTCGTATAAGCCTTGAGGCCTTTTTCACAGCTGAAGATAGTAATGTCTTTACTTGTTTTTCTTAGGTTTTTCATTTATTTTGCATGAATTTCCCTGGGCTATCCATTTGTAGGATTTATTTGCACAACATTTTTTGTTATTGTTTGCTATTTTTCATTACTTATACCCATGGTCTTTTGTTTTGTTTTTGTTTTTTTTTTTGTCAATCATCTTATATTTGTTTTTATTATTTGTTTTCTTTTTTTTTTTTGTGTGGTGTTGATTTTCTTAACATTTATTTTCTTTCTAATGCACTCAGACATCTGTGACATTTTTTTTATGATTAGCAACCATTGTTGTCTTTGTCTGCCACTTCAACTGAGACGTCCAAAGCTCAAATGAAACATTCCTTTATATTTACTTGCATTTTATTGGTAAATACTTTTTGTGTTAATATTTACAAAGTGTTATTTATGTATTTGCTAATATCAGGGACATTTATTCATTGTCATAGGCAATTTGTGTGGTCGGGTATTACAAACAAGTAAATCGGGTAGATCAAAGGGAAAATGATAATAGCTGTGATGAGACATGCTATGATATTTTTTGTGTAAATGCAAATAATATTACCCTTTTGTTAGTTTCTGTTAATAAAATTGTCAGGATTTCAGGATTTCTAAGTTACCGACGAATATGTGGACAAAGTTGCGGTATGAAGCGGTTTTCTACACACTCCCGAAACGATTTGGAACACTAGAAGGCCATTAGAGCACTATCTTTGACTTTTTCTAAATGTATAAAAACAATATACTTTCTCTTCCTACACAATATCCTGCACTCAAAAGCTTCCAGCAGAAATGTCTTTGTTATCATTTCATTTCACAAAGTTTATGCATTTTCTCGTTTTTAAACATATTTTCCACATATTACACCTTTACTGCACAACAAAAGGGAAAATTAAAATATCTAATACTCTCCAAATGACTCTCGTACAGAATTCATGAACATATTAAATTGCAACAGTATTTTGTGCTGAACAGTAAAAGAATGAAATAGTTAAATGGCTGCAATGCAATATTTACGCACATGTATGTGTATGTGTTTGTATTAACCCTGCAGTGCAACCGAATAGGTAGCTGTAAACTACAAGGTGGCGCAAAAGTAAGCTTCCAATGTTCAGCATATCGGTTGTGGCACGTGGTTTTGGAACCACATGTTTTCCAATCCCAATTCATCAAGTTGCGGCAAAAAGAACTCGTCGATCATTGCTCTGTAGCGCTCACCATTCACAGTAACCGTTTGGCCCCGACCGATTATTGGTCAAATAAATAGTCAGCAATATTCCGCGTTCTGGAGCAGTGTAGCGTAACATTGTTTATTAACGTGTATTTCGCATGTGTTTACTACACAAATGTCAAAACAGAACTGACTTTAGGGGCCAATCGCAAAATTTATAGCATTTTCTGATAGGAGGATTACTTTTGCGCCACCTTGTATATCACAACACAAGCAAATTAGTTAGCCAACGGTTGTTCTTCTATGCAAACAACTGGTATTTTTAAGATGAGGATTTCCTACCGATTTCATAATCAACCGAACATAACAAAATCGTTTCACACAAGGATATAGAGGCACTTCCAATGTCCACTTTATAAAGTAAGTAGATGTAAAAGGACAGTGATAAGGAAGGGAAGAAGTTTAGGAAGAGAGAGACATAGAAGTATAGGCAGAGGAAACGGGGAAAAGGAATAGGAAAAATAAAGAGGAGCAAAGAGGAAAAGAAAAAGAAAAACAAACAGCAAAAAAAAAATAAAAAGGAAATGCAAAAGAAAAAAAAAGAGTAAAAGAAAAAGAAACAAGAAAGAAAAATAAAAAGCAAACGAAAAATAAAAACAAAAAGAAAGAGAAACAGAAAAACGAAAAGAAAAAAAAAAAAAGAAAACGAAAAATTTAAATAAAAATAAAAATAATAGGAAAAAGATACACAAACACCTAAAGAAAAAGAAAGAGGAAAGGAAAGAGGAGAGAAAAAGAAAGAGAAAAAGAAAAGGAAAAAGAAAAAGAAAAATAAAGAGAAAAAGAAAAGGAAAAATAAAAATAAAAATAAAATGAAAAAAAAGAAAAGTAAAAATAGAAAGAATAAAAATATAAATAAAATAAAATTTTGAAAGTCAAGAAAGAGTAAGGGGACGGGAAAGATAAGTATCAAGTAGGACAATTTTTACGGCAAGACAAAATCTATATTTCACTTTGTTTAGAAACAATCTATGCATATGCAGTTGTGTTCAATATAATAGTAGTAAAAGTAAAATGTATATCGTTCGACGTAATAATAAGAAGTTGTGATTTAAATAATTTTCATTATAAATATAGCGAATTCCATAACAAAAACCACATAAGAGGAAATTTCAAAGTTTATACAAGTTAAGGAAAGCTAATTAAACTTTTAAAAATTTACACCAAAACTTTAATATTGTTGGCAGAATTTCTAGAAAACTTTTGGGTACGCACTTTTGTAGACCAATCAATTTTAGTGTAACATTGTGCAAGTAAGAACTCACTCGAAAATTTCCCTGAATTTTCAGAACTTTTTTCATCAAGTGTATTGAGTGATTTCTTCTATTCAACGCATAAAGAAAAATTAATTTGTATGGAAAAAAACCTAACATCCTTGAGAAAAAAGAATTCTAAAAATTCAGGGAAAATTTTTGGTATCAAATTGCTAATACAAATTGCTAAAATTTACTGGTCTATGAAACTGCGTACCCAAAAATGTTCGCCCAATATTTTTAAATTTTTGATATAAATTTTTAAATGTTTAATTAACTTTCCTGAACTTTGTGTAAACTTTGAAATTTCTTTTTATTTAGTTTCTGTTATGGAATTCGCTATATTTTAAATTTAAATTATTAAAAACACATCGTTATTTTTATTTCGTCGAACGCTATCTAATTTAATTTCACTACTATTATATTGAACACAAGTGTATAAATTCGCCACAATAAAAGTTGTTGAGCACCTTTTTTAGGTGAACCGTTTAACCGATTTTAATTTACTATGCACCGATCGAAAGGAAATATAATTCTTCAGTGTATAGATGGTATTTCTTATATATTGGGGGTGTGGCATCTGGTATATAGAATAAAATGTGAGAATTCGAATATCTCTTAAAACAATATAGCCAGAATAATAATCTTTGGTAGAAAGATAGACAACATCAAAATAGTATCAGCTGAGAAAAATGGGTGATATTGGAGAAGGGGGTGGGGCGCCTCCGCAAGTTGAGAAAATTTGTCCAGCTTTACAGCCAAAATATACAGCTAAGGTATAAACAATTATATATGCATCGATAGGTCTGTTCAAGCAGCAGTTCCGTCAATCAAAAAAACTTAAAGAGAAATTAATTATAGTATAGAGAAATTAGTTTAAAAATGACACCAACACAAATGCCAAACATGTGTTCAAACTATAGAGCCGCAGTTGTGTGAGTAGACATGTCATGCATTTTTGCTTTAGTTGTTGTTACTTTGTTGTGATGGCCCTCGAAAGTACAAATTCTGCCTCTTTCGCTTTGGTGTTGAATACTCTATGAAGTAATCTTTTGGGAGCATTTTGAGAGTACCCTCACATAGGTCCTCAATGGAGTAATCAGAATCAAAGAAGAAGAGTACTCCGAGACGGACTAGGTGATCCAATCTGAGGACATTGTTATGTAAATTGGACCATCTCTTTTATATGAAGGAAGATAAGTGTTGGAATACTCTGATACTCCTACGGAATATTTCCGTTTTTTCAGGGATTAAGCAAGCAAAAACCTGAGCTAATATGTAATAGAAAAGAAAAGAAAAGAAAAGAAAAGAAAAGAAAAGAAGAGAAAATAAAATAAAATAAAATAAAAGAAAAGAAAAGAAAAAAAAAAAAAAGAAAAGAAAAGGAAAGGAAAGGAAAGGACAGGAAAGTCAAAAGAAAGAAGAGGAAAGGAATGGAAGGGAAGAGATAGGCAAGAAAAGGAAACAATAAAATATAAATAGAAAATCCAGAAGGAATAGGAAATCAAAGAAAACGAAAATATACAGCAAATTAACAGCAAATAAAAAAACGGAAATAAGAAGAAATAAATTAGTAGAATGAAATTAAGGTTTGTGGTTTAATTTCAACCACTGTGCGATGGCTAGTATCTATAAATACGCCACACGAAATATTTCTCTACTCCTTTCTTTGCGATCCGGTTTGACGATTGGAATCCAACATAGGAGATATTGCGATAGGGGGTGAAATCCCTCACTTAACCACTACTACCTTATCATAAAAATAGGACCGACTTAAGGTGAAATTTGGCTGATTGAAAGGAGGCGTTAAAACTGCCCGTACTACCTTAAATCCTCATTCCACGTATCTAAGAAATTATTTTATTGGTTGAATTTTCGACCACGGCGATAGTAGTATTTAGAAAATTCTTTCTTGCTATATGTTTAACGTAGCTTCCCGAGGAGCTAGAGGTTCAGAGGGTTATAGTCCTATCTCAGCAGAAAATGTATTAAATTTTCGTTTAGATGGAGTGTTTTTGAAACTTAGATAGGGTGTTCTTCAAACGAATTTTGAAATAGAGCATTATTAAAGAACAATCTGAGGAATGGTTTTTTTCCAGAAAATTTTAAGAAAGGACGTTTTTTAAAAATATTTGGAATCAGCCGTCGATACAGAAACAATTTTTCAGCCTATTTTTATTTCCACCGCCGTTTTTTGCGGATGAAAATAGTGCGGTGCTGCAAAAAGGGTCAGCCTGTTATTATTTTATTATATGTAAAGCTAACAAAAACTGCGCCATTTGTGCTGCGAATTACTGTAATTGTTTCATGACCAATAAATACAATATTAAACAAAATTTTAATTAACAGTAGCATTTTCATTATTGTGGTTTAAGGTGGTGTGGTTTAAAAAATAATAAGTCAAGAGAAGGTGCGAATTGCATTTAGCCAGCGCAACAACAACAACAACATGAAACAATAGCAGCAGCAAATGATAAAAGTTTCACGATTATTTTCCGTAAAAACGACGTTCATAGTTTAATGTCATACACACACACATATATATATACACAGTCTATGATGATTACTTTTATCAACTTTTCCTTTCGCTTATTATCTCTGCGTGCTTTGTTGCTCGCTTGCATACGCGCTCTTGAAACATTTCTTGCCATAACCTTCATTCTCAGTTTTACCGTTTTGTTCGGTTATGTTGCATTGCGCTTGCTTGTTTAGAGTTTTGACTGAGTTATTGTGTTAATAAAGTTTGCACGTCAAGTCAAGGTGTAGAAATGACAAAACAATACAAATGCAGCAACATGAATATTTTATCTCTGCAGCACAGTGTAAACGTGTATGTATGTGTGGCAGGCAGTTAAAAAGTTTTGATGTTTCAAAAGTTACATTGTAAGGCTTAGAGCTGTGACGAATATTCGCATTGATTTTCACTTGGAACTTGGAAAATTGTTCAGAAGCCGGGAGCAGAAAAAGTCCGATGGTCGCACCAAGCATTGCGTTGTTTAGAATTGGTAACTGAAATTAGGAAACAATGCAATCGAGTATTTAACACACCTAGATGTTTTCCACACTCATTTCGATATTCAAACAAATTTTTGAGAAATTAAGGAACGGTTAACCAGAGATTTGAACATCGACAATAGTTCGAAGCTCGTTGACATTGGAATATAAAGGGAGGAAATACCGCCAGGTTATCCAAATGTGATAGAATGAACTGTAAAGCAAAACAACTTACGATAGGTGGCGCTGGGGGTCGAAATATTTGCAAAAATTCGTTATGATGCTACTAAGCTAGTAATCTTGATTCGACCATGATCTAGGTCAGTCAAAGAAAGTGTAGAAGATCGGTTGTAGACACTCGAAAAGTTCACATTCGCTACATCCCTAGTATGTTAGTAAGAATTCTAGAGCGCAAAAAGTCTCGAGCGACCGATGATGAAGCGTACTTAAAGTTGCGACATTGTAAAAGGAATAAATAATTATGTGTTCAAGTTTACATGCAACGCATGCAACGTAAAAGCTTCCAGAGCGTATATGCCTTGGTGAGTCAGGTATTTAAGGTATTGTTAAATTAATATACATGTATTTCTAATGAGACGCTCCCCTCTATCTCAGTGCACAAAATGCACTTTTTGTTTAATGAAAGTCATTCGATTTAAAATTTCCGTCCCAGACTTTATTTTTCTACAACACTTGGTTAATTTAAAATTGAAAAGTGTGATACCATAACCAATTTTTTTTCTGTGAGCAATAATCGGCTTAAGAAAAAAATAACAAAATTAAATTTTATTTTGAAATTTGAAATTTCCTTTGAAAATCCTATTTAATTTGGCGCTTGTGAGCTAGCAACCAAAATTATGAGTGCTTATTACTTTTGCAGCTCGTTTGTTTTTTTGTTGCTTTCAATTCAAACATATCTACAATCGAATTGAGGAATAAAAAACAATATATAAAGCAGTGCCTGGGAAATACTTTCCTGAGTATAATACTCTATTCGGCCTTAATACGTGCGCAACCGGCTTTTCACACACATCCAACCTGTGAATAAGAAGAGTTCAAGAGCTTCACATTTCATTAAAGGAAGCAATAGGCACTGCGATGCACAAGGTTTTTTTTATTACCTTTGCTTGATCAGAGGCAAATTTTTGGTTAAAAAACTATTCAAATCTCATATTAAGGCCTCCCTTTTTGCCGATCATTGACCTAAAGCGTGGCTGTATCATGAGAAGGTATGCTGAACGAGTTCTTTTATACTTTTAAAATGTTTGGCATTCGGGATGTTGTTCCTCTTCGAGGCTAGAATGTTAAGTTTCGGTATGGAACTTAAGTTATACGTAGACTAGGATTTTTAAAACATAGAAAGCGGTTTAATGTATTAGGTCATATTTATGTTCTACGGGTGGTTTTAACAAGCTAGAAAGATCGTGCCTTGCTCTACCAATTATAAAAGTAACCTTCAAAGTATGCAAGAAATTCCTTAAAGTGATTTCCGGGTCATGGTATTGAAGTGATACAAAAACTCTGAAAGAGGTCGAAGGAATCGTGCTGCGCCTGAGTATTACTGCATCATCTTTTACTACCACATAATAGGAATGATTGGCGATATTTTCTGTGGAATACAGGGTGGCTGATGAATTTTGCCACATTAAGAAACTCAAATAAAAATTTTTTTCAGTGTATGGAATTCATTTTTCTTTTATTCATGTTAAAGCTCATTAAATTTTATTAAATATAGCTTAATTAGTTTTAAAAATAATGGAATTTAAATGCCCCCCCTGCTCGTCGATGCATGTGCGGCATCTTACCAAAAAGTTGTTCATTACTGCTTGGAGAGTTGAGACAGGAATAGCCGCAATTGTTTCTCGAATGGATTGCCTTAGTTCATTCAAATTTGTTGGTTTTGCTTTGAAGACTTCCTGTTTGCAATAACCCCACAAGAAAAAGTCAGCTGCAGTAAGGTCAGGCGACCTGGGTGGCCAACGGAATGTGGAGTTTCTGGATATCAGCTTATTGGGAAATTTTCGTCGCAATTCTGTCATAACAGGTTGGGCTATATGAGGAGCTGCACCATCTTGCTGAAACCACACAGAGTTGAAAGAAATTCTCATTCGGCGTAATTCTAGATAGAAAAACTCTCTCAACATGCTCAAGTAACGGTCTCCAGTAACCGTAACGGTGTGACCGTTTTCTTCGAAGAAGTAGGGCCCGACAATGCAGCGTGATGAAACTGCACACCACACTGTGACACGAAGTGGATGCAATTCCGTCCCATGGAGTATCTGTGGGTTGGAAGCACTCCATATTCGACAATTTTGTTTGTTTATGTTGCCGTTTAAATCGAAATGGGCCTCGTCAGACATGAAAAGACAGTTCAACATGTTTCCATCCTCTTCCACCATTTGAAGCATCTTCTGGCAAAATTCCAAGCGAATCGGCAAGTCTGCAGCGTTCAGTTTGTTGGCCATTTGAATTTTATATGGGAATAAGTCCAAATCTTTGTGCATAATTGACTGTAATGACTGTATGCTTACACCCATTTGAGCAGATAAGCTTCTTGTCGAAACACGTGGATTGTTTTGTATGGCAGCAGCTACAGCAGCGATTGTTTCCTCCGTTCGAACTGAAGGGTTTCGATGGTAAGGTCTTCTGTTGACTGTCCCATGCTCGGCAAAATTGTTTACAAGTCTTATTATGGTCCATCTGCTCGGAGGATTGCCGCCAAACGTGCGCCTATACTCTCTTTGAACCGAAACTACGGACTCCAGTGCGTGATAGCGGCGGACAATCCAAATTCTTGTTTCAGTGTCCCAGTTATCCATTTTTGTTAAATGTAAAAGTCAATCTGCAAAATAAAAAAAAAATTTACCAGATTCATTAAATAGAAAAAAAGTTATTTAATTTTTTTTTGGTAGCGGCTTTCATTAGCCACCCTGTACTTTAAGGGTGACCTTAGCTTCTTTTGAACCATAAATAAGCAGAACTGTGAAAAAAGTTGATTCCCTATGGCTTCCAAGTTCACCTCTTTGTCAATTTCAATATCATTAAGTTCAGTTTTGCTGATCAAACTAGATTACACAGTAGCAGAATAAAGAGCTCGCACGTTAGGAGCGCGGCTTATTAGAATACTCGTTGAGACAGCAACCACTCAGAAAGATTACTTCCAATCCCGGAGGATTTATTTTTAGCGCCATTTGGTAAGCAATGCCTTTTCGCGTATCACTTTCTTTTCATTGGCTACCTCCAGGATATACACTATCATCTTAATCTATTTTACGGTAGACCTATCAGGTGTGAAACTGTGCTGATAAGATCCAGTCAGCTTGCCCACGAAGGTAGTTCATCTTTTGAAACTTACGCTGAATTAGGTATGCAGACTCCGCTGTAAGGGCGAGCTTTTCAGGACAGGCTTTCTTCCGAATTAGGCAATCCATACTGAAGCCCCAATCATGTAGCACGCATTTGTCTGGCCAAAATTTCCCTAGGAACTGATGTATGCATTCTACAAGCTCTGCACTTCAATGTTTGAACAACTCGGCTTTTGTCTTTGAAACCTTCCGTCATCCGAAGGATTTTTTTAAGCTTTTGGGTACTAACCCTGTCTCTCAAGCTCGTCACACTTACCAATCCGAGCTCACTTTTCTTTCTTCTGTAAATGGTCATCTAACCGCCTGGCCGATTTTGACCGTCCAACATAGCTCGCCGGTCGTTGCTTCGTTGCGCCAGCTGCTGCCAATTGGAAACACCGCGGGATCGCAAATCGGTTCCCACTGGGTCCTTCCATCGGAGTGGTGGTCTCCCTCTTCCTCTGCTTCCTCCGGCGGGTGCCGATAAGAATACCTTCTGGGCTGGAGCATCTTCGCTGATTCGCACTACGTGGCCTAGCCAGCCAAGCCGCTGTGTTTTAATTCGCTGAACTATGTCGGCATCTGCGTAGAGTTCATACAGCTCATCATTAAATCATCTTCGGTACTCGCCGTCGCCGACGCGTAGAGGTCCACCAATCTTTCGAAGAACCTTTCTCTCGAATACTTCCAGAGCCGTCTTATCAGATGTTGTTAGTGTCCACGCTTCTGCACCATACATCAGGACGCGTGCGACGAGCTCACTTTTAATTTCTTAAATAAGTGTCTCTCCTTCCTTTCTCGCCTCACAGTAGTGTTGGAATCAACGGACTGTCCATAGCCATAATACTCGCTTTGCAGTCACAGCAACAACAACAGCTCGATCCTGTAGGCAGTGGCATGCAATTCTTGCCGTTCCAGTTCTTCGGTTCTTCTGCTCTAAGCCTTTTAGGTTAGGTCAGGTTGAATGGACTGAGCCAAAAAAAATATATTAACACTCCACTTAGCTCACAGGCGGACCCTCTATGTCAAACTCAAAAGGGGTCAAACTACATTGTGTAGTTAATATGTTATGCTTTCGCTTTAATTTGCAGTTTTAATGGCGCTGTCAGATCATTGATGAACTGTTGTCGAAGAGTAATGAACCGTATCTTCAGAGCTGACTCTAGAAGCGTATGCTTCTATTAAAGTGAACCTCTACTTGAGGACATATTCCTATTTTAACGAGAATCAAAAGTGTATCTGTGGGTCTTTAATCATATGAAAGCCAAGTTCACCTCTATCTCTTCTTTCTAGTGCTCCTTCTCAAACGAAGTTTAAAAAAGTTCATAACTATACCTTCCGAATCATTCCCCGAAAGGATTTGTCATTGGTATATCTCCTGAATAACTCATCTGCTCTACAGTTACCTTCAATATCTCTGTGTCCACTTACCTCAATAGGAAAGTCGTTATACGATGCCTACAACGTTATGCCCTAACACCATTGTGGCAGACTTCCTCCTCCCCCTCACACATATGCAAGTGCTTGTCAAACAGCTTGCCTTGCTCTAATACCTATAATCGCATACACTTGATCTTCTAATTAAACACTCTATCGAAGCACATTCCTGCAGCACTCACATGCTTATGTACCCACATTTAGCGCTATCCCATCTGTCATTGCTCACACATCGGATGGAGTAACAACAAAACTTTCGCAAACAACATAAATCATTTCACCACAATTTAATTAGAAAATTTTAAACACATGGGGAATAAATCATGGCGCTCCTAATACGACTTGCGACGTCGTTTCACCGTTATGAGCTTTGTAATACACTAATACAGTTACACAACTACTGATGCATAAAAATCTTTGGGAAGTATTAATGTGCGGTTCATACTCGAAACCTCATCAGTCTTGCTTGTGTTCTCTGATGCGCGCGTCCCCCGAGTAACAACAGCCAAGTGGCCACATACGGCACGCTGATCCATTAGTTATTTAACAATGACGTTTTTTATTTTTCGTTTTTGCATTTGTTCTTGTTCATTTTTTTTTGTTCTTGTTTTAGCCATTAAAATATATTAATATTTTTTCTATTTATATATTTATACTTTTTTTTTTTTTCTTCTTCCATTTGTCTAGAGTTGGCCGCAACAATGCCGTGGATGACGCCATTGGACCAGCAAATGCACGTCACAAAATTGTTGTTATGGGTGCGGCTAAAGTTGGTAAAACCTCCATAATCACACAATTTCTATACAACACATTTACCACGAAATACAAAAGGACCATCGAGGAAATGCATCAAGGCAACTTTTCAATTGCCGGCGTTAGCCTGACGTTGGACATTCTAGATACAGCCGGCTCTTATGAGGTGAGAGTTTTTTTTTTTTTGTTTGCATGAATGAATTTTTTATTGGAACACTTTTGTTTTTGTGTGTGTGGTGTTGTTTGTATATTTAAATATAGCGATAATAAGTTACCATTTCCCATCTGAGCGCCATTTAATGTTTAGTAACGGTTATTTTCATTTGTAGTAATTATTTTAATTTTTGCGAGAAAAGACAATTATTATTTGAATACGGTTAAAAATATCATGACTTTTTTAAAAAAAAAATTGAAGTAATCTAAAAAACTTTTTTTTTATAATATTTTTTTGAACATTTTTAATAATCGTAAAAGATCAGGACTTTTTCATTATTTTTGCTTTTTTAAACAAATAATAATAAAACAAAAATAATGATTTTTTTTATTGTTTTTTAATTAATTGGAAAATAATCATTAAAAATTTAAAGTAATGGTAATCAATCATTAAATCGATTAAAAAAAATTGTTAAAAAAAAAACAAAAGTTATGGAAAAAGTCCTGACCTTAATTGATTATTATCTTTAAAATCGACTTAATGATTGATTGCCATTGCGACAAAATGCTCAATGTTAGAGAGCATGCAGAACTGTTAAGCAGACAGTTTCTACTAACACATTGGATGAAGATCAGTTACCTAGGGACATAAGTAAGCATCTCCGTAAGCGGTGTTATAAGATCCAGCATATTATTACCCAGCCGTTTGATCTGCGTAACCACAGACGAAGCCTCTTAACGAGTTTATTTTATTTGGGTTTTTGCTCGTATGTTTGCCGATTGATAGATATCATCGTGTTTATGCACGATTATCAAATAATAAAATGCAAACAGTGAGACAGCAAAGCACTCGTATACACACACATAAGCATAGCGTTACATATCAGCAAGCACTCAAGCAAGAATTTCTTTACACGTATACAAAGCAACTCAGTTATGCATAGAACCAGCATCAACAACAACAACATACTAAGCTGCATGTTCTTTTTTTTTACGAGTAACTTACTGCACTGCCATATACCGCAGTTCGTACCGAGTCCAAAGATTTTTACACATCCAAAATAACGTATTTATTGCCCCAGTCTAGTGTGTGTCCGAGTGCACGATTTCGTTCTGCCCTTACGGCGTTCGCTTGTGGTCGCTAAGTGAAGTGCGTGTCGTGTACGTTCGAGATTACTTTGTTCGATGTCGAAACCGTCGGCGCTGATAAAACACAACCAATTCTTAGTGTGGTAATTGCTTTTGTTACCATTGTAGTTGTTGGATTTTTCATTGCTTGTGTCCAGGTTCTTGAGCTGCTGCGCACATTTTTATTAAACTTTAATTTCAATCATTTGTGTTTTACTCGAAACCACTTAGGCTTTTTATGTTGTAGGAATGGCTGGTATGTGTATGGGCTAGCTGTTATTTAACCTTTTTGTATTGGTTAAATAATGGCATTTTTGCTGGAGCTGCATGCTCTCAAAATCCACTCACTTTCATAAATCCATAGAAATGTTTAAAATGAAATTGATGAATAAACTATTTACAAACGGATATTGTTATTTCAATTTTAATTGAATTCTTTTCGATTTTGTATAACGATTTATGCAGTGAAAAGAAAAACAAAAATTTAAAGGCCAAAGTAGCATTCGACCAATGGCAGTTTTGAACTTCTGTTTAAGCATGTCCTATGAAGAGACTAATTGATCCGTTTCATGCCCAAAAGGGTAGTGGCGGACAAATGCCCTTGGTTCCCCTACGGGTACGGTCGGACAAGTTTACTTTCAACACCTAAAAGTAGAAGTAGATGCTGCAGGAAATGGAGAAATCGGTAGAACACTTACTCTGTGGTTCCCCAGTCCTTAGCAGAATTAGACACCTGTAATTGCACCATTCTTAGATAAACTTAGTGAGCTGGAAATCGGTTCAAATATCATACAATGAATCTACCGCAATGAAACGGAAGCATTCCTAGTTATGTCCGCTGTAGAAGCTTCCATCACAGCTGTCTGACAGTACCAGCAGCAGTCCCACATTAAAGGTAGTCCAAATTCCTTTATCTGTTCATGGATAGAAATAGCTCCATTTTAATTGATTTAACATCTGGCTACAAGGTCAAGATACCCAGATATCCTAGCATATGGTTTCCCAGGGTATCCAGAAACTTCTTGCAGACAAGGATTGCCAGCTCGCAGTGTAACCCGCCACTTTGCAGCCTTTACGTTCAAGGTCCTGAAAAAGGGTGGAAGTCTCCACACAGCTCTACGACAATCCTGCTACACAGTAGTTTGCTAGTAAACATTAGCAGTCGACTTGCCTTCGATATTTGACGGCATTATTGAAAGTTCCTCCACACATTTATGATCGGGCGACCCCTCTATAAGTTTGACAACCACATGGAAATAGCCTTACATATGTAGAGATAATCTTTCATCAACAAAGAGAGCCTGATTGGAATAAAGTTCTTAGGATGGAGATACCTGAGAGCACTGTCACGTCTTTGGAACAAAAGTGACTTTGACTATATACCAAGAATTGGGTACATAGCCCAACCTCAAGTAGTTGTTGTAGTTGATACCCAGCCAGCTATAAAAAATTCCCATAAATCTCTGAAGTTTCTTAATGATCACAAAAAGTTAATAGCCCAAACAATCTGGCATTACAAATTCACTGATAAGCTGATGAAACTTTGTACTGTTCCTATGTGGGGTAGAGGGGACAACGGTGCTTCTGAACTTTTGTAAAACGCGGAGATGGAACATGCACAGAATCAATAGCTACGATCCGGTAAATTCTTACAGGGGCTTACTTTTAGGACAGCCACAGAAGGTAGCGCGGAGTAGAAAAGTAAGTCGACTTAGTGTTAACCTAGCAGAAAACTTCATGTCCAATAAATCGGGGAAGGGATAAAGGATGTTGAAGGAGACGAAGGTATACGGTGAAAAAGTCTTACATCTTTCGTTCTAAAAATTTTCGAGAGATTTCCAGATTTGCATTTAATTCACTCTATCTTCCACTTTTCGCCCCTTAAACACCATCCACCGCATAGTTTTTTCGAAATTGAAAAATGTCTGCTTCATATACAATTTTCCACCGCATTCTTCAGTTTTGCTAAAATAAAAAATTAAAATAATGTTGAATTTTTGATTTGAAATTAATTGAGTGAGCAAAAGCGCAATGCTTGATTTAATTCGATATGACATACTTTATGTTTGTTTGTGTATGTATGTCAAATATGGTAATTGAAATTTAAAGCAGATCAACGCTTTTGGGCATGAAATTGTTAATTTGTATTAAAACGGAATAATTTTTTTGCGGATTTAATAATGCGTAATGCCTAGTGACGATAAAAAATGTGCACGCATAAAAACCGCATTGAAAAAATTAAGAATTTTAGTGTGGAGAAAAAATATGAATTTGTATTAGACTGGCCAAAATTTTATATTTTTTTTGAAAAATTTGTCCACATTATTTTTGAGCATACCAAAAAAAAGTTATGTAATTTTTAGTTATCCATCATTGCTAATTTAGATTTTTTTAGGCTTAATCTAAAATTTGCTTAAAAACTGCCGAAAATGTTAAACAAAAAATTTAGTTACATATTACAAAATCCCAAGATTTTTTTCCCATCCGAGATTTTCAGTATTGGAAATATGTTATTAAAAACGAAATATATGTGATTTATTAATAAAAATTATATCAATTATAAATTATAAAACCTCTAAAATCTAGATACGGTGTGTATAGCGCACAAACTAATCAAAAGTTCCATGTTATTCAATATTTTTTTTTAAATAATCTATTTCGTAAAACAAAAAATTAGTTAACACCAGACCCATTAAATTTGCTTAGTAATTAGTAATCAATTAATAAGACGGCTGTTTTAATTGGTTATCATTATTTTAATTGAGTTTTAAGAAAAGGCAATTATAATTTGATTACGATTAGAAAAAATAAAAAAAATTTTTTTTATATCAAATGAACAAAAAAAAAAGTTATTTTGATTACTTTTGATTTTTTAAAATTTAAAATTTTTTTTTTTGGATTATTTTTCATTTTTTGATATTTTTTTTTTTTTGATTATTTTTAATTTTTTTTCAGTATTGTTGATGTGTAAAAAGTCGCGCTTTTATATTTACGATGTAATTTAATAACTTTAATAATTTATTTTAAGTATTACAAATTTTTATGCGCAAAAACATATAAGCGGGCGAACGAATATGCAGGCGGTATCAAAGATAACGAACGAGAGAAAAAACTCCTTCATGGTGAATTAGAATTAACCCTTGTAAGCGCATATATATATATGCTTAGGTTGGACAAGTACACATTTTATCTTGAACTAATATATTCGAGCCCAACAGATTACTTTCAATTCATTAAAAAAATAATCAAAAAAAAATCATTTTTTACGATTATTAAAAAAAACCAAAATAATCAAACCTTTTTTTGATAATTTTTATTTATTTTTTTTTTTTTGAGTTTTTTAATAATGTTAAAAAACATGATTTTTTTGATTATTTTTCTAGTTAATGGAAATATAATCATTAAAAGTTGAAAGTAATGGTAATCAATCATTAAATGTATTCTCAAAAAAATTATTAAACAGTAATCATTACGATTAGTAATCATTATTTAACAAGTCTGGTTAACACAAATTTGAAAACTTTGCAAACCTGCCCACTTCTCATGTCCATTTAATATTTACAACAACGGTCTCATGAACACACAATTTTGGAAGATCTCTTTAAAGATAGCTTGAAAAAATCCCTTCCACAATTCGAAAAATTTTGCTCCAAAAATGAAAAACGTTTGAAGCATGCATTTACATGATTTTACTATGTTCTTCATGAACTTGTTCTGAACAAAAAACAGACTTATTAAAAGTCCAACTATTTGTTATATATTTTAAGATTATAATTTAAAAATCCCAAGACTAATTCCGGCATCGCGAGAGTGTAAAATCGGATCCGTGAAATCCATGAATGGTGAAAACTCTAAAAATTTGCATTCCTATTCACAGCACATACAAAAAATTACATAAAAATTGTTAACTGTCACTAGGGATGTGACTACGAGTCGGAAAAATCGATTACACTCATTAGTGGATTCCTTTTCTTCAGAAATAATTATACATAATAAATCGATTGGTGAAATTTCGATTTTTAAAGAAAGTAATTGAATTTTTTATGAAAAATTCCTAACCGATTTGTTGGTAAAAATATATTTTCGGAATTTATCAATTGATATTCAAATTATTCACCTCCTATCAGAAAATGCTATAAATTTTGCGATTGGCCCCTAAAGTCAGTTCTGTTTTGACATTTGTGTAGTAAACACATGCGAAATACACGTTAATAAACAATGTTACGCTACACTGCTCCAGAACGCGGAATATTGCTGACTATTTATTTGACCAATAATCGGTCGGGGCCAAACGGTTACTGTGAATGGTGAGCGCTACAGAGCAATGATCAACGAGTTTTTTTGCCGCAACTTGATAAATTGGGATTGGAAAACATGTGGTTCCAACAAGACGGTGCAACAGAACACACTGCACGTGCCACAACCGATATGCTGAACATCGGAAGCTTACTTTTGCGCCACCTTGTAATTTATTGCAGTAAAAATAATACAAAAATAGGAAGGAAAAATATAAAATTTTTTTTGTCTCAAAACTAAAATACAGATACATTAGATCTTGAGTTTAAAAAACAAGCCTCAAATAAAAAATATTGTTATTATTATACAAAACTAAGAGTTTTCAGCTGTAATGCGCACTTAGTTTTTGCTATTTTTGTATCTGTCGCATGGATGGTATTATTTACAAAAATCGATTTAGAATGTGTAATTTTTATAAGCGATTAGTAAAATCAATTTAAAAAATCGATAGTAATAAAAATAATCGATAATAAAAAAATTATCGACTAATTAAAAATCGATTATTTTTTCACCACACTAACCACCCTCACTTTATTTCATTTCAAATGTGTTTATTAAACGACCAAAAAACTGTGAATTCCGTATAAAATAAACTTATGAAAAGCAAATAGAGCAAGGAAAATTGATGCGAAGTATGATAACAGTATGCGCTTTTAACACAAATATTTGATTTAAGAAAGAATTGTTGCAAAAGCGTAGTGAAGCGCAAAAATGTTGTGTTTGCAACAAAGCAACATGAATGAATAACAACAACAATTAGAGTGCATAAACTATGCAAACGCATTTATAAACATTGAAATATGAATAACAAATATTTTGAATATTTTGCTTACATGCGGCGATATATGTTTGTATGTATTTACGTATGTATATGGGTGCATAAGGCACATTGCACGTGTGGCACTTTAGATCAACGAGGAATGGAAACCGAACTCGAAAGGCTGCAATTTTGTATCTGTTTCGATGGGATAGATTTAGAAGGGGAACATGTGGTTTGTAGATCTGAGTCACTACGGCAGAACTTAGATCTGATTACTTTAATAGATTAAACTCTTACTGAACCAGAAAAGGTCTGAGATAGGAATTCCAAACATCCTTGATTCTATTAACAGCAAGTAAACTGTCCTATATACGAGTATTCTATAATATTTTAGAGATTTTTGGTGGGGTGAGCCGCGAAGTAGGTTAACAGGTAACTCTATCCATCATCTCACCATTCTATACGTCGCGCAAAAGGTGGATGCGGATCTGAAGAAGCATGCAGATGTAAATTTTTAGACCTCATCAATGTTGGAGCCAGTGGAAGTTGTGTAGCAGCTTCTCAACTATGGTAACCGCTTCTTCTGGAAAAGTGATGACAGTAAGCAGTAGTAGTAATTGGAAAACACTCCGCGGATCCCCATGTTCAATATTATCTGTATTTCTCTAGGTCTTAGAGGACCGTGAGCGTGGTTTGTTAAACTTTTTAACTTTTCTAGGCTGCCCAAACCAAATTTGGTTTAGAATTTAAAATTGTACCAGTTTTCGAGAAAATGACCGTGAAGAAAAGAATTTAAATTTTAAAATAGAAATGTCTCAAAAATTAAAAAAAATTTTAGAAAAATCTGTAGCAGTTGGCAGGACTCGAACCGAAGCTTCCGCATAAGGGTCATCTGCTCTTCCCACTGAGCTACGGCGCACACAAAACTGTAATGAAAAAAATTCCATGACTTGAAAAAGCTGTCAAAAATAAATGAAAAGAATTAAAAAAAATGTTAGACTTTTTTTCAGTTCAGTTTTAAATTTAATTCCCAATAAATTCAAAATTGGTGTAGGTAATTTAACGGTTTGGAATTTATTACAAAAACGTTTAGAAAATTGCTTAAACCGACGAATGGTTCAAAATGTAGGCTCAAATTTTTAAGCCTTGTAGGAACGATTTAATGGCTTACTAATGGACTAGTATTTTCACAACTAATTTCCCAGGTTACAGTAAAGTGACTCCTCTCGCCTATTTTCCCCATTTCAAGATTGACAAGACTGTGTAGAGACAAGAAGAAGACTTTCGTTAGTGTCAGCAAAAAGATTCCTTAGAGGCCTAAGGCTTTAGCGACTTTGATTTTCTTTGGTTTGAGGTTTAAAACGTTAATGTTGTGCTTATTTTGTTGGCAGTACTGTCGAGGTTGACCATGACTTACCTACATTAGCAGTAAAGCTGCTTGTCATGAAGACTCCTACTTTTTGGTCCATTTGTGATTATCTCTTAGACTCTTGACATCACTTACAAAAATCTGCTAGAGCTAGGTCTGCCATCGATCAATACGTACTCGATTTAGCATCTCGTTGTCCTCTCAGGTATGAGTCCGCTAGTTGGTTTGATAGTTTTATTTTTTATAATACTGGATTATATTTTGTGATACCGCAACGTCACCTCTTACGACATGCATACAATGCCTCATTCATGTTTATGTTGGAGTAACAGTTCTTTGAGCTGATTAGTGCATTTCTACTTCTGGTTGCAGACTACAATCAGTAAAGCCCTGATTATCCCAGTAAGAAGAACCGATCATCGTAGCAATGTGTATTGTAGGTGCTTTAGTTGGGTAAGTCTACGTGTGCTCTTAACTTGTAAAGGTGATCTAATTTTATCAATTTATTTCGGCCCACTCGGAAAACTTATCCAAGAATTGATATCCTATTTAATGAAGGGAAATCTTCTCAGAAGGTTTGTTTACCTTTTTGTACTAATATTATCTCTGCTTGATTCTCGGGCTCAGAAAAGGAATCTGTACAGAGTATTGCAATAAAATAAAAGCTAAGATCTACCAAACAAGCCCACCCCTCGTTGTATCCTATTAATAAAAATGACACGTCAATCTGCATATTCACGGACGCATGCGGTTGGTGAGTGAAATATGCAGTTCAAATGACAAGCGAAAAAGCGGAATGTCAAAGTTTGCAGCTTTGCAACGATTAGCTGCTGTCGGTCTGCAATCATACTCACAGCTCATCCGTTACAACTATTATTTGGTGTTTGTCTTGCTGTCACTGTTTGGAATTGTCTTTCCTCAAACAAAACCCCCACAACAGACAACCTGGCGTGCTTGTCACTCAACACCACCAACATATACCACCAAGCACAGCGCGCAGTAATGCCACATGCAACGTCTCCTTCGACGATGACCTATTTCGCTGCTGACAGCTACACAGTTCAGCGAACAACAACAATAAAGTACCAGGACACGCAGCCGGGCCGATATTCTACTGTCAGCAACAGATGCAGTAATGTCAAGTTAAAATTACCCTGTAGTGGAACACCAAACAAGGCAGCCAATAGACTAGTTCACAACTAGAACTTTTTTGACTAGTTTCAAACTAGTCTTAAATATACCAAATTTTGATCAACTAAAAATCGATGTTTTTGAGAATACGACAATGTTCATTACTGGAGTGAACTCAGTGCAGCTTTTTATTAAAATTTGGTTGCTTCCGGCTCAGAAATCGAGCCCATTACATCTTCTATATAAGCCGAGTACTTATCCACTATACCAGGCGACTTATTTGGTTTAGTAGTGCTACGCACACAAGGGATATTAATTTTGTTCGCCTAGTGGTAGGGCGTACCAACATAAAGGAATCAAGATAGTAACAGACTTAGATATACCAAAGCTTTCATAAGGAAAAAATAAATTGCCGCTTTTTATTCGTCATATCGATGCTAGATAAAATTTGCAACACTAAAATTGTTTCTGCTTTGAAAATTTTTTTGAATTAAAAGCATGAAAAAAAAATAAGCAAGCAGAATATGTTGCAAGCGAGAAGTTTATATTTGATTTTTAAAGAAAATTAAAAATTTTTAAAGAAAGTTTCATTTTGTTGTTTTATTCATAACTCGCTAAGTGCTTACGAAAAAAATCGGTCATTGGTTAGGCCATGTTCACCTATACGTTCGCCTTTAAACACTATAACTTGAGCACGTTTTTGAGAAATTTGATATGCAACTTCCTTGACACTAATCTAAAATTATAGAAATCGAATAATAGACACGCCCACTTTACTTTATATCGAATAATTTGTAAAACAAAAACAAAATTATTATTTAGTATATAATACATTTATACGGAGCAAATTTGGGTTTCCCCATTAAAATTGGGACAACCGATAGACCTTTTTTGGAAATTTTTAAAAAGGGGCGTGGTACCGCCCACTTTTATCTAAGTCAATTTCGCACATTTCTTAATCATCAATTAAGAACCGTTTAGGATATGACAACGAAAGCGCACAGGCTACTTTTTTGCAAAGAACGTTTTGGAGACGAAATCGGTAAAGGACCACGCCCAGTTTTATATATGTAAAATTGTTTTTTAAATGGTCATAGACGAATAATGTAGGCAATATCTCTGTGAAATAAAGTGATATCAATCAAACTTTACTTCCAAAAGTAGTTTGTAAAAAAAATATGGAAGCATCAAAATTTTTGGAAATGGGCGTGGTCGCGGGCCTTTTTTACTGGAACGAAAAAACATTGATATGTCATAACAAATTTCGCTGAATACTTGATTTTATAACGGCCGCTTTAGACAAATTGTATTGTTTTCGAAGGCGATTACTGGCAGTTTAATCGAAAGTTATTTGAATGAAAATTACTGAGCTGGCTTCTTCTGGGATATAGAATATTTATGCGGCAAATTCGACAGATCGTATAACAACCAAAAAATAAATCACATAGTGGTCAGCTAGTAAGTAACCGTTGAAAAATTGAACTGGAATATCTCTTCCGCAATGTCATTACTTTTCATATCTATTTTCCTCATTTCCTTTGACCATGATAAATGAATATTCGTTGGGACCATCAAAAAATCTTTTTAAAATATTTAAGTACAGACTTGTTAAATTTGTTTAGTAATTAGTAATCAATCAATTGGGCGGCTTTTTAATTGCTAATGGCTATTTGAATTGTTTTTCAAGAAAAGGCAATTATTAATTGATTACGATTAGAAAAAAAAAATCAAAGGTAATCAAAAAAAGTTGTTTTGATTACTTTTGACTATTTTTAATTTTGTATTCAGTATTGTTAATGTGTATATTTATGTGCTTCAAAATCATAAATAATCAAAAAAATCAAAAAAAAAATCAAAAATAATCAAAAGTAATCAAAACAATTTTTTTCATTATTTTTGAAAGTAATCAAAATCAAATCAAAACAACCTTTTTCATTATTTTTGATTTCCTTTTGTTTTATTTTAATAATTGTAAATAATCATTGTCAATCAAAAAGTATTTGTAATCAATCATTAAATGGATTCTCAAGAAAATAATTATTCGAACCGGTAATCATTACGATTAGTAATCATTATTTAACAGGTCTGTTTAAGTAGCTATTTATATAAATACTAGAGGGACCGGTAGACTTTGTCCTGCCCGGATATAAACTTTTTTCAGGAATTTTTCGGAATATTTATTAGGTATTCTCCTATTTTGGTCAGAGAACAATCTAAATTAGTGTCAATCATCCAAATTGGTGCAGTTATGAGCGTTGGAACTAACGTCACTTTCTTTTATATATATAGATAGTTCAATTTATCACACAAAACAGAAGAGCTTTTTATGCATCTGGGTATATAGTGTGTAAAGTGGAACTTATGGCGTTCACTACTGGGTATATAACGTTCTGTTTCACCCAAATTTTGACTCTCTTCTTATTTTGAACTAGTATGAGACTAGCGTATTCCTGTCCCAAATCTGAAAACTGACTTCCCGTGAGACATTCTCATTTTAAAAATACCAGTTTGCTTATATGTAGAAGTGAGAGTTGGGTTACTAGTTTTCTTGTCATTCATGCTAGTTGTGGGATAGTTTGCAACTAGTTTGTTCAACTGCAGGGTAGCATCGCACGCGCTTATCATGCACACCCACACACACAAAATCTCTTCCTATCCAAGCGAAATGTTAACAGTTCCAAATGGTGTCGTGAGCGTAATCAATTCTATGCACTGGCGCCCTATCCCTTTAGCTCAGCAATAAATGAACACATTTATTTGTTGTTAGAGTAGATGGCGCTGCAGTCGCATATACAAGAATTCTAAAAACAAAATTCTGCCTTTTAAAATTCTGCTTTTTAAAATTCTGCTTTTTTAAAATTCCTCTTTTTTAAAATTCTGCTTTCTAAAATTCTGCTTTCAATGTTCTGTATTACAAAATTCTGTATTAAAATATAATGTTAACAATGTTAAAGAGGTAATGTAATTATTTTGAAAAAGTGCGCAGCTACGCGAACTACAGTTATTCTGTACAAAAGACCTTTCTGCATAGGCGGCCTTCGGCCGCGCTTATTTAAATAACCCTGGGCTACGCCATGCCAAGTCCAGGTGGTTGCCCTGATCGGTGGCAACATGCCACCGATCCGACTCTTTTGCGCGTTTTTAAGTACAGCCTAATAATTTACAACAACCACATGAAAACTTGCGACAAAACAAATAAAATATATACATATGTACATGTGCGCACTTTTTCAAAATAATTACATTACCTCTTTAACATTGTTAACATTATATTTTAATACAGAATTTTGTAATACAGAACATTGAAAGCAGAATTTTAGAAAGCAGAATTTTAAAAAAGCAGAATTTTAAAAAGCAGAATTTTAAAAAAGCAGAATTTTGTTCAAGCAGAATTTTTTTGCAATTTACAGAATTTTGTCACACAGAATTTTGTAATACAGAATAATGACACGCTCCCAAGAATTACACCATCACCCAGAAGGTTACGCCTTTTGGACTGCGGTTGCATTGTAATCAAGCATCAGATTCCTATTGACTTACCAGTTTTCGAATTTATAGCTTCGATATGACCACCTTGATGTCATTAACTTAAGGTAGATTATGTAAACTTGAGCTGGTCGATCAATGAAGACCTCACATAGACTGAATATGTCCATAGTGTTGCCAGAACTATGGAACATTCTATGGTCGATGCTTTAATGTATCGAGTGCAGGATAGGACCACAAACTTTTCTCAACCGTCTACTCCTTTAGCCCGCACTTACTAGATTTATTGGCTCGTTAGTGCTAATTTATATGCTTATAGCTTCAAAAAAAAAAAAAACGATATCTCACGTTTAGGCCCAGAATAGAGGTAGAAATAGAGAGAAGCACTGTAGGAGTATTCCCCTGTAATGGACTTGTGAGCTTACTGAGGTGTGCCGCTTCCAAGAGGAGGCTGCCTTGGATCAAACAACAGCATCATCTTAATTAAATGGCGGTTAACCGCGACTAATGCGATTTCGGGCATTGCGTATTAATGCACCCCAGTCATACCAAGCAAACATGGCCCCAGCGGGGCATATATCCGCAGAAGGGATGCCTGTCGTAAGGTTAAACCAATGGTATCTGCTGCATTTGCGTAATACTAGAAGTTTCTATTACCGGATAAGCTTGGCCAAAGAGTTGGTCATATCCGTAATACTCACCAAACTGCGGGCTAAAACAACAACAAGGGGCCACTGCCTGCACTTGGTTGGATGTCCCTGTAAATGGAAAGTTTAGCAAAATATGCCATGAACGGGATAAGGCAAGGGGTTGCGGGATCTGCTATAGTGGTCAAGCACAAACCAAAGAAACGCGATGTCATGATTTTGGATTTTCGTTGGGAACGAGACCACGCGCCGACAGAAAAGATGGGCATGGTGCATAGGGATTTCTTTTATGATAAAATAAAACAGACGTTGCTCAAATCAGAACATCAATATCGTGATTGACGACTTCAATGATAGAGTGGGACAAGAAGAAGGCTTTGTATTGCTCGATATCATAGACGATGCCTGAAAAAGATGAGATGTCCTTTGGAATATTAGAGAGAGAAAATAAATGCCAAATATCCTTGATGCCAAAGACATGTACCGACGGAAATTAAACGACTTACACAGATTACGGCTTCACCGACTAAGTCATGCCATGTAAAAGTGTGAAGAGTCTTTCAACACGATATTTCTTCTATATCGGAAGGGGAAGAATTGAGAAAAAAGCGGATAGAGAATATCTTGATCCGCCTTGGTGTTTCCCATTGGCTCCAGTTATCGTTAAAAACGATGAATGGCGGGCTTTGTTGGGAAACATTGTAAAATCATGAGTATACAACTTCAAATAACAGAAAAGAGTGCGACATGACGTATGAGTAGCTTTTAGTTATGATAAAACCAAACCTGTCAAATTTGAATTGTAATTAGAAATCAAATAATTAGACGACTTTATTAATTGATTACGAAATATCAAAAAAAAAACGAAAAAAATAAAAATAATAAAAAAACGTGTTTTTGAAAACTTTTTATTATTATTTTTTTTTTATTCATTATTTTTGATTTTTTTCACTAGTGTTGATGTGTATATTTATTTGTTTCTACAACAATGCTGAAAATAAATCAAAAATAATCAAAAAACAATCTAAAATAATCA
The DNA here is from genome assembly GCA_949987695.1 of Merzomyia westermanni. Classification (NCBI taxonomy): domain Eukaryota; kingdom Metazoa; phylum Arthropoda; class Insecta; order Diptera; family Tephritidae; genus Merzomyia; species Merzomyia westermanni. The sequence continues at coordinate 31,475,235 of OX465290.1, forward strand.
AAAGTAATCAAATAACTTATTATTGGATTATTTTTGTTTTTTTAATAATCGTACGAAATCATGGTTATTTTTTAATTAATTGGATAATAACCATTAAAAATTTACAGTAATGGTAATCTATCATTAGTTGGATGCTCAAGACAATAAATAATCAAACCGATAATCATTACTATTAGTAATCATTATTTAACAAGTCTGGATAAAACTAAAAGTGGCACATAATTTAAAGAATATTATTGGAAAGCAATCTAAGCTGCAAACTAATCTAATTCTATAAATATACCCAATTTATATGCTTCCTGGAAATTGCCGGGTTTTTTTCTCAGTACAGTACTTCAATGACAAAGAAGCCCTTCAACGCATTCATTCACCTATATGTATCTATCATTTTTGTTTTTCTCTAGCAAATAAATCAAGGTATCTGCCACAACCTAAAAAGTTTTTCAAACTTTTTATTGGTTCTATAAACCATGATTGATTTCTACATAGACCGCAACAAGCTCGTAGTTTTCTAAATGTTTTTGTGTGCACATTTTTGCTCACGAAGCATTCAAGTCTGATACAAAGCAGAGTAAGCCACTGTGACCTACACATAAAAATAGCGCACAAATAAACACAAAACAACAATAAATCCGGTAAAAGTTACGCCTCTTTTCTATGACTTTTAAGATGATTTTTGTTGAAACCGAGTTAGAGAATTGGATTATGAATTTCTGAGTGTTCGCACAAAACATTGGTAAACAAACGCGTAAGAGCCAACACGAAAGAGTTGTTGCTAGCAAATGCATTCTTAAGTACCATTGGAAAATAAGCAACATTAATAGTTAAAAGTGCAGTGCATACATATGTTACTTGGTGGGGCATCTAGCAGCATGCATTTGTGTGTGTGCGTGTGTATGTGAAGTGCACCGCTAGCAAGCAAACTTTTAATACCCCATAGTGTTCCAATGCCATTTCTCCATTTACAGATTCATTCAAAACGGAATTGGCAATTTGTATGCAAGCTTTTACTTATGAAATATGTAGAGACCCTGCAGGAAAACGAAAACTTGCTAAGCAAAAATGAAAGAAATATAATTAAGGCAAGTTTCCCAAGTGGCTGGCTGCTATAAGAATCGCAAAAAGCTGCAAATTTATCCTATAAACTTTACCTTAATCTCAAATAACTTTTTGACACTTCTTTTTGGCGCTTGACGGTCGAGTCGATTTGAACCGCTGATTGCCTAAGAACTCCAATCCTACCTTTTAAGCTATGCTTGATGAAAATTGGAAACAAGAGAAGAGTTCAAGTCATCCCCCACGAGCTCAGTCCCCTTGCTTTATGAGTAGTCTTCATAGCCGACGCCGGTGGCAGTCTATAGTGAACTGTTTGGCGTCAGTTCAGTTAAGCAAGTCTTTGTAGAGACGTAGAGATTTCTGGCGAAGTATTGTCCACAAGCATTCAGTTTTAGATCTTAGATTTACAGATAAGCAGTTAAGACAGGGCATTGCGTCGTGGAAGTGTTGGCATGCAGTCTCTTCCGTACAAGCTCTTTGGAGAATAACGAGGACTAATAGCTCTTATCTTAACTTTGACTTTTTTGAAGATATATCAATGCAAAAAAACTGGGGATTGCAATGAATAAGGACAAGACGAAATTGACTTTCACTTTAGGGTTGGCAAGGGATAAGGATTTGTCTCTTCAACACCAGAATCTGGCATAAAAATATCCATTATAATTATCACCATGCATAAAAAAAAAGTTCGCATAAAATTATATATTGTGCTCAACAACCCATTGTAACTTCCCAAATAAGGTAACCAGTGGAGCAGGAGTGACAAATCCAGCAACTTTCGTGTGAACCTGTACCCAGAAGTCTGGCCTGCACGTCCATGATACGATTTTGAAAGTGAGAAGATCTTCGTCTAATTCTCTCTCAACTAACAAAGATCACACTCTTCAAGTCTTCACAACTGTCGTGGTGAACGGCACGGAACTGCGTTAAGTGTAGAGAGAAGGTGTGGAGGCCTTTGGAATATTCGAGAAAACCCATCTCCAGTAGATATGTCGGTTCGAGCTATACGCAATAATACCCAATGAATAAAACCCAACGGCTTCAATTATTAGGTCATGTTGTGTTAATGGAGAAATATTGACAGCAGCGTAAGTGTAACGTCCGCCATTAGTGAGAAAGAACGGCTGAACGAGTTTTTGACGATTTCTATTTGGGGCACATGCGCTTATTTAGCATATAAACACACTGGGGTGAAAGCACTTTCGCATTCATTTATGAATTCATGGATTTGGCTCTCTTTGCTTTACAAATTAAAATATAGTTTTTCATTTTCTCCCGCTGATTCACATTTAGTGAACAGATCTTATCGCTTTAGTTGACGGTTATTTAAAAACCAAACTTTTTCCTCTTCTCTTCAAATTGCTAATATGTTTGTAAAAATATATATGTACGCCATGGCTCTTAGTAGCCAGGGGGATTTGATAAAGAGAATAATATAGAGATATGCTCATTAATTGTGTAATATTTCTAATGCAACATTCTCTCATGATACTTTCATTTATTATTCGAATATCTTTTAAGCACTCTAACTGTAAGCAAAGATTATAATTAAATCATAGATGTCCGTAGTTGTGCAAGTCTTCGCAACGCAACCGAATAAAAACAAATAAGAGAGTCTAATTTCTGTTGTAACCGAACATAATATACTCAGATGTGAGTCGTAGCTTTACCAGTGTATTAATGCGCCATTCACCAATCATCAGTATATGAAAAATGGGCGTGACCATAAACGGATTATAAATAGGAAATTCAAGTTCAGAAACACAAGGTTGTGGTACCACTTAAAATTTATTGAATCATAATTTAATTTGGCTTACTTTTAGCTTTTTTTCAATAGTTTAAGAGATATCGCTTTTCCACATTTACTGAGCTGCCTTTTGCTACTTTTATGAGAAGAAAGCATGGTTATCAACCAATTACAAGTTTTCAAAAATTTATGAAAAACTAAAAACTAAGTTTGCTAATTTTAGGTGTATTATGTACTGAATAATCGGTGACATGACATAATCCCAATAAAAACAACTAAGGAAAGGGCTGTCTTCGACTGTGCAGAAGACTTTATATCTTTCATAAATACGCATCACGGTTTTAAGTGTCCGATCCTTACTCACAATTAGTAAAAACTCTGCCAAACTGTTAATTTAAAGATACATAGCCCAAACCCCATTTATCGGAAAAATCGATTGTATAGGAGCTATATGTTATGTTGGTCCGATCTGGGTGATTTTCAATACAAACATAACATATCTAAAAAGTACGAAACCTGCAAAAATTTTACGTTCCTATCTTTTTAATTGCAAGAGAGATTGTATGGGAGCTATGCGTTGTATTGTTCCAATCATGCTGGTTCCGACAAATGATTAATGCCTTACAAAATGGCAGCCTCATACCAAATTTTATCCAGATATCTCAAAACTGAGGGACTAGTTTGAGTTCAAACAGACAGACGGGCGGACGGACGGACATGGCTAAATCGACTCAGCTTATCGCCCTGATCATTTCGGTATGCGTATTGGTGGGTCTATCTCTTCTTCTTCTCATACTTACAAATATCGGAGAAGATGTGTCATAATTCCAAGTAAAAAAGAGGCACAAATCCAAACTAGGAGACATAATAATACTACTTAATAATCGCATCCAACACTGGCTTCCCTATCCACAGGTTTTCTGCACAGAATCCCCGTATAAAAAATAACTCTTTGACGATCCAATACCGGCATAGCGATCTACAGTTTTGCTGCGTGGAAGTAGAAACCTACTCAATTGTTTCCAATTTTTGAAACACAGACATGTCATTATCCCAATTGAGGTTATGACACTCACGCTACAGTGCCATAAGTCCAATGATCAAATTTTGATTCGGACACCAGAAGCACAATCCCAGTTTTTTACTTGGGATTATTTCATTCGGGATCATGTCATGTCAACTTCGTTATAAAATTTTTGTTTTCCAAAATATTCGATACATAAAAAGATATTGACATCTGATGTAAGCTCAGATGGACGCGCATAAGGACAAGCATATCTTAATTGATTTCTCTATTCAAGTTAGAATCTTAACAAATGGAATTTTTGATCTACCTCGAGTACTTTATCCCGTTTCGACCTACCGTTAGGCAAATGAAGTGAAAGTTATCTGTGTGCTATGCGCAGCTGAGTACAACAATATTACTATGGCAGACCTGCTATATAATGATTACTAATCGTATTGATTACCGGTTTGATTCACTATTTTCTCGAGAATCCATTTAGTGATTGGTTACCATTACTTTCAATTTTAAATGATATTTTCCAATTAATTAAAAAAATAATAAAAAAAATTATGACTTTTTACGATTATTAAAAAAAATGTAAAATAATAAAAAACAATTGTTTTGATTACCTTAAATTATTTTTGATTATTTTAGATTTATTTGTCGGTTTTTTTTTTTTTTTACTTTATTTTTCTCAGTACTGTAAAAGCAATTAAGTACTATCAACACTGGAAAAAATCAAAAATAATTAAAAAAAGGAAAAAATTACCAAAAATAACCAAAAGTAAGCAAAACAATATTATTGGATTTTTTATGATTTTTCTGTTTTTTTTTTTATTTCTTTTATTTTTTCTTTTTTAACTTTTCCTATCATAATAAATTAGTAACTGCCATTTTCTTGAAACATAATTAAAATAAGCATTACCAATTAAAAAATCTGCCTAATTTATTGATTACTAATTACTAATTAAATTTAACAGGTCTGAGCTATAGATATACGCTTTTTTTCTATCTTAAGTGTGATTATGTAGCCTTCACTGTGTGAAATGGGTGGTAAGCTTTAAGAGTACATCTTGAAGTACATCGGTGGCAATTTCTTTTCATTCTGGTCAGCAAGTTTTGAGTGCTGCGCATAAAAACATACACACAGAACAGACAAAAAATTAAAATGTGATGTCTTGGATTCTGTTACCTGCACGAATGTATTTTTCTTTAACAAAAATGTATGCTAAAATAAATCGTGATTAGGTCTCCTGGGGTACCTGGGGTACCTGGGCACAGGGATATTGAAGGCAATTGCAGAGCAGACGGGCTGGTCTGGAGCGGCACCACCGACCATATCCTTCCAGGCAATGACTCGGTAGGTATACCCATGGCCACTTTCAGGCTTCGTGTGAACACAAGCACTATAAGAAATGCAAATGGACTATGGTCAGCTATCTTATCATGTGAGACATCCAGGCTAACTTGGCCTTCATATAATAACGGGCATACAAGGGCCTTTCTGACTTTACACAAATCGGTTTTAGCATCCTTGATAAGGGTTCTAACAGGACACTGTTTAATAGGCGGTCACGTAGCCAGAATGATTATTGTCGCAGCTGCAGATGTCCCGAAGAGGAGGAGAGCGTTCCTTTGTCAGTGTCCAGCACTCAGCAGACGGCGGTTAGTGAACCGTTTCTATACGACCTTACGGAGGTCTCCAGATGTGAAGTCAAGTCTTTAGCGAAATTTAATCATTCCCCGAAGTCGACCCTCCGCCTTAGGTATGGAAGGGTTGTATTTGAAACCGTTAACTGTATCACCCATTGGTGGCTTAAGTGTCGGGCTGTTACCTAAGCGTTTCAGCTCAGCCCTTGCAACCTAAACTAACCTAGGTCTTATGGCACTAATATTCTTTTTAAATAAATTTAAATTGAAGTTATTGACTATTTCACATATCCAGTAGAATATCTGGAAGCATTTTTGCTTGTTCTTTTGTTTCTTTTATTTTTAAGGAGAGAATTTCTTTGAGCATGTTGGGCTGATCTTCACTATCTTCCCCAATTTCATGAGTGGGTAAAAGTGTGTTTATTATACTACCGACTAAGTTTTTCAGCTGAATCCATTGTTGAAAACCTTTTTGGATTCCTGTTGTCGTCTTCCCAAAGCTTTTACCATTTCTGCTTCTTTATTTTCTGTTCTGAAATCAAGCCATTGCTAAAGAATACAAAAATAAACAAACTTTCCCTAAATGTTTGCTTCTATTTTCAGCTTTTAGTATGAAAAGAGAGTACATAATAATCAGAGTACATAACATACATACAAACCTATATAAATGCAGGCATTTGCATGTTGTTGCTATGAAATTTTCCTCAATTGGGATACCAGTAATTAAACTAAGTGTTTATAATTGTTTACTAATGGCTTGAAATGAGAGATAAGTGCCAGTGATTAGGTAAATTTTCTTTCACTATTCACGCATACATACATATGCACTTTATGCAGGATATGTGCATATATATGTTTCCATATACACTTTTCTGCAATAATAACGATTTTATATATTCTACGAAGTGCATGCATTTTATGCAAGCAATTTAATTTGAATCAAATTTCTATTAGCATAAAGAAATACAGAATAAATTGAGAAAATCACGTACCTCTGAATTAATTTGTGATAAAACAATGATATGAATATGCTTTTAGCTGCATAGACCCAGTAAACATTTAGGGTAATGAAAAAGACGGGAAGGGGTCCGAAATCAGAGCATTCGGGTGTTAGTTATGAACTCATTTAAGAGTCTAAATTATTATGATGCTCATTGCACTACGAAAATACTCTTGTAGGGTGTTTGATGGAGTTATATGTGACACTAATTGGTCTCAATTATTAAAAACCCCATGACTTGTAAATAGTATAGGTACTAAACATATAGCAAAAAAGTAAATTAAAAACTTTCTCGTAAAACCCTAAACAAAGTGACATGGTCTCCAATCGACTGAGCTCATTTTTAGCTCTACAACTATGTTATACTTCGTACCAAATTTTTTCATTCTTTCATAAGAGATTCTGAAGTTATTAACAATAGAAATCTGGCGATTTGTTCGCGCATATGTATTCAATGCCACGCCCACACTCTGTCATATTGCATAAAGATAGCCTATTTGAATGTTTCAGCTGCATCATTACATGAATTAAAAGAAAAATTAGGCATCGTTATTAACCGTTTCCGCAAAATTTTCAAAAGTTATATTCTTTGGAAAGTAACAGATATACCCAACGTCATTCAAATAGCTTCAGTTATACTCAGGGAGTGTCGAACGGGTATGGCTAAGTAAAGTTCTCTATCCAAAATCACTATAACAAGAACTTTGATCTAGCCTTTTATCTACATAAAGTGCGTGCAGCGCATCGTAAGATTTACTATACTCTGGAACGACGACAAGTCTACCGGTGAACTTTTTTCTCCAATACTTCAAAGGCCATTTCATCCTTTTTCGACAATGTCCATGATTTCGAGCCTTACACAAGAACAGGCATGTTGAGAGACTCACGCACTGTTCCGTTCATCGAGAGAAAACTTCTATCTTTCGTAATTTTTCATAGCAATATAAGCTTTGCAAGCAAGCTTAATTAGGATATGGGAGCCTACAAGCAACTCCTTTTAGTATTCGTATCGTAAAGATCTGGTTTTTGGTAAACTTTCCAGGTCTGAAGCCACACTGACAAGTTCTGCTCAGCTTGTCTATGATGGGCTTCAGCTTTTAGGACAATACGCTACAAATAGCCTCATAATTTCTGGGTCCAGCTATTTATATCCTAACTTCAACATAGTTGGGTGATGGTCCATTTTTTTCATTGCCACGGGTTAGTTGCTTTTTTCGCAATTTTTCAAAAAAGAGGAGTGTTCCCTTCATAACTGAAGTATTTTCCTCAGTCAGCTATCAACTGAAGCTTTTCACAATCACACCTTTGAGCCTGACAGTTTTTTTTTTTGTTAACAAGGCGTCTCTCCTCCTTCTTTGTCTCACGGCACCGCTTCCTTACAACTTGGCTTGTAGGTAGCCTTCTTCTTTAACGAGACTGACAGACATACCGAGCCGTACCAATTGTTCTTCAGGGCTCACTGGAAACCTAAAGTGTCCTCAGCTACACAAAGTTGTGAATAAAAAGTATGTTTCCGCTGTTTCGTTACATCGTTAGGTCGATGATTGCTCTCCAAAGGGCAGGTGAGAGTGTCAAGTGGAGAAATTATCTGTTCTCTGTACCGTTGCCAGCTTCTAGACGTCAACCCTTTCGCCCATTACTGTGCGCAATTTTTTCGTTGCATGAAGGTGTGAGGGTGTCTTGGCTGCCACAAGATGATGATCCGAGTCGATATTGAGACATCGTAAGGTACACACGTATAGAATAGTAAAGTGGAGGCGAATTGAATCAGGCAAATCCCGTTAGGGGATGTTACATCATTGAGGCCAAATTTGGCAACTGTAGGTACAAAAGCTCCTTCATTGCACACCCTGACATTAAGCTCGCCAAGAATTAGTTGATATCATGGTAGGAGTAGCGATGTTTATGTTGTTGTTTTTAGCGACAAAAACACTACCTGAAGGTTTTGGTGAGTGTTGTCGAAAGTAACAGTGCCGGATATGAACCCGTTGTGCTCCGGTACTCCCTTGCGGTACATGCCCGACTGTCGCGAGAGCGATTTGGTATGGCCTCTGGAACCTTCTAAGTCATCTCACCACCTCCTTCCACAAGGGAGAAGGAGGTTGGTAATAAGAGATGAGAGTCATCATATCTGCTGATAAACCATGAAGTTGCACGTCATTACCTTTTGTTGCTTAACCCTTAACCCGCTGGGGTTTTGGGAGCAGCGATCATATGACTATTCTAATCTATCATAGAAGGAGTGCTTATCTATGGATTTTGAAACTAGTTAGAAACTAGGTCCCTGCAAGAAAAAAGCTTTTTGTCGATTTAGCTGGGGCTATAGATGAACTGCAGTGCAAGAGCACAACGTTTCGGCTCAAACTGCATAAATGTTACTCATACGCCATGTGGCACTGAATACGAGCATTTGAGTTGTGAAATAATTTTACAGAATTTTAAAAGTGAATTGAAACTAAAACTGACATCAAAGCCTTGAACATATGCAAAACATTAAAGCTGCAAAATTTTCAAAACAAACAAACACATATGCATATGGAGATGCTATAAATGGCGCTCACAGACAAATATTTCGTGGGAGGTCTATCCACAAACAACCGTAGCATAACTGCTAAGGGGTATTCATGTGGAAAAAAGTCCCAAAAAGAAAAGGATAAAATGTGGCCTCAGGCTCAATCTCGACAAGACGAATATGCTGAATTTCATGAGGAAGTACTAACCACCTACCTCCTGGCTGTCCAGACAAAGTATCGCTTCAACTAACCCTATCACCTAATACCAAGTAAGTGGGGATAACAACTGAAATATTGACAAGTATGCATAGAGTAGTTGGTTGGTGGTTATAAGAAGGAAATTCTTAAATAACCAGCGTCGTGGTAGGCATGACCTTGGCAGTGATAGGTGGAAGAGCCACCTTCTCAGATTACAAAAAAGATGTCTCAAGAGCTTTATTAGTAGCAGTCTTTTATTAAGCTTGTTGCTGTTTTTGACGTTGTCATAATTTTTTCTTTGTTCGCAAAAACTTCTAAATAATTTCTCAAACCAAAATTTTGCATAGCAAAAATGTATGAAACAGTGCCGCAAGGTATCGTAGAATATCCAAGAATTTTTGTACAACTTTTTCGTAATTCGATTAAACAAAGCTAAACTTATTCAAACTTGCAACTTGCGGTTATTACAAAACTTAATTATTACAATACTCTGGTGAAACACAACTACAACAACATCAACGTTCAGTAACTTTATTAATCTGCAGCTCAGCTCTGTGCACTCTTAATCAACTTACCACGTGTATCAAGTACGAAATAACAAAGCAAAAAAGCAAAAATGATTTTAAGATAAAAGTGTATGCCTACCCTGTAGAAAAAAATTTCTAGTTTTGAGTTGGGTTGCTTGTGGAGACTTCGTCACAGCTAAAAGATTCTCACAAATTTCTTTTGCATGCAATAAAGTGTGAATTTATCATGGCGCTTTGGAAACGAGTGTGAATATTACTCTATTTAAGATTCTACAGTTTCGATTTAGTGCGCTTATCGATACTATCTCGATAAGTCTGAAGCATTCCTACTTTCCACAGTTTAAATATAGTTCGCTTGGCTTATCAACACTGTTTTGATAATCTTGAAGCACACCTAAGTGCCACATTTTAGACTTTGTGAGTTGTTCGACGCCACTTCGGTAAGTCTGAGTCATTCCCAAGTTCCATAGTTTAGCCGTGTGCTAAGCGGTGCAGTTCGTTAACGATAAATCTGCGGCATTCCCAAATTGTGCAGTTTAGGTTTCCATCAGAAAGCGGCATTGCTTTATACTGATGAAGTTCCAGCATTAATCTAAGCAGGTCATTGTGTAAAACGCAGTGCGACGCGACGAGTCACTTCTCGTTTGAAGAAAAAATTTTATTATATAAACTCGTTCACTCCCTTCAGTGACTGTCAGTAAATGGGAGTTGCTATGCGAATTCGTTTAGAGTAAATACGGTGACTTACATAATCAGACCCTTAAGCACTCCCGCTTGAATTCGCTTGGCATTAACTCTCTTCTGGGTATCCACCAAACATATATACATACAAACATATATACTTACGCGTATATATGTCGAAGTATCAATGCAAAGTTCAATTCTCTAACAATATTTCATAAGGGTTTGGTTTTCTCAAAGTCCTTTTTGTTTTTACTTTACGGCTCCCCTTAACTGTTTTCTTTTTTACTATTTAAATACAGAGAACGACTGAAAGCATTTAGATTTTATCTAAAACTAAATAATATGTACATTTAAACTAGAAAAAGAATAAAATTATGTAAATCGTATATTGTCGTTCTTCATCATCTTAACCTTTCTCGCTTTCTCTTTGTATACGATGCTTTGGCGCGCCCATCTTTGTGGTGTATTCTTGTGTGTTCCTGTCGGTGCTGCAGTTTCCTGCTATGCGCGCTCTTTCCATATCATCAGCGGATGCTTTTATTTTGGTGTACGACGTAACCGATGCCTCAACATTCGAGGAGGTACGCATGATACGCGATCAAATTCATGAGACAAAGGCGACAGCAGCTGTGCCAATTGTGATTGTGGGCAATAAAACTGACTTGGTCGCAGAAAATGAGGATGCCAGAAAGGTGAGTTAATATCAAATATTTGTGAGGTAATTAATTTTCATCCTACTAGCAATAAATGTTTGGAAAAATGAGAACAAATTTAAACAGGTCAATGTTATTATCGTTGATTAGTAAGTAAAAGCTTTTATTGGACTATGCTGCACTCCCGTGAAAGTCGGGCTAGTACCGCAAGATAACACTCCACTATCTCCATTTTATCAGAACTTTATCCGTATTAACAAAATTGTATCCAAGCTTATTTGAACGCAAGGCAAAGTTCGGATAGTACTTATATAGTTTGGCTCTTATACAGGGTGTTTTTTTTACAGGTTTGTTTTTTGAATAGAGATAAAACTGGCATTTTGTGGTCAAATCTGGCAACTCTAATGTCATTTATGTTCAGTTTGGTTTGCCATTTCATCATGAACAGGTTGACAAAAGAACAACGCTTGCAAATCGTGCAAATTTATTTCGAAAATAATGGTTCAGTTCGCGAAGTTTACCGTGAGCTCCGTCCATTTTATGGTCGACATAATCGTCCATCAGAGCAATTAATTCGGTTAACCATGGATCGTTTTCGCACTACGTTTACTCTATGTGATAATACGCATCCGCAGAGACGTCGAACAGTGCGCACCGAAGAAACAATTGCCGCTGTAGAGCAAAGTGTTGAAGAGGACCCGAATGAATCGATTCGCCACCGTGCACAGCAATTGGAGCTTTGTCCATCAACTTTATGGAAGATTTTGCGCAAAGATCTTGGCTTGCGACCTTACAAGATCCAGCTTGTGCAAGAATTAAAGCCGCGAGACCATGCAATGCGTCGTGATTTTGGTGTATGGGCCGAAAATGAGATTGATTTCGATGCTGATTTTCATCGCAAAATTTTGTTCAGTGATGAGGCTCATTTTTGGTTGAATGGCTACGTCAACAAGCAAAATTGCCACATTTGGAGTGAAGAGAATCCACATGAGACCCTTGAAACGCCATTACATCCACAAAAACTGACTGTTTGGTGTGCTCTATGGGCTGGTGGAGTCATTGGGCCATACTTCTTCCGCAATAATGCTGGAGAGGCAGCTACCGTTAATGGAGACCGGTATAGAGCCATGATAACCGACTATTTTGTTCCCGAATTGGATGGCATGAATGTGGATGAGTTGTGGTTCCAACAAGACGGCGCTACATGCCACACAGCGCGCGTCACAATCGATTTATTGAAGGAAACATTCGATGAGCGCATAATTTCGCGGAATGGACCTGTCAATTGGCCACCAAGGTCGTGTGATTTGACACCATTGGATTATTTTCTTTGGGGATATGTGAAGTCGCTCGTCTACACCAACAAACCAGAAACGTTAGGGGAATTGGAAGCCCACATTCGTGGCGTTATTGCCGACATACGGCCCCATATGCTCGAAAAAGTGGTTGAAAATTGGACCTGTAGAATTGGCTTTATTCGAGCCAGCCGCGGCGGCCATATGCCCGAAATCATATTTAATCATTAATGGCATAAAATGATCCTTCCAATAAAGCCAAATTGATGGACCTTGAAATGATTTTCTTGTGTTTTATTGCAATTCGAAGTTCTATACCCCTAAAAAAAACACCCTTTAGTTGTCGTCCTGATAATATAATAAAAAATGATAAACGGAGCCCTTATCATTATAAAAAACTGTTTACACATGGATAATGAGATAACGAGTAATATCCAAATGATATCAAAAATTCCCATTCTATCCGTGCTTTATCTATAATAAAGACGTTTTATCCAAAGTTGGATAATATATCAAAAGAGTTCGGATAGCAACGAGAAAGTTAGCTAGTATACATAAAATCCGGATGAAATAAAAGATGGTGTCTGACGGTAATATTGCACGAAAATTTTACAAGTGGATATGGCGGATGCGGGCATCTTTCACGACCGGGGCCCATGGAAACCTTAGGGAAGTCTTCTTATGGTTACAACAATAACTGAGTAGCAATTTCGAAGAAGGTTCCCTCTAGACAGACAAAGAGCACGCTCTATAACGACGTCTATTTTAAAACAAAAGCGACTATATTTGTCCTACGGAATTCGCCATTTCAGCTTTCTCGGACGGATCAAAAACGTTATGTGGAGTAGAAGCGGTGGTCTTTGTGCAATCCTGGTCATGTCCTTTTGTGTGCGTCTCCCAGACTCAGCGAGTGTATTTCAATCCAAAATCTTCGCTAAACAGGAGGCATGCAGGGCATTTGCTGTGTAGGGACATAACAATTTTCTCTTACAACCGGGTGGCACTTCGGACTCTCGGTTCAGCAACGATAGCATCAAGCCTGGTTGGCTAGTGTACCATGAACTTGCCGAATGGACATGATATTTCTCTAATTTGGGTCCTGGTGCATCGTATCATACAGAGAGACGAAATGACTAATGAGTTGACTTCTGATCTAGGTGGAAGAGTTTGCAGTGCTGTATTGTGTCAAGGAGTATTTAGGTCGCCTACAATAAAACACGATATTTGACCTTTCACATGATAAATACAAAGGACGATAAGTGTGCAACACAATACCTCGGTGCACAGCTGCAACATTCTGGGGACGAAAGAGACGGTGGAGCACCTCCTGTGCGATTTTTCAGCGCATGGACGAAGCAGAAAGAAATTTCTAGAAAAGCCTTTATGTGGGAACCTCTCGAAGCTTAATTTTATTGAGTCTGGGGATCTTCTGCAGCATTTAAACTCAATGGCATGGATATAGTTGTACAGGAATCCCACCATGGCCTTTGAGATTATGTCAGTGTTCTTATATTTACTGTCTACACCCAATCAGAGAAAGGAAATCACCTCATGAGTTGGCGCGGTTCTAGTGTGCCAGCCTACCGCATCAATAGTTCCACGTTCAAGTACGGGCGAGGGAACTACAAAATATTGGAAAAAGGTTTTCGCAAAGCGAGATCACCCCCGTCAGTGGTCGGCAACCATCCGAGTGTATTTCGGAAATGAAAAACTTCTGAGTAAAATTTCACTGCATTCACCAGCTTTTTCCTGCCCAAGTACGTCTGTAGATTTCATTGAACTATGATTTCACGATTGTTTACCTCGCCATGAAAACCTCTTCATTATATCTTTGCTGATTGGATTCTCTCTTATCTTGTTTTCGCTTGTAAGTGCGTTTACTTTATTCTCCAATACACCGATTTATACATAATTTGTTTGTAATTTCTTCTGTCATTTATTCGCTATTATTCAAATAAATTTGTAAATTCGAGTACGTTTAAACGGTCAACTAAACAAAGGAGATTTGAGTGGGCGCTGAATTCTAACAAACTTAAAACAATTATTATGTTCGTATTATCTCAGCATTAATAAAAAAGCTTAGTTGTCCTAAAGCGTTTGGACTTTGCGTTCCTCCCATGAGATGAGGGGTACGATATTTTCTTTTGTTGTACGCGCCACCAGCAACCTACTTACAGCCAACCCACCCACCCACTCATTTACTTCGAAGTGTTTTTGTTTTTTAACTTGTCGACTTGTAGGGTCAACGGTAAAGCAATAAAAATGCAAATTATTTTACTTTAAAGCTCTAAATTAACTTTTTCTTTTTTGTCGTGTTTTTGTCATAAAAAGTTTTTAATATCATCATGATTATCCCTCCAATACATTCTTCTGTACATACGCTGTGTTCAATATAATAGAAGTGAAGTTAAAATGGATATTGTTCGACGAAATAAGAAAAAGCTGTGATTTTAATAATTTTCATTTAAAATACAGCCACATAAAGAGAAAATGCAAAGTTTACACAAAGCTCAGGAAAGCTCAGGAAAGTTAATTAAACTATTAAAAATTTACAACAAAATTGCAATTTTTTTAGCAGAATTTCCAGAAAATTTTTGAGTGCGCAGTCTTGTAGACCAATCAATTCTATATAACACTATGCAAGTTAGAACTCGTTCAAAAATTTTCCAATTTTTCTTCAGGGGTGTTGAGTGATTTCTTCCATGCAACGCATGAAAAAAAATTAATAATTAAAAATATCCTTGACAAAAAAAAATTGTAAAAATCCAGAGGATATTTTGGAGTACTTCTAACTTGCACATTATTGTGCTAAAATGAAATGTGCTATAAAACTGCGTACTCAAAAATTTTCTACATAATCTTCCCAAAAATATTGAAATTTTGATGTAAAATTTGAAAAGTTTTTTTAACTTTCCTGAATTTCATTAAAATTTCTTGTTATATGGTTTCTGTTATGGAATTCGCTATATTTTGAATGAAAATTATTAAAATCACAGCTTCTTCTTATTTCGTCGAACGTTATAAATATTAATTTCACTACTATAATATTGAACACAACTGTAGTACTGTAAACTGCTGGCTGATAATCCTTATTTATTTAGCTACAAATTTTATTTTATCCTTCGCCAAAAATGTGCAGTGGGGTGGTCAAGAACTTATTATAGAGAGGGGTATTTGGGGTGTGTAATTTAGTTAAGGGCCCGTTAGGGTGCCGAAGTCCCGCCCACTTTATTTTGGAAGTCAGCAAGAAGCTCAAAGATTGTAAAAGCTGCAAATATTTTCATAGGGACTTTCAGAAGAAAGGGGTAGGACTACCGTAAATATTTGGGCATAATTTCAGCACTAATGATACCAAAAAAAATCACAGATTCCAAGAAAAGTGACTGACGCCAAAAGATCACTGATGAGAAAAAAGAACTATGGAATCCATGATATCAATTGGTTGTATCAAAAAACGAAAGTCACTGGTGATTAAAAGCCGTAGGGTCCATTATAAACCTCTTTTTATAGTACTCATAGCTTCAGTGACTGTCAGCAAGTGGGGGTGCTATTTGAATTTGTTTTTTTTTTTTTTATACGGGTGATGGTAACTAAGACGGAAAGTGTCGCGGTGACTTACATAGACATCCCGCTAACAAAAGGTCACGAAGCAAAAGGTTACTGATTCCAAAAAAATCGAAGGCTTCAAAAACCGTCAACAGTTTCGCAAAGTCACTGCTTATTAAAAATCAGCGGTGCCGAAATAGTCACTAGTTCTATAGAACTCACGGCTACAATTTAAGTCACTGGTGCTTAAATATCGCTGTTGATAAAAATTGTCATAATAATTGGTTCTACCATAATGTCACTATTGCAAAAGATGATTTCGATAAAAATTAATAATTCCAAAAATAGTCAACGAATCCAAAAAAAAGTTAGAAAAAATATTTTAACAAATCTAAAAAGTTCCACTGTTTCTTAAAAGTCAACTTTTTCCGAAAAAATCTTAAGTTAACATTTCTAGAAAAATCACAGGTGCAGTGAATGGATGCAAAAAAGTCACTGCTCCAATAAAAGTCACTGGTTCATAGAAAATATATATATTTTAAGATGTAGTAGTAGAATTTTTATTTACCCAAAAATGCCGTTGCATAGTTTTATCACCATATATATTTTCTATTTCCTCAAAAGGGGTTTAAACCCCCCTAATAACACAATTTCAACAATCTGAGCACCCTTTAAAAATATCTTTGATGCCAATCCATAGAACAGGCGCCTCTACGTACCGGAATGACGCTGCTTTTACCGGACCAAGGGCTGCTATTTCGATATAACCCTATCTAATCCATTAACCTTGCCGAATGTCTTTATTATCAACTGCTTGCTTTCATTTACCTTTTCGTTTTCTATTTACTTTTCGTGAATATGAAACAAGTTTAAATATACACAAAGGACTTTAACATTTTGGATCTAACAGCCAACCCTGATTCGATTTTCGTTTTGTAACTTGGCTGAAGTTTGGTCATTTGGAAGAAACAAAACCAAGATAATGTGCACTGAGCGTCATACCCTACTCACCCTTGACGCGGAGTAGCATTTTGAAGTATATTTTTGTGACCCTAAATCTGATGTACCAGATAATTGTATCTACGCAGCAGCTGGGATTTCGTGCTCACATCAATACAGCAACAATTTATGTCGTTATAAATATTATTTCGTTTGCTTATGTCCTTGGGCATTATAGCTAACCGAAAATTCCTTTTTAATTTGATTTTATGCAATGTGAGCAATTTTAGTGCAGGGTGCAGCTGGTGTTTTTGAACAACCCGAATTCTAAAATGTGAACTTGTGAAAAGAAATAGTTTTATTCAACTTTTTTATTTATGAAATAGTACGATCAGGAAATGCTGGCGACAAATTGGCAAAAAAATGTTGAAGGGATGAAACGGTGAAGCACATTCTTAGTGTCCGTACGGATCTTATAATTTTCTAAATAATTTCAACCACCTTCGAGGCTTCACTTGAAAGACCTAATCACCTTCCTTCTACTTTCGGTTTGTATCAATAAGAGTCATTAACCTTCTTTCTTGAAAGCTCAAAAGGCCCTTATAATTTTTACACCAACTTCCCACATAAATTACCCAGAAATGAGAGACAGAATTATATTTTCGTAGTTGTGGATAGGCTTTGACTTGCGATCTGTGTCTTTTTGAGATTTTTAAGAGTTTCTTCAAGGAATTTCATTCTATTACGGTAGCGCGATGGGCATTGGCACAGTAGGTGCTCCACCTTTCCCCTGACCATAAGGACTTATAGTCCAGTGTGATTAGTATTTCTTTGTAAAAAAGCTTCATATTCCTAATAACTAAGAAAAACGGCAGTGGTCTCGTGTTTAGTCTCCTTAAGTTAGTGCAGAGCGATACGGACTTTTAAGGTCAGATGTACCCAAGAACCTCTCACTCTTGTGAAGAAATGGTAGCTCGAAAAAATTGGAAGCGTTGCCAAGATCCCGTATTCAATTCGACAGAGCATTTTGGCTTTTGTCCATGAAAACTTAAATCTAAAATCTGTGGGCGAGTATAACATCATTCCAATATTTCCTGGAAATCAACCTAAGGGGTTGATCATGCAAGTCACTTTGACGCATTCACCTTCACCCATGCGTAATACCAAACAAATTCACATGGCAACTCCCACTTACTGACAGTCACTGAAGTGAGTGAGCCCCTTTATATTATACGATGTTTTCTGCAAACGAGAAGTGACTCTTTGCGTGGCGTTGCGGTTTACATAATGAGCCCGTTAGAATTTCTTTGTAAGGCTGCTTGTACAGGGTGGCGCAAAAGTAATCCTCCTATCAGAAAATGCTATACATTTTGCGATTGGCCCCTAAAGTCAGTTCTGTTTTGACATTTGTGTAGTAAACACATGCGAAATACACGTTAATAAACAATGTTACGCTACACTGCTCCAGAAGGCGGAATATTGCTGACTATTTATTTGACCAATAATCGGTCGGGGCCAAACGGTTACTGTGAATGGTGAGCGCTACAGAGCAATGATCAACGAGTTCTTTTTGCCGCAACTTGATGAATTGGGATTGGAAAACATGTGGTTCCAACAAGACGGTGCAACAGCACACACTGCACGTGCCACAACTGATATGCTGAACATCGGAAGCTTACTTTTGAGCCACCTTGTATGTATCAGAATTTGGCTAAAGAACGTTCTATATTAAAATTTTACTGTCGAACGGCCTTCATTGCATCTATTACCATCTGTTCCGATATTCCCATCTCATTCCAATCAAATTTATTTTTTTTATTACCTGAGGCACCCTGTAGTGAATTCATATTTGACATTAAAAATGTTTTTCTCCCCGGCCGGTGATTTCTTATTCCCATAAGCAGCTCTGCTGCTCCATGATGACCACTGTTTTGCTTCTGTATCTGTTCCCCTCGCACAGTGTACCTTTTGTCATTTTTAGGATGCCAAAATTAATAACAGCCAAACCAATGGAGCAATTCATTTTAAATTTTGCAGTGTGGTTGCAGATACGTAAATCTGATTTGAGAATAAAAATGGGCCTGATCCGCCCACTTTTTCTCCTTGCCCTCATATAAGGTGAAATTTCACATAATCATATTTTCTACTTTAAAAGCATTTTCCAGTACCAATATAAATAAAAATTGTTTAGATTTCTTAACTTTACCTTAGAGGCTTTTGATTAATATTTAAAAAATGTTATTTTCAAAGTCAAACACAACATAGGTACATATATTTGTAAAAACTAAATCGAAATACATACTTATAAATAAAAAGTAATATTATACGAGTAACTGGTATAAAGTTAGTCGGAGTCAATATCGTCGACATGCTCTGGTTCAGATAATAAGCCAATAACTTCACTCGTTAATGCTCGCCGCTTTTACTATGTGCACCAAATCCAAGTTACTACAAATTCTTGACTTTTTTCTGGTGAAAAGTTAACGATAGTTTCGTGCATCTTTGTTTTTGGACTCTTGACCTTCTTCCGAAAGTTGACCAATAGGAAGAATAGCAGACACGATTATACTCTTTCCATGAAACAGAGTATATTCCGATAAATATAGTTCCCTTGTCTCTGTCATATAGTGGTCAAAAGCTTCAGAATTTATTTGAAACTAACATCCTATGCATGAAAGTATTGTATGAAACCTTTTCAAAAGATTGATGTTTCTGCTGGTTATGTCTGATGTTATTTCAGGATCTCCAAAGAATCTTCTCGCAGTGTTACCATTCGATAAGCGATGTGAAGCATACATTCCATGCATCTTATCCAAGAATGTAAAGGGGAATGGTTTCGTCAACATTTCGCTCTGATCTGACAGGGCTGAAGGATCTGGAGCAGGATTACTCCAAACTATAACCTTTCGTTCGTCAACCATTGTATACATTTGAAGGAGTACTAGTGAAATGAAAAACATACCAGTGTCCGATTTGTTTTCTTCCGAAAGTTGTTGTTTGTAACAGCTATGCTCAGCTCTATCACATCCCCATTTTATAATTGCATTTAGTGCTCTAACCTCAGGAATAGAAAGCAATACCTCTTCATGTGCAAGACACAATCTTCGTAAGCTGTGATCAGTTAGAGATTGCAATTCAATTTCAGCATAGGTTTTCGTTACGGTTATTTTTTCAGGATAGCATAAAACCTTTGATTCTTTTAAACAGTTAAATGAAGGATATATTTTTCTGTTAACTTCTGAATTGTGCTGCCGGATCAGGGAGTATTCATGTGTTGAAAGATTTGAGTCAAATATCATCGCAAACTTTTCTTATTTTCTTCCGATAGTCGCGACTTTCTGATTGCAGTGCCTTTTGATGATGATTCTGTTGACAACACCTCAATTATTTTTGCAGATTTTCGTTGTTGGTTTTATGGTGTGTTCATTTTTACATATTTTTGTAAGTTTAACGAGCTCAAGACCAGTTGATAATTATTCTTGGTTAATTATTATTATTTTTAATTAGAGGAAAAATTGAAAGCAACAAACATATACAGACTATTGTTATAGTACTATTTCGAAAACAGATATGATTTCTCGTCAGACTAATTCATATAGTTTTGCTTCTTTCAGAGAATCTTGTGGAGAATCGAACCCACTCACTCTGATTGCAAGCGCAACTGCCTAACCCATAGGCTATGCTGCGTGTAGTTTTGCAAGCTGCTTAATTCAAGTTTTCCTCTCATTTCTTTCCCCTGATTATCGTAATTTCAATTCCGCTGCCATTAACGGTTGATCATATTCGACAATGTTCATTAGTTAATTAGCTTATCGGTTTTTTTTGTGCGCATAGATTGCTAAACATCAAGCATATACTCGTAATCTGTGAAATCCAGATTTTCTGATAACCATTCAGAGTTTTTCGCAATAAATCTACTTGTAGGTCGAAAACAACATGTCCATCTCTTACGAATATTATAAGTTAGCTGGATGATGTATTTTTTAAATTTTGAATGATCCACATCTTTTCCAATTATACTCAAAATATGGTTTAGTATGGCTTTGTTCGTTTCTCCATCTTTGCCTTTTAGCCAAACTTCAAAGAGTGCTATTCGTGAAATAGCAATAACTAGTTGATGATATAGGAAAATTTGGTGCAGTGCAGTTGGTTTTGCTTCAATGCAGTTTGTCTTTGGTATGATTTATTTTTAGCTATGTTCTCTATTTATATAGCCTTAGCCCAAGCGTTTTGTTATACCACTTGTCATAGAATAAGAAACTGGGTTTTTACGGGAAAATAATACCTGCAAATTTTTTTATTTTTTTTTTTTTTTTTTTTTTTTTTTTTTTTGGCGGCCGCTGTGGTGTGAAGGTAGTGTTGCCGGCCTACCACACCGAAGGTCCATGGTTCGAGCCCTGGTACAGGTAACATCAAAAGTGATTTGAAAAAAAGTTTTTCAAAACGGGGTCGCCCCTCGGCAGTGGTTTGGCAAAAATTCGTCTCCTTTGTAGATGCCGTTCGGAGTCGGCAAAAAACTGTAGGTCCCACCAATTTGTAGGGAAAATTCAAATCGGCACACCACAAATTGGAAGAGAAGCTTGGCGCAAAAATCTCTTAGGAGGTTTATGATGATATACCTGTTGTATATCGCGCCATAGAGAGAGAGAATACCTGCTAATGCTTAACAAAAATATGCTTCCCTGTCCGCTAAAAACGTTGGCGATAACAGTTTTTTGAAAAAAAAAAAAATTTTTTTGGGTTCTGGGGAGTGTTGTGGTAAAAAAATTGACCCTTTCGCCATTTTTGTTTAAGGGTTTTTTCAGCATACATGCAAAACTGTTTTCGATGAAAACGAGTTTGTCTCATATTTCCCGTCCCACTTAAAATTATGTGCTAAAAACATTGGCGATAACGGTTTTTTGAAAAAAAATTTATTTTCGGGTTTTGGGACTTGTTTTGGTCGAAAAATCGACTTTTCCAAAACCCGAAAATAAATTTTTTTTTCAAAAAACTGTTATCACCAACGTGAAAAAACCCTTAACAAAAAAATGGCGAAAGGGTGAATTTTTTGACCAAAACACTCCCCAAAATCCAAAAAATATTTTTTTTCCAAAAAACTGTTATCGCCAACGTTTTTAGCGGACATTTTTGGTTCGGACAGGATGTACATAAAATTTTTAAAATCAAATGAAAATTTTTTTAGTAGGTCATGAAAAAACCTTAAAAATTAAAATCGAATAAAGTCAAAAAAATTAAATTTGGCAGGCACGAAAATTATTTTTTTGGGTATGGAACTTTTTTTTCCTGAGCCCAAAACCTATCGAAAAATCGATGGCGCGATATCGGTTAACTTTCGTCCATACAAATCGACCCACCCTAGTATACATACATATGTATATTCCCGAAACACTCAATTGCTTAGAAGTATCCCCCATAATAGACCAGCCTCAGGTAGGCGTGCATACATAACATAAGTTGATGGGATAAGTGCACAACTCGTTAACTATGTGAAAACCCATATGACAAACAATGAAGGCTATTCAGTGCACAAGTTTCCTTTTTCTGGGTTTTTACCATTTCAGGTATAACTGTCTTTTTTTGCGATGTAGTATTGTAGACTTGAACTGAGGGCATTCCATTGTTACGTCACTGTGCATACATACGTGAGCGAGGGCATAGAGACCTTAAGTTGGCGATTACAAAGAAAAACGCAAAATTTCGCAATGGTTTTTTTTTATCTGAAACTATATGAAATTCCCTTTAATGTGTATGCATTCGTTCAATCAAATTGGGCGAAATCATGCAAGTTTTATTCTATTGAAAACTAAAAATTGTCTAGTGGCTGTCTAAACCAAAAAAAAAAAATTTTTTAAATGCCTACGTGGCTGAAACTTACCAATGCTGTTATAAACTACCCAAGTATGTTGAATAAAATAGTTTGAAGTCAAAACAGTTATCCAAAAATCCACCACATGGCCACAAAGTTGGTCCAAAATTTTGGACTTTGAAATGATTTTTACACTTGTTTCAGTTATCCAAGCTTCATAATGCTTATAATGGTGATCGTGGGTTATTTACTTTGCTTTATATACATTTTCTTGACAGTTGGTTATTAATCTGTTGCATGTCAAAAAATTTTTGAGATTGAAGAATATTGTTTTTTGGACTTTTGGCATCCTAAAAGTGAAAAAGTTACACCGTGCCTCAGTCGCTCCCTTATAAAACTTGGTGACTGCAATTGTTGCTTCATTCTGTGAATTAGCATTGGCTTCCTTTTTATTTTCTTCTTGGAGGTAATATGTAGTTTTGTTGCTGTCATTCTTATCATTGTTATTGCGTTTTGACTGTCACTTGTGCAACTTTCCATCAAGGCTTGTGATGGACTTATGTAACAACTCAGCCTTGATTTGATTTGATATTATGTGACTTCAGTCGTTTCTGATGTGATTAACGATGAAACTCTTTGATTGAGGGCATTATGTGTCTAGACATTATTATTTTAATGGCATTAAAAGACAAGCGACAGGTGTCATCTGCAGTAACTATGCAGTACAACTGGGAATCAGTCTCCAAAAAAAGGCGGTCTTAGACTACATACTACGTACCTTTTGTTTTTTACAAAACCGATAGTTAAAATACTTTTTGAAGTATGGAATATCGATAGTCGGTTGGGGACTAGTCAAAGCAAAGCTACCTTAGAACTGTCCAAAGAGGAATGGGTTGAGCACCATATGCCATGTAACGAACTGGGCGGGAATCAGCACCACAATTTTGAAGTGGGCAGTTGAAGAGACTTCTGGAGTATGGAGGTAGAACTACTGTTTAAGCTCTAGGTTAGTTCTGAGGTGTTCGAATTTTCGGCGGTAATGGCTGACCAGTTCAAGTGCCGTTATTATATTTACGAGTATTCCAATTTAAATCAAGGAGAATAGGGAGTTAGACCAGTTGGCTTACTCACTTATTTCCTTGATGGTTATTCTGGCTGGAAAATCGTATCATATCTTCAATGCATAGTGTCGTTTGGTTCGAATAACTTCATGTGGGTGGTCTACCCTAATAGTAAGCTTTAAAGCCGTCATTATTTACCTGAAAGATAAGCTTTAATCCAGTTTGAAGCTTAAAATTTTAGTGTGTTCAAATTTGGTGTCCTTCTTAGTTTAGCTGGGTTGGAGTTAAGTGCACTCTCGTTTCGAAGCTTAGCGACTGCAGGAGCATTAAGAGGCGTAAGAGAAGACTATGACCATGAGCTAGTGGTCGGGTGTGGCAAGTTCTATCTCTATGGCGCGATATACATCATCATAAACCTCCTAAGAGATTTTTGCGCCAAGCTTCTCTTCCAATTTGTGGTGTGCCGATTTGAATTTTCCCTACAAACTCCGAACGGCATCTACAAAGGAGACGAATTTTTGCTTAGAAGCCTGTCATGGCAGAAATACACTCGGAGAGTTTGCCAAACCACTGCCGAGGGATGGCAAGTTAATATCTAGTAAAATATTGGCACTTGAGAAACGCTGGGTATTATTCTTCGGCTATAACAAGAACAACAACGAAGGCGATCTTGTCTCTGATTGCCTCGCGAACATACTGAGGAGCAAAAGCTTTGACTCATGTCGCATGTTAAATATTCTGGGTGCCAAAAGAAACAGCTTAGTGTCTACTATGCAGTGTCGTACTGGAAAGAAATCCCACTTTTGAAGATCCACTCATAATTCTAGGCTATTAAGCCCAGGGAGACTCTAAAATTGCTATTTAACTCAACTAGACGGATATAGTTGGACAATACTTCGACCTTCGCTTTAACATATTCGAAGTTCTTTTTAGAATTTGTTTGTCAAAACGACTGGTTTTTGTTGTAATTGATGTCAGCAGGGGCTGGCCACAGCAGCTAACCAACCCAACCAAGGTATAGCTGGTTACAGATTTATAGCTTGCTCCGGTTAAATCCATTTGAAAGCCGTCATTGGCCATGTCGTCTGGGAACTCCGTCCTTCGAGTTACTCTTTGGAAAAACGTTTCTGTCTGGTTTTCTTACTTTTGATCGTTTACTTAAATTTTGAAAACATTTATCAGTCTATACCACTTTATGATTGGCCTACCTTCAAATATTTCCAAAATATACCAGATTCAATATCCTTTCCCATTTTTAAATCTTGATAGGTAAGAGTCTAATCTATTACAGTGCCCCGATTTGAATTTAACAAGAGTCACACGAGGGTAGGTCGTTCTTTTGTCTGTTTACATGTGTAGCGGCAAAACATTCCCCGAAGGGATCCGGAACTATCATCTTCTGGTACTAGGTCGCTGAAGCTTGAATCGTCGAATCTTCTGGCCACGTGTTCTTCTTCAGCTTTAGATGGTTATGAAGCGCTGAAAACCGTCGACCGGTTGCTTACGGAGAGGTACCATAACTCACCCGCTAGGTGGGTCCGTATCAAGCAGTTGTCTTCTCAAGTATCCAGTTTGGTCAATTAAACTTTGATATCTCACTAACCCATTCTCATTTCATTTAATTTTCTGGGTATCAGAGTCACACCTGAACACGTGCCCATAACTTTCACTTATTTTGTGAAAAACTAACATTAACTGAAATAATCACAAACTAATAATTAAATAACTTTCCAATTTTTTCTTCGGCAGGTTGAATACGCCACCACAGAGTCCGTGGTCACTTTAGATTGGGAGAATGGTTTTGTCGAAGCGTCAGCGGCCAAAAATGAAAATATAACACAGGTGAGAATTGCGCCAGACAAATGTTTCTGTATCAAATGAACCAAACTAAAATTTTACTATTTTCTCTCTCTCTCACACACCTCACCTCTTCACGACTCCACAGGTCTTCAAAGAACTACTTTCACAAGCGAAAATCACTTACAATCTCAGTCCAGCACTGCGACGCCGCCGACAATCATTGCCACAGCAGGTGGGTAATAATGGTGCGGCTACACCAACACATCATCATCCACATCCATCGATGATGGGTGGCGGCGCCCATGGAACGCCATCATATGCACAATCGCATGCACCAACACCAGCGCAATTGCAACATTTACAGAGGATACAAGAACGTAGTTTGGGTAACAAACGTAATTCATGCACAATATCCTAAAGTCAATAAATAAGTAAGCAAGCATGGACGGGAGTTGGTTGATGTAGAGCTTGAAACAAGGAGAAAAAAGCATTTGCTTGTTCGCATGCATGCGTCAAACACACACATACACACACGCACTGTTTCGAGACTACCCTGCAGTGAAGCTAACTAGTTGCAAACTTCTTCAAAACTAGTATGAACATCACGCGAAACTAGGCAGGTAACTGTCTTATTTTCCCTGTCTTGCAAGATGTCAATTGTCCGATTTTCGGAAAAAATATACCAGTCGCAAACTAATTGCAAATAGACCGAAAATGATATTTCAATCATGCCAAGTGGAAATAAGTTGAAGGCACCCGAGCACAAACATCGAGCAAAATGGTCGAGTACTCGGCTCACAGGGTGTAGCTCGGAGTTTCGAGTTCTGGTGCCGAAAGTATTAAAATTAAAGAAAAAAGGTTCACTGGGATTTTTTCAATACTGGACACTTCTGTTTTAGACATTTTCGTTGTTTTGGGCCTAGTTTAAGAACAGTAAGGAAACCCTAGTTCTTAATTAGTATTTGTTCAGCCTAGTTTGTTGTTTCACTGCAGGTTAACTATTGGCGTACATGCATACGAACATTTGAGCATATTTATGTATAAGTCTATTCAACAGTACTAGGAACAGACATAAATAAATTTTTTTTAATTTCAAGAAATTATTTAGAAAAAGTTTTCAGTTTATTGATCATTTTAGTAAAATGATAGTGAAAAGATTATTTTAGTCCGAAATCTCTACATATGATAAAATTGTAACAGGCGGATGTCTGTACATTGCAGATATTGCAGAAAAATGTATAGCGGGATCATTATTGCGCTCATAGAATCCAAAGCAACAATGTTTGGAATTTTTGTCTGTCTGTCTGTATGTTTGGGCGCGCATCACTCAAAAACTGTTGAAGAGAATTGAATGCAACTTTCAGCGTTGCATTACAAGTCGTCTAGCTTAAAGTTAAACCTTGTTTCGATAACTCTGCCGGTTTCGGGGTTATTGACCAATATGTTGAGCGCGTTACCCCAAAATATGTTAGTACAATATGGGTATCAAAAGAAAGGTGCTAATGAGTGCTGGAATAAGCGATGTGAATAAGCATTGTATCTCAACTAGTTTCGGAGATACAAGGTGGCGCAAAAGTAAGCTTCCGATGTTCAGCATCGTCTCCTTTGTAGATGCCGTTCGGAGTCGGCAAAAAACTGTAGGTCCCACCAATTTGTAGGGAAAATTCAAATCGGCACACCACAAATTGGAAGAGAAGCTTGGCGCAAAAATCTCTTAGGAGGTTTATGATGATATACCTGTTGTATATCGCGCCATAGAGAGAGAGAGATGTTCAGCATATCGGTTGTGGCACGTGCAGTGTGTGCTGTTGCACCGTCTTGTTGAAACCACATGTTTTCCAATCCCAATTCATCAAGTTGCTGCAAAAAGAACTCGTTGATCATTGCTCTGTAGCGCTCACCATTCACAGTAACCGTTTGGCCCCGACCGATTATTGGTCAAATAAATAGTCAGCAATATTCCGCGTTCTGGAGCAGTGTAGCGTAACATTGTTTATTAACGTGTATTTCGCATGTGTTTACTACACAAATGTCAAAACAGAACTGACTTTAGGGGCCAATCGCAAAATTTATAGCATTTTCTGATAGGAGGACTACTTTTGCGCCACCTTGTATAATAATTCAAATCGCATTCAGTATATTATAAGTACTGAGGTGCAGCAAACCGTGCCCGGGTTTTCTAGTATACACTACTTATATATCCCGTATTGATCAATTGGTGCATTCATGTCACTAGTGTATTTTGCAGAGCCATTATATACATTACAGAAATAGAGGCAGAACTTAATCAGATCAAAACAAAGTTAAAGTTTTTGTTTGTCTATCTTTGTGTTTGTACGCGCATCAGTCAAAAGTTATAGCATGGAATTGAATGCAATTATCACCGATGTATAGCTTAAACTCAAACTTAAAGCTTAGGGTCCTTTAGCAATATTAAACTAATTATTTTAGCTATATACACTTGTGACATCAGTAATAGCTCTGAATGTTTGTACGCGTGTCGCTCAAATATACCAATATAGAATTAAATACAGTCGCAACCAAAATTTTTGTTGTAGTTCTAGCCTAAATTATAGCATACATTAACTTCAGCAAAATTTTTCTTTTGATGGCGCAACCTAATATTTGTATGTACATCTGCCTATGCAATGTTTTATGCGTCAATCATGAAGAATAAATGCGTTGATAATAACAAAATGCCATTAATATTGTTAAATTTGTATGCGTGTATGTCAATAGATGCATTTTGTGCGTGTGCGTTTGTGATGCGATGCACGCCGGCACTTTAGACCCGAGTAAAAAAAACAAACACAAAAAATCATAAGTAGTTATTAGGGATATATAAGTTATTCTTTAAGAAACTAAAATACGAACGCATACATACACATCTAATATATTAAATAATATATATATAACTATACATGAAAGGCATTAAATTATAAATACATATGTGCTAACTTCGAAGCAAACTCATCTTCCAATTGCTTCCGTTCGAGAAAAGTGATTATAAAATTAGTTACCTGATTTCACAAAAAAAAACTACAATTTACGTCAATCAAATTATTAAATCTACGTACATACTATATAATACATATAAGTAAAACTAATAAAGAATCATATCTGCTCATAAATATTGCTCTTGGACTATAAATGTAGTTTATATTGATTTCATAATATAAATATTAGACCGTTTCAGAAAAAAGTTTGCATATGTTCAACCAAATATGCAGAAAAGTAACATTTGCAAAAGTTATGATCTTTAAATATGAGCCAAAAATGTTCTTGCATCGTTTTTATATATTTTCTACAAGAATTATACGAAAGTTTTTTAAATCTTTTTTTTGTGCTAATTTAGTTCAAATTTTAAATAACTTGATCATAAAACCACGTTCAGAATACAGCATAGATTACTTTGTTTCGTTATAATTAACGGTAATTAATTTTGCAAGTGAATGAAAATCAAAATTTTTATGAATTCCAATTACAGGGTGCCGCACTTTGGAAATTATAAAAATTTTGCCTAATGACATTTAGAAGTTCATAGTTCAGGTAGAATTGACCATTAAGTGTCCACCTTATTTTACTCTTTTTGTGCAATTTAGATGCAAATTATAAAATGTGTCAAGTTTCGTTACTCTATCTCAAATGGTTCTGAAGTTATTTACAGTTAAAATTTTACAAATTTTTCACTCATATAAAACTCACGTTTTCCAAAACTTTTGCAAAAATTGTTGATAGTATGACCAAGTCAATATAGCTAAAAAAATGTACCATTAATTTCTTATGAGCCAAGTACTTACATTCATATTTTACAAACTGACGTAACAAATCATGATTACTTAGGTTATAAGTAATTTGCGCTTAAATATCGCCAGAGGTCCAAATTAAATAAATCTCACTCGCAAACAAATATTAGGTCGAATCCCGTACTTTTCGAACTAAATCTGGTAAAATTGTCGAAATCTAAAAATTCGCTGAGAGCGAGAGAGTACCACTAAAAAGTAAGAGATTGATTTTAAGTAAAAAATGCAGTTCTATCAATTCAAAATAAATCACATCAAAATAGCACGTGGCAACAAAATTAACACGCGATACTGGATGGATTTTCTATAGCCTTTGACTATTTCTTACTACTTCTGACTCGTACGATAAAACAACTAATTTCAGGAAAATTATTGTCCTGGCACGGAAAGACGGTACGTGGTCCTTTGAAAGCTCAAATTTAAAATGTTTTTTTTTTTTTTTTTTTTGTCAAATGCACAACAGCTGATCGCTTGACAGTAATTAACAAAAATTCTTCTGACTAAAGCTGTGATTATACTTACATAGCATAGACTTGACTTAAGAACTGTAACATAGCGTAAGTATGCTTCAAGGCTGTATGCGCTAAGTAGAGTATAAGCAAGGCTAAGTAAATAAATCAAGTAAAACTGAAATCAAGTCTATGCTATGTAAGTATAACCACAGCTTAAAACTTGCAACTTCAACTTAGAGGGAACCATATTTACTCTTATTTGTGTGCTCTTAGAAACCCAAGAATTGAGTACGGGAGCGATTTTCGGCTGTTCATCACTGCCGAACAACAAACTTTTAGATTGAGAAAAGGTCCTTATCAATAAAATGGATTTTTTTGTTGAAAAATTAGCACTTTCAAATCAAGTTTTATAAAAATAGAAAAACTATAAGCATTTTTGTTGAAAGTACTTGGCTAAACTGTAG
The DNA here is from genome assembly GCA_949987695.1 of Merzomyia westermanni. Lineage (NCBI taxonomy): Eukaryota > Metazoa > Arthropoda > Insecta > Diptera > Tephritidae > Merzomyia > Merzomyia westermanni. The sequence continues at coordinate 31,505,438 of OX465290.1, forward strand.
TAACTTTTGAAGGAGTTCAAAAAGTACACTTTATCGTGTTTTGGAGCTCATTCTCATTTTCGAGGCAAAACATGTTGAAAACCAATGTTTTTGCCATGTAAAATTGTGGATAAAAACCTGATGAAAACTGCCCGTTTTATCTCAAAACAACACCGAAAACCACTTCGAATCAGTGTCGGCTCAAAATTTTATCGATAAAACTCGAAAGCATGCTGTGACATTACTGATATGTCATTGCTCTTTCCCTGTTAGAAGACATTATAAACTTCTAGGCATTATAAACTTCTAGACATAGCGTGTTTGTTTTTTTAGACCGATGTGAGAAATCTAACGGAGTCTCTTTTCTATTGATCACTTCTCCAAAACTAAATAAAATATAACAGAAACACTAAAGTATAACATTTTATACAATAATATAGTCTAAGGGCCGTTTACTCAACGTCTGATTAACTGCTTAGTCAAGACTTTATAAGAGGTTGGCCGAAAAAGTATTTACTCAATGTGTGATTATCGACGATTCGCTCATTATATTGTGATAAAAGTTATCAAAGGATGGACCTCTCCATATAAAGAAATATCATAATCAAAATTTGTACGCCAAAATAGTTCATTTAAAATTGTAAACAACAGCAGCTGTCACTTTTTATGCGTTTCCAATACGATACAACTTTATCATGACAACTTAATCAGACTTTTGTGTAAACGAAAATTTCATTCTGAGACAAGCCATGATTAGGTTATCATGTGATAAAGTTTTTCATAACCAAACATTGAGTAAACGGACCTTATACCAGTATGACACTACGTATTTTTTTTGTGATTTTCTTGTATTTATTGTTTGAAGAACTGACGAAAAATTACCGAAAATAAATTTACAAAAACAATTTTTCAGTTGTTGAAGGGGGACAAACAGTGCCTTTAATTTCAATGTGGTTGACGTTTTTTTGAATGCTGAACGAAAATCAAACTTAAAAATAAACAAATATAAAATTAAGCTATTTAAAAATTTGAGTTTTGCACGGGGCGTGGTGAGCACATATTACCCGGAGAGAAACCCCCCCTAGAAGGATATTTTGTGCAGACAAATTTGGTGGTAGATTTGTGAACTCAGTGGCCCGATTCTGTAACTTTTAACCACTCGCCGAGCGTTAGGCTTATCGCCAAATTTTGGCTTTTGTTCTTAACGAAAATCGGATTCTGCTACTCTCCTTTAACGCCACTAAACAGCTGACTTTTGATAGTGATAAAATATGGAAATACTGGTGTTCAGACGTATGTAGCCCTAAATTACATGCAAAAAACTCAAAGCTAATTTTTTTTACTTTTTCAAAACGCTAAAACACTTGTAAATATATTAACTCGATCGTTAACACCTCGAAAATAGTTAGCGAATAGATAAAAGCGTTAAAAATGGTGTTAAGCGAAGTAAAAGCTAACGCCTTTCGTTAAAATAGTTACAGAATTGACCTACAGTATTTGGTATAGTAGGATATCACGAACTTTTGCATAGCATTTTTCTTACGTAGTTGAACCCGACTGCGGTCCACCACACTATTGTCCTGTAGGCTGAGATTAGTCGATTGACGGCTTGTATATCCATGCTGTATAAAGCTTCAAATTACAGTTAGGTGTCAAAGGGACCCCCAGGTATTGCGAACTTTCAGAAAGATGCTACTCATGTGTTATATTTTATCACTTGAATCGCGATCAGTTTTATATTGTAATCCTTCATGAATTTCCTAATCTCCGTGATCTTACTACATAGTTAGTACCATACAATTGAGCTGTAAAAATCTGGACTGCGTAGATGGGTATATGTTGATATCATTATAGGCTTTAAGGACGGGTGAGTACACCTTGATGGTGTTAGCATGGGTAAGTTATTTTGAGTACTAGCCTGTGGAACAGGAAGAAGGCTGGAAGAAGAGTGGACGTTTGGAGTTGAGGAAGAGGTTGGACGGGCGCTTGCCATTGTTCGTATCCGTCTTTCTCCTAAGGAAGTAGGGGTGTTGAGCGGAAGTGAGAGGTGGTAGCACTAGTCTGAATTTAAGTTGACGTGCATTGCAGACGTGCTGATAACCGAGGAGACAGTGACAATATTGTACCTGTTAGAGCACGAGGGGTGGAGGTAGCGATGCACTTTGAACCCGAGAACGCCCTGTGACGTTAACAACATAGGGACACGAATTTACTACAAAAAAATATTGGTTCTATGAATGTTAGGGTTAACCCCTGAACATTCGGATTTATGAAGCTATCTCTTACATGTGAGGCATTGTTCAGAGTGTGACCGGTTAGTGTGAATTTTCTTCCAGCAAATCCATTGTCTACGTCCAGGGTTGGATTCTATACTCTGGTACGAGAGAACTGGGAGAAGTTCGCAAGAGAATAGGGAGCACTCCCGCAAAAGAAATGGGAGCTGTCCCACTTCAAGGAATTATCATTGCATGAAATGCAAACAAAAAAACAAAAGCTGTTATGATTAAATTCAAAAGGGTTTAATAAGCCCCTACGGGTTAGGAGTTTAAAATATGCCCTAGGTAGACATAACTGTCCTGCGTGATTTTATCTTTATAAACAACCACAAAGCGTTTAATAAATAAAATTTGTCAGTAGTCTAAATTTGTAGTAAAATTTTATTTTAAATTGTTTATAATTTGTCACAATAAGGACAGTTGTCAAAAAAATCCTAACGAAATACAAACTGGCTCGTTTGTTTTTAACATCCTAGATTGTGTTTTTGCTGTTTTCCGTTAGTTTTTTTTTACATAGCTTGCCTGTTTTCACCAATTCGAAAACTGTATGTGACTATCTCTTTTGCGTAAAAACCAGCATAAAATACAAGAAAAAAACCTAGTGTCATACGGGCACTACTGATTGTATGATTTCAGGCCTACGTGCTTTGCTTCCCATTTATATCGTATGGTAAATATAAAAATGTGATGAAATAAATATTTTAGGATCATCCTTTGACAGCTCACTTATTTTCTGAAACTAAAACAATGAGTCCATTCGGAAATAAAAAGTTTTTTTTCTGAAACGGTAAAACTTACAAACATATTTACATAAAATCATAGAATCAAAACAAAATTAAAATATCTACGTACAAATATGTGCGTAGTGACTGGTTTCTGCATGCAAAAAATTTAATTACAAAAATAAATAAAATAACAAAAATAAATGGCTTATCAGATATCAGCATTTCAATAAAAATATATATCTTGAATATTCCATTATACAAATTCATATGTGTATAAGTACATATCTAGATAAATGTAGATATTTACTAGTTTCTGACTCAGTCACTTATCGAATTTCGTTGCTACCGAAGCATAAACTCTGGATAATCGACTAATATTTATGTTCGTCGCTTAATCGATTTGCATTAGTTGTTTTAAAAAAAAAATCGATTATCACTAGATGTTTGCATTCGAATAGTCTACGGATTCGGAAATTCTTTTACTAATTTTCCATAACCTTCGTTCCATAATGCGTTGGCAAAATAGAAAATGTTGAAGTCTTTTATTTTGTTTTTTATTATAAAAATTTTATTCATTAAACCGTCAAATAGTGACAGTGCGTCGATTAGTAATCGAATACTTGCCATTCGATTCTCAGTAATCGAAATAATGTTTATCTTTCTTCAGAAAACTTTAAAAATTGCCATTACGAAGTTGAGTCAAAAACTAATTTATTTCTCCTTTTAAATACCTTATCTTTTCTATAGATATGTTTGTATGTATTTTAATATATATCAAATTCATACTGAAGTGGTATAGATAGATAAATAAATACAAATTAAATGAAATATATAAAAAAAATATCAGATTAAATAGAAATAATATTTATACATAGCTACATACCTGATAATAGGAGTATAATAGGAGTAACCGCTTTTAATTACAAACGATCTAACATTATTTCGTTGCAAAATTAGAAAATATTTATTTAAAACAATGTCCACTAAGCAAAAACTTCAAATGTAAATTAACTGGAAACAATAAATACTGTCGATTCGGGCTATAATTAAGTTTGTTATTAGTATACATACTCCAGTGGCTTTGTGTGAAAATTATCCAGTTGATTCTTGTAATATATTACGAAAACTGCTTCCGCGAAAATTCGTTCTTTAATTTCGTTCAAAAATATATATAGATCTTGCATAGAAATCTCTTGAATCCGTGTTTTCATTCTTATACAAAAATTTCTAAAATTCGATTAATCGATTTGGAATAGTTGTTTCAAAGTATAATCGATTATCACTAGTCGACTAGTTGTTTGCATTAAACTAATTGACAGATTCCACTATTCTTTTAAAATAAATCTATGGCGCGATATACAACAGGTATATCATCATAAGCTTCCAAAAATATTTTTGCTCCAAGCTTCTCTTCCAATTTGTGGTGTGCCGATTTGAATTTTCGCTACAAATTGGTGGGACCTACAGTTTTTTGTCGACTCCGAACGGCATCTACAATGCAGATAAATTTTTGTTGAGAAGCCTTCCATGGCAGAGATACACTCAGAGAGTTTGCCAAACCACGGCCGGGGGGCGACCCTGTTTTGAAAAAACTTTGTCAAACCACTTTTGATGTTACTTGTACAATTGCTCGAACCTTGAACCTTCGGTGTGGTAGGCCGGCAACACCACCGCCGCAAAACGGCGGCTGCCACTATTCTTTTACTAATTTTATTTTGTATCTCTTTTACTTACGTTCTAAGCCTAATATAACGGGTGATGAAAAAAAAATGAGACTATTTTAAAAATGTAATAAAAAGCATTCGCTTTATTTTTTCACAAAAATTAACAATAGCCTAATTTTTTAAACTGTGGAACATTAATTCAAATTAATGTACGGTTGCAAAAGGTCCATGATCAGCCGTACGTCGGAGCTTCGAAGGAATATCTCCGAATGACCGCTGGACAGAACTTTTGTCTATTTTACGGATACAGGAACGGATCCTTTTTCTGAGTTCTTCACAATTTTTGGCTCTCCAGTTGTTTTTATATACCAGCGAACTCAAATTTCCAAAGAAATCCTCAATTGGACGACACTGGGGCAAATTTGTAGGATTTCTCTCCTTTGGCACAAAATTTATTTTTCGCTTATTTAGAAACTCTATTGTCTTAACAGCATAATGCGACGATGCTTTGTCAGGCCAGAAGACATAGTTATTATCAGAATGGTACTTTTTAAGGAAAGGCATCAATATTTTTCCCAAACATTCCTTTTGGTATACCTCTTGGTTCACTGCAAGGCCACTTGGTTTAAACCAAGGCTTCGAAATTCCTCTTTCAGATATTGCGATGTAGAGCATTCATTACCTTTGGCTCAAATTTGTGCTTGAATTTTAACTTTACTTTGGAGTCACATTTAGAAATGTCATTTGTGTGAAAGTGATCATTTCCAGGTACCTGAGATTTACTGAGAGGAAAATAACTTTCATCGTCTAAAACGTATAATTTTTTGCTAAAATTTCGAAGCATCCAATGGCATTGCGACTTTACTTTAGATATTTGCTCGACGGTATATTCTGGCGATCTTACTTTTTTTCTGCACTTTATTTGCAGTTTTTAATCGTTTTGCAGATATAACTCTGGTGGCAATTCATCTCTGAAGCGGCGTCGCGTTGGCTTACGCCATCCCTATTGTTAAACTTATTCCTTAGGGTGGATAGAGCTCGTTTGGTCATAATCAACGGAATTCTTCCACTGCCACACTTTCTTTTCACTCTCATAGTCTTCAAAATTCTATATGATGTAGATCTTGGAACTCCCTCACTTTTGAAATGATCAACGGTAAAGACTTTTCCAAGTTTTTCATTATTTTTATAGAATTTCTTTTTAAACAAAAACAACGTATGTAGTTTAGGAGTGAATGACAACGACACAGAAACCAGCGCCTACTGATTCGATACGGTAAATTTAAAATTGAGGTAGTTTAACAAAAGTCTCATTCTTTTGTCATCACCCGTTAGTTGAACGTGATCATGTATGCTCTACTCGCATGAAACTCAGCTCCATCTCCTTTATAAACTTGCAGAGTCAATGTGTTGCCATTATAGTAAATTTTAATTTTTTTTTAATTATAAAATTTGTATTTATCAAACAGTCTGTATTCGAATAGTGAGAGTTAGTCGATTAGTCGAAATCGAATGTGTGGTGTTCGATTTTCAAACAGCACAATAATTGATATTCGATTACTTGATTAATCAATTAGCCAAAGAATCGATTGTAAACAAGAGCCCCAGTGAAAGCTTTCAAATTTGAAAATGATTTCTGAGTACACAGTTGCGTAACTTATTAAATTCTCACACATGGTACAAGTCTCAAGACTCTTAAAATATTTGTTGTTTCTTGGAAATTTTTATTTTTTTTTGTTTTGCACGCTGCTGTGTATTTTTTCCATTTAAGTTTGTCATAGTTATTCAATTTGTAGAAATTTTTGGAATTTTTGGGATAAGCTTGGAAACACTCATTTAAAAGATTTCTATGAAAGAATTATCTATATTTTTGTATGAAATTGACAAACTGGATTATTTTCACTGTGAGGGACTTTATATGTGTTTCTTTTTATTTCAATTTCTTATTCATGGCTATGTCGAAAGATATAGAAAAGTCGGTATGGTATATCACTAGTAATTAAAATATCGTAAATAGTTATACCCTACTAATTTTAAGTTGCAATCAAGTAATGAGCTATAAGAAACTGAGAAGCCATGTAGAATTTTCGTTTTTGGCATTCCCTGAGTTGGAGAAAAAATGCCAAAAATAAATGGGGAGAGATGCCAAAATATCTATGATAAATAAAAATAAAATAAAATAAAAAATTATTTCCTCCTGTGTCAACACTCAGTTAATGTTCTTTTTTTTTTTTTGTGTATTTATAGCCTTTATAGAAAGTTATCGATTGTGATTCTATCGACTATTTTGACACCTTTAGTTTAAGATCTTCCTCTCACTTATATTTCATTTCGCGATTCGCCCTTTTTTGATCTAAAATTATTAAGTTTTATTTAAATTATAAATATACATACGAAATACAAACAAAGAACTCAAACTATCAAAAATTCAAACAAAAAAAGTTAGGTTATGTATAAATATCTATCATGCAAAACAATATGAGTTTCAGGTATCAAATTGTACCTGTCTAATACATATTTGTTACAATAAATACTTTTCAACTACGGGTATCTAACGTCTATAGGATAAAATGCTTAATATATTGTATGTATACATACATATATACTTTCTATATAATTGTATAGATTAACTTGTTAGTAGTTGCATAAATAAAATTATATTTGTTTATAGAATACTATACATGTATATATAAATATTTAGATATATGTATTATACTGGGCCAAAAAAATGCCGTTTTTTTAATTATTTTAATATATTTTCTTTGAATGACGACAAAAAAAGCAACAGTAAAGGTTTAAAAGCTTACGGGATTTTGTTCGAACTTAACCTCGAAATTCAAAACGAAGCATTAACATTTTTTATCTTTTTGGGTTACGGCTGATCTTCGATTCATATCAAAATCCTGATATCGGATACGGAATAAGAATCTGTACTTGATTTTTTTTATATTGACTTTTGTGGTTCTACCAATGGCATACCTATCCTGGTAAAATAATCACAACAGCTGATTAGTTTTTTTTTTCATTTAAATTTTCTTTAAACTGTCAAACTTGCTTTCAATCTATTGGTTTACATTAGCTGTATTCGGTGACAAAACTTGCAAACACTTGCAAAGAACTGTCAGTAAAGTGAGAATGGGGTAAAACTCTCTCGCAAAACGCAAAAGGTAAAAAGTTTTCGCCGACCAGAAGTCAGTAAAAACTTGCAAGCAAAACAGCTGTTACTTTTTTGATTGGTTAATTGTTCAAATTTTTCAAATTTTTGTTGTTGCTTTCCTATGTCAGGATAAGCTGTTATTCACTTACAAGTTTTACTGAGTGAAATTCCCCCAACAGAAACTTGTAACTCTCTCTTTCAATGAAATGTCAAAATGCGCTCTCTCGCTGCAAATGTTTTATGTCACCGAACACTTTCCATTAAAAATTTTATAAAATATAAATAATTTTTAAAAATTTTATCCTCACCGAACACAACTATTTTAAGATGTGCTGTGCTGTTTTGGCGTTTTAGTGAAGCGATTATCAACATGGCCGCCGCGCTGTTACCTGTTTGACTATGCAATGGTTTTACCAAATTTTCAAAGTAAAAACGTGAAATTTAGAAATCATACCAATGTTTGAAACTTGATTACTACCGAACGGTTCACCCATAGCGAATTCATATAAGGTGACATCAGCAGAACATATGGTTTTGTTTACATTTTTTCGGCTCACGGCTTCTTATATGCCATTTTGGGTTTTTTTTTGTTTACATTTCTTTAAATTAATTGAATTTTTCAATTTTTGAAAATATTGTATGAAGTTAATCAATTTGTGAGACTTTAAAATGTAAACTAAACCCAAAAAAAGGGAAAGTGCGTGCTATGCAATGAAGTTAAAGGAAAGGGAAAAGGTCCATTTTTTCGAGAGCCGCAGAAAGAACGGAGGAAGTTGTTGCGGGCGAGATCGTGCGGTGTTATACAGTTCCGAGTTACGGACATCATTTGTTCGGATCACTTTCGTCCTGACGAGGCAGTGCTGCGAGCGAAGAGTTCAAATTTTCTGCCTCGAGCAGTGCCAACAAAAGCTGCAAAAATATACTAAAATTATACTCTCCCCTTAACATCCTAATCTTTGAACAATAGGAGAGACCTCCTCAAGTTATTAATAAAAGATTACTCCCTTCTACATATTTTTGGAGTGAAAGTAGAGATTTCGCTAACTTCTACTTCTAGCTAACACCTTTTTGAGTAAGCCGAATTTCTCCGCCAACAAAAGAAAAAAAGTTTAACAAATTGAAAAAAATGTTTAACAAACAAAAAGCTGCAATCGGAGAAATATATTTAATTCAGGCGCGATAAAATGTTCAGTCAGCTAAGTGATCAGTTTAATTTTTGTATTGCTATGTAATATGCGCAATTTGAAAAACAAAAAAACCATTTAAATAAAGATTTAAGTTAATGTCTGTTGTTTCCCATAATTAAACCCTTATTGCTGATGTAGGAGGTATTTTTGGGTTCTCTTTCATTGCTCGCTTACAAGTTTCAAAAATAGTACTCATTTACTTCCATAGAAAGTTTGGGGCATGATTTTCCAAAAATCTTTTATTGGTCGTTTAGGAGGAATGCGAAATGTTTCCCTCATTACTCTCCTAGGAGGCTTTCTTAAATTCTCCAAAACCCCCGCTTACTCGACTTTGATTCATAAAAAAGTAATAACAAAATCGCCATAATGGTTTTTTGTGAGGTTAAAGAGAGTTTTTCTATTGCTCGCCCTTCTAGGACATGCAATGCTAGCCGGGAGTACACAAAATTATATGGGAATACACAGAAGTACAGGGAGTAATAGGAAGTAAACCCATACCCCCAAGAGAGTATTCCGGGATTAATAAAACGATAATCCCTGGTGCTATTGGGTTTATACACATATTTTTTTAGGTTTAATTTATTTTACTTTTTTAAACAGATAAATAAACATTTCAAAACAAGTTTACATTTTCTTTACAATTATCAGTTACTAAATCGCTTTCGTCGAAGAGTGTCTAATGATATCGCCTTGATTGCTTAATTTTAATAGTTTATGTTGCAAAAGTAAAAACAAAATACACCTACTTTTCGTTGCTGTCGTATCGAGTTCACCTGTATTAATTCGCATTGGCTCCGCTTGAAGAAAATTAGCATTCACTCTACGTATTTGAATTTTTTATTTCAATGGTTTGGAGTTTTAAAAGTGATTAAAATTAATTAATTAATTAACCTAAAGCAAATAAAGATCTCGAAAACAAATATTTATTTAAAAAAAAAAAATTTTTTTTGGCCCAGTCTAATATATACCCACATAAATAGTTATCTTTAGTAGAGCGAATTCGCTATAATAATTATCTAATATAAAAGCAAACACCAAGTTATTTACTACATATATACAAAATTAGATTTACATAAATATATTGATGTGTTACAATTTATGTGTTAGTAAAAAGTTATCATAAATGTTTTTCGTTTTAATTTTTTTTTTGTTAACCCTTTAGTGACTTTCTTAGTAAGAAAGTGTGCCAAAGCGTAGTAAAGTAACTTGAATTTTTAACAGATATGAGGTCTTATTGGCTCTTGACAGTCGATGAATCGGTTAGTCGAAGAACAAAATTTGTTTCTCAAAAAACCGAATGTGATTAATCGTTTAAAATCGGACTTTCGATTAGTTGTTTTGCTCTATTCTTTTTTCAGAAGTTGTTCTTATTCGTTTCCAGCAAATTTTTTTTTGGAAAAGCCCTCCCCGATGTTTAAGAACAGTATTGCTAGTCCACTTACGCACCCGTTGTGCTCCTTGTTAAGTGTTTCGAAAAAAGGAGGAAATTTAGGAAATTTTTCTTGAAGTGTTAGCAAATAGTTCTTTTTCTGGTAACAGTAAAAATGCTGTTAGGGATCGGAATTGTTTTCTTTTTTATAACAAATTATAGAATTAAATCAAAAATTTGTTTAAAATTGATTTTTCAGTTAGAAGTAATGCCGCGCAAAGTAAATTAGTTTTAAAGATCAAACATAAGCAATACGTATTATGTTCTTATTTATTATGTTTTTAGTATAATAGTTAAAGAAAAAAATTATGTTTTAAATGTATTTGCATTCTATTATGTATATGAAGGGGCCAGAAGCAAATGGATCAAAGTGACCCCTTCATATGAAAAGTAGAGACTCAATGAAAGTTTGCTGATCCCAGTGGAAAATTAAGGGCCCACTACATTTTTAGATGTATTAGTCAGTTTAGAAATTTTTATTCAAAAAGTCAGAAGACTTTCCATACCAGCATCAGTTCCCAACATTTCTAAAATTCAAAAATTTTACATAAATTTCAACTATTAAAAATAAGAGCATAAATTATTAGGCAATTAATTGAAACCACTTAATGATTAATTACCATTATTTTAAATTTTTATTGATTATTATTTTTTTATTTATATTTGTAATTTGTAGTTATGTGGCAATAAGGGAAAAAACCAAGTATATTTTTTTTAATTATTCAGTAGTGTTTAAGGAGTTGTAGTGTAAATGTATGGGATTGAGATAGGGTTTTGTGTCCATAAAATCCACAATTTTTCAACAAAAAGCCGTGAGAAATTGTGCGATTATAGATCTTAGCACGGAAACACAATGCTGGTAGTATCTGATTTTTGTCTTATGTTGAGTTTGGCTTTTGTTGCTTATTGCCACAGTATTGCTCGGTTCCGAAAACAATTGAAATAAACATTTTAACTTAAAGGAATCGTCTAATCAGTGGATTATTTAAAGCAATTCTAATTTAATAGGTCTGATTAAAAGCCAATTAAAAAAGAAAAAATACTTCAAAAATGAAATCTAAATTTTAACTATTATTTTTGAGTTTTATGATAAAATTCATAACTATTATGCAGTGTTGGGCAAATTATAATTGTTAAAACAATTAATAATTAACAATTTTTAATTCTTTAATTACAATTGTTTTATGCATTTAGCAATATACACGCTACCCTGACGCTGTCTAGTATATTTTAGCCGGGTACCATGGCGTTTTATTGCGACAAACTTCTACTGCGTGATATATTTTAAATATCTGTGCCCCTGATAAATTGTATTGAATATTTGAATGAAATCAATCAAGAATTACCAGGGCAATTGTAAAAAATGGTTAATTATTATTAATTGCTTCATAATACAATTAGGAAATGAATTTGATTGTTTTCAATTGTAATTAATTTAATTTTAAATAATTTAATTGCAACAAGCAACTAAAATTTTAATTGCAATAAATTTTAAATCAATTAGTTTAATTGCAATTACTTTACTTTAATTGCAATAACTTTCTTAATCAATTATTAAATCAATTAAAAATTTAATTGATTAACGCGCAATACTGCTATTACGGTCCCCCTGCAAAGGTGATGCTACATGATCTTTTCTTATTATAGCTTTCAAACATACTTACATATTGGAAAAGTTATATACATTAATTTGCCCACTTGGATACAAATATATTTGTGGGAACGAGCTGTGTGTCAAAGAACAAATTTTTGTAGTATGTGCAAATAAACATACATACCTAAGAATATAATTTAGAAACTAAAGTAATGAAATTATAACACCAAAATATTGAAGGGAAAAGTATGCAAGGCAATGATCAAACAGAATTCTGAAAACTGAAAAACAAACCAATGAAACAAAAAAAGATGTTAATCTTAAACTAAAAGTTCTATTCTGAAGCAGTACAACTATTTTTTAAAGTAATAATTATGTTTCAGATCATTTATTTTAAATATATAGTTTAGCAACAGCTAAGACATTTTTTTGACTATTTTTACTGTTTCGGAATTACGATTCGTATTATGAAAAAAAAAACAAATATATATATACTAATACTAAGTTAAAGATACATCCAGAAATTCATAAAAAATAAATAAAAATCATTATAAACCTTGTTTTATTTTTTATAAATTTGGGTGATAAATTATAAGTAAATATAAATAAAATTATAAATATAAATGTGCTAACTGTTATACAGAATTTAAATACAAACAAATTTACACTTTAATTAATGTTTGAAAAATTTCAAAAGTACAGACATACAAATTTAAGTACTTATACAAACATACATAGTAGTACATATGTACTATGCATACGCAATAAAAAGTGTTAGATACTTGTGTAACTATAAATTATCAAAAAAATAAAATCTTTTTGAATAACTAAGCAAATATATATAGCAGTTATATGTACTAAAATCATCAACAAATACGATGAAGCGTAATAAAGAAAATTCTTAATTTAGAACATCTTTGTTTGTTTTATTATGCAGTGTAATGGTCGTTATTTCTTAGCAAAAAGTGGCGCCAATCAGAAACAACAAACACCTTCAGCTACCCAACGCAATGAATGCTCTCACTTTCTCACTCTTTAATATAACGCCACACGGACCGTATAGTCAAGGAATGTGAGTTCTGGGGGCCATTTTGATTGGCGCAAACGTCCGCCAATACTAGGTTTGTGAACTTCCAGTTCTATCACAAATCAAGTATAAAACTCTTGGCAGCTTGATTCGTAAAGACGTAGGACTATTATACAACACGGACATCAATAATATTATTGATCAAACCGAGAACTTTTCCAGGTTGTTGACGTAGGACTATTATACAACACGGACATCAATAATATTATTGATCAAACCGAGAACTTTTCCAGGTTGTTGTAGTCTTCGTCCATTAGAAAAAATATTATATCTACCTGAAAAAAATAAACGATTTGATTCTAATTAAATGTTCCATTTATTATTAAATTTAATTGATTATATTTATGTATTTTAGCTGAATTCATATTTATTTATGTTTACAGTTGAAGCCTTATGTAACTAATTTGTATTTTTAGGTTGTTTTTAAAGTAAATTATTATTTATAACGCATTTTCAGTGATGCTTTAATAAAAGATGAAGGAAAAATATAAGCAGTTGTTGTAAGCGTATATGCCTGGTTAACAGAGTAATTGGTTAACAGTTATTTCTCTGCCGTGTTTTTGTTAACAGTCATATGCGAATACAGCAAATTACAATTAAATAATTTTACACTCATTTATATATATGAGAGCGTGTTCATTTAAAATGAAGGGAGAAGTGAAAAAATTAAAAATAAATAAAAATTGTCAAATATTTCCTGATTTATTGGAAATGTTTACGAATATATTCTAGTTCTATGGATTTCTTATGTTTTAATGTTCTATTTTATGTTACTCAGCAATGGCATGACAGCATTGTATAGATTTTGGTTTTAATATTAGGCCGCAGTTAAGATTTATTTTTACAAAAATGCATACCTTTTGCAAAACTTCATTATTTAGACATTACATATAAATAAATTTTAAAGTATTTTTCTTTGTTTTTATTTATACAACTGCATTATTTTTGTTTTGATAATGATTACAATGCATTTATAAAAAATCTTACATTACTTTTTCTAGTACTACTGTAGCAATTTCACATACAAACAGAAACATTTTGCTTGTAGCAAACGGAAATTAATGTAAATAAATTAGGCAGTAAGCATATGGAACGCTAACCGCAATTTTGGCGTAACGAGTAAAATTATGAAATTTCGATTTTTGACAGAGTAAGTTAGTTTTAAGCCATCTCACATAATATAACAGCCGTAATAATGTAATGTAAGTGAATTTATATGTGCATAATCTAAAAAACCTCTTGTAAAATTTTACTTTTGTTAGTTACACTAAAATTGCTTTTAGGGCTCGATATAATAGTATAATAGTACAAGCATCCATTTAATAAGCCACACAGTGCAACAAAATTTTAAAAGATTAAAACATTCTACAATGAACCTGAGCCTCATAGTTCACGCTTGAAACCATTTTCCAATTTTCCACTCGCATGTCAGAAACTTTGTAGACATAAGATTTCCATTTTTTATTGATGGTTGAAGGCTTCAGTAAATACCACACAAGGGCTACAATACATATATGTATAAACGAAATAATAGTCTGCGTACATATAGTAAAAGTACACATGAAACGATTTCAATATACATCTTAACCCTCTCGCTAACTTATAAAAAGGTCGCTTTGTCAACTTTTTTCGCAAACTTAGAAAACATTGTTCATATATTCTTAAATAAATTTCAGGCAACATTTTTTGCAAGCGCATAGAACAAAAGTTAATTAATTCAACAAAAGTTTACGATTTGGAATTTCTTGTAAACAAAAACAAAGAATTTCGCTAACACATGCATTTAAGTCCTTTCTTTTGCTGGGAAAAGAACATCAGGTAACAAATAAATCTGTATCTGGCTTTAAAATCAAGTTCTACTAGATAATGCAACAAATCTGTATCTGGCTTTAAAGTCAAGTTCTACTATATAATGCAATATTTCAAACTTCCCTGCAAAAAAACGGAAATACTCCGTTTCATACTCTAAAGAGTCCTCCTAAAGGAGTATCAGAGTACACCAACACATATCCTCATTCATATAAAAAAGGTGGTCCAATTTACATGGCAATGTCCGGTGATTGGATCACTTAATCCATCTCGGAGTACTCCGTTTCTTTGCTTTAGAATACTCTATAGACCACCTACGTGAGAGAACTCTCAAAATACTCCCATGGGAGTACTCTATAGAGTATTCAACAGCAAAGCGAGAGTGGGAGTAGGTGGTCCTCAAAAGAACACATACTCCCTTCTCGCTTTCGTCTAGAATACTCTATAGAGTAATCCTTTGGCAGCATTTTCAAAGTACTCCAAAGTAGGGGCTCTATAGACTATTCGGAAGCAAAGTAAATGGTACTCCGAGTAGGATTAGGTGATCCAATCACCGGGCATCGCTATGTAAATTGGACCACCTTTTTTATATGAATGAGGATAAGTGTTGGAATACTCTGATGCTCCATCGTTTTTTACAGGGTTTTACTACATGCCTTTCGATAAGTCGTCATGCAATCCGGAAACAATGATTTCTAATTTGTTGCACAGTGTATTATTGATAAACAAACTAAATAAAAATAAAAAATGTATAGCAAATTAAGCAACTAACATTGGCAGATAGCAGGTAGTGCAAACGAATTCAAATATTACTACTACACCGCTACAACATCACTGCTACTGCTGCGGCTTGACTTATTTCCAGTTTTGGGCTTGATTTCTGTTAAAGATACCGAGCCTGGACCATTTAGAAAATGCATTTTGACATGCTTTTGCAGTTCCTGCTGCGAATCAAAATATAAACGACAAAGGTCACAAGAGAAACGTGATTTCGGCGCTGGCGCTGGTGTTTTCGATGCTTGTGAAGAGCTATCATCATCACTATCCGCACTGTCACTATCAGCCTCCGAATCATTATCACTATTGTTGTTGTTGTTGTTGGTGTCGTCGTCGTCGTCATCATCATCATCGGCCGAAGAGTCTTCTGTGGTATCTGTTGAAATTCGGTTTGGTTCAACGGTTACCTGTGATGCTACCGGCGGTCCATTGCGTCTGTATAAATCACCATCACCACGACCATTCGATGTAATCATATTGTCATTCGATTCTTCATTATCCATATCAACACCATCATCATCATCATCAGCCTCGTCCTCAACGCCGTCTCCATCTCCCTCATCATCCCCATATTGTTCCTCTGCACCTAGCGTATGCTCATTCTCATCGACTTGCATCAATTCACCCACATCTTCAAATTCTTCATCTTCTTCATCTGTCTCATTATCATCTGCTTCTTCATCAATATTCCCTCGTGTTTTGTTCGCGCTGTTATGCGCAACTGCATCATCCCCTTCACCATCACCGTCTACCTCTTCCTCTTCTGACTCTTCCTCCACTTTAAAGTTATCATTTGACCCTTTTTCGTCTTTTTCGCTTTTTACCTTCACTCTCTCCTCGCCATTAGCACCTTTTTCTGTTGCTGTCGACGATCTCGCTTCCACCTCTGCTTCTGTCACCTCGTTCTCTCTCATATTAGCCTGCTGCTCTCGTTGCTGATCTTCCACCGGCACAATCTCTTTCTCCTTCAAATGGTTATTTATATGATTAATTAACTTCTCTTTACGCGACACATATGCACCACATAAATCACAACCCCATTGGAATGGACCGAAAGGTTTTGTTACACGCGCATCTGCCACTTTGTGTTCAATCCAATCACTTTTCGTTCCGAATTTTAGCTTACATCGACGACATTGCAAATATGGATCGGTTTCAATTTTTGGTGGCACTGGCAAATTACAAACTTCATCTTTGTGCAATTCATAGATGTGACGACGCAGGTTGTTGTTGCTAATGAAAGTCGAGGGACAATATTCACATTTAAGTTCGCGTTTGCGTTTCAGGGATTTTGAAAAGTTGGGCTGGTGGTGTGGATTGGGCATAAGACCCACTGCTTGTAATCCCAGTGGATGTAGATGGTTGGTCTGGATCTGTGATGATGGATGGTTGTGGTGATGCTTCACTGCATTGGCTGAATGATCCACGTCGGCTTGGTTCTGTAGGGGAATAGAATAAATTAATACAAAATATTCCCGATTGGGGTATACATACAACTATATTTAAATTTATTTTGTGACTGGTGCGGAGGACGCGTTATGAAATGCTAAAATGCCGAGTTGTAAAATTTTGATAGCTTAAAAGTTGTAAATGTGTATGCATTCGAAAGCGATTAATATTGTGTCGGGTGGTTAGAATAAAACCAAATGAGGGAATATTTAAAATAAATCTTGTAAATAAAAAGAAATGAAATAAATAGGAGTTTTATGTGAGAATACCCCTAACTGAACCTTTTCAATATTGAACAACTGATACTACTTAGCTTTCAGCATTGCTATAGTATATTAAAATCCATATACTAACAATGAACAATTTTGTAGTCAGCGAATTTGTTATATTCATTTTATTTTAAAAGTTTATTGCACTTGAATTCAGGCAGAACCAAATACATTTTCTAAATTCTGACTGATTGATTGCTACATTTAACTTGTGAAAGTGTCTACCCTCTTCCCACTGTTCTTCCAACACCCAACACTCAACTATCGCTTTCGCTATCTCTCTCTAGCAACACATATTAAAATTTTGCAAATACCGAAAACAATGAGACATTTTGCTTCCAACCTCACTGCACTAGCCCAAAAGCTCACCTGTTTGCTATCACCTCTGAAATGCCATTTACGATGCACTTTAAGTGCAGTCATTTGTGTAAATGTTTTATTACACAAATCGCAGGCGTATTCGCCATTATCATTCACCCTATCCAAATAGAATTGGTTGGGATCTGCTGGGCCGGTATCGAACATAGCGGCCAATGGATTATCAGTATACAATTCCATTTCGTGCATTTGTATATGTTTAGAAAATAGTTCTTGATCAGTAAAGCGTTGGCCACAAATAGTACATGCGACTTCGGGTAGCTTAATTTTCATACCACTAGAGGTAGGGGGTATTGGTGTAATTTCAAGTTCACCACCACCCAATGCACTAGTAGTTATAACGCTGCTTTTGTTGTGCGACGCCGTCGTCGTTTCATCATCATCATCATCGCCTGTCTTATGTTTGTAGATTGGTGGCGGGACTGCCGTTTCGGCTACAGCACCAGTTGCTGTGATTGGTTTGCGGTTGCATGTGGGTATATGATTTTCCAACATTTGAGCATCGAAGAATACCTTTTTGCAGAGGACACATTCAGAGGGTTCGGGAAATTGTGGATGCTTTTTGTAACGATGTACCTGCGGGTGATGATAAAAATAGAATATGTTATGAACAATTAATTTCTTCAAATGTAATTTGTGTGAATTTTTTGTTAAAAACTTTTAGGAAGGGTTACCATGTATTTGAAAAATTAATAGAAAAAAAAAATTATAAGAAGAAATATTTTTATTTGGGTTGAAAAGTATTTGGCAAAGCTTTTCTCTATATGGGGTTGCCACCTGTTTGAAAATGATATAAATTAAAAATGTCAGTAAATTTAATTATGGCAATATATGTATAATGGTATCAAAATAAACATTGGCGTTATATGATACGAAGTACCTTCTGTCATCATGCAAAGAGTCAGCGCATTCGCGCCTTGGCAACCAAGCCACTGTTGGCACCAAGCCACTGTCAACACCAACAATAATGTTAGCCTAGAAATCCGACGAAGAATTACTGGCACACAAATGCTACTTCGGACTGAGTAGGCAATTGAAAAGTAAAGTCCTCTCTCGACGAACGAAAATAACACTCTACAAGACACTCATCGCACCCGTCCTGCTATATGGTGCAGAAGCGTGGACACTAACAACATCTGATGAGGCGGCTCTGGGAGTATTCGAGAGAAAGGTTCTTCGAAAGATTTGTGGACCTATACGCGTTGGCGACGGCGAGTACCGAAGAAGATTTAATAATGAGCTGTATGAACTTTACGCAGACGCCGACATAGTTCAGCGAATTAAAACACAGCGGCTTCGCTGGCTAGGCCACGTAGTGCGAATGAGCGAAGATGCTCCAGCCCAGAAGGTATTCTTATCGGCACCCGCCGGTGGAAGCAGAGGAAGAGGGAGACCACCACTCCGATGGAAGGACCAAGTGGAGACCGATTTGCGATCCCGCGGTGTTTCCAATTGGCGTCAGTTGGCGCAACGAAGAAACGACTGGCGAGCTATGTTGGACGGTCAAAATCGCCCAGGCGGTTAGATGACCATTTAAAGAAGAAGAAGTTATATGATACCTAAAGTTTTTTTAACTTTGTCCAAGCGACCACGAATGCCGAGACATTAGTGTTATTTTAAGAACTGTTGTTTAAAGATAGGTTTCCACTTCATGATAAAATAGTCAGTAATAAAAGAAAGGTATTTGTAAAAGCTTTAATTTAATATCTTGATATAGGGTTGCCAAACAGTTGCCACTAGCGTCATTACATTATCACATACCTGTATTTGGGCACTCGTTAAATTTGGGTAGGTGGGCTAACTATAAGGTTTTTCGAAATTTGCTCGGTCTAGTTGAAAACGAAAATAGTTACAGAAAAGTTGGGCACTAAAGCCTAAAAATTTTATGATTTTATATAATTTACGTCAGGAACAGTAAAAATTATTGAATGAGTGTTTCTGCTAAGAGGTTTCACTTCTACTAAGACAAGACAATTCACACACTTTTAGTTTTATTCTTTCGACTTACCCACAAACTCTTGCGTCCGCTATATACATTTCCGCAATCCTTACACGAATAATCATTCGAATCAAATTCATCATGTGAATTAATGTGAATTGCCAACTTTTTGTTAGTATTGAAATTCGATGGACAATATTTACATTGATACCAGTACAAGGGTCCACTTGCTGCCGCTGTATCTAACGTACTGCGATCACCACCACCAGCCCCTCCGACACTGCTCGCCGGCGTTGATATACCCGAACGATCTGCTGGATTTGCGGCACTACTAGACTCAGCATCAAAATTCGACTCTCCAGCACCACCCTGTTGCTCTGCAGTTACTCCTGCAGTCGAACTGACATGCACACTCGCTTTATGCAGCTTTAACTCACCCTCACTACGATATACAATTGAACAAATATCACACTCAAATTGTTTAACAATCATCTCATCTTTAAGCAATGTATTATGTATTTTGAACATATGAACTTTCAAACCCTTTTCATATGCAAACTCAGCATCACATAGTTTACATTTAATAAATTGTACATTGCGTATTTGATGATCATTAAGCATATGGAAACGATATGATTTCTTTGAAGAGAAACGGCGTTGGCACAGACGACAGCGCATGCGTCGGAAGCGGCGATCAGCTGCTTGTTCTAGACTACGTTTGAAAATTGCTTTTTGCACTGCTGTCTGATGTTGCATAGCTGGTGGTGTCTTCGAAGGAGGCGGTGGTGTTGGTGTTATGGTAAGACCGCTAGGTGCAGATTTGGTGGGATTTAACGCACCTGGCGAAAACCCACTATTTTGTGCAGCAGCACTATGGGAACGCATATGATTGGACAGACCTATATTATTGCTGAAAACCGCATTGCAGATGGGGCATTCCTTCAAGCTGGTGAATACGTTACCGGTACCGCTGGTGTTGCCAGCACTGGTCGCCACAGCAGTCCCACTATCTGTGCGCATTTTCTTTGCTACATTCTCGCTGGAATTCTCATCATCGTCTGCTGATTGAAAAAAATAAATCTATGTTGTATTGGTGTTTAATGCCATAAGCGTTATGAATTTCGGAGTATAGATAATGATGAACTGAAAGTATTACTAAAACTCAAATATTCCCCTTTCACTGTTTGAAATCATCAAGAAGATTTGTGAAGCTAGCTCACTTATTCGGTAAACAACGAATAGTCTAAAAATTCTAGAAACTAGAAAAACACACTAGCCAAAACACTATAATCAATTCTACACATTTTTAAGAAGAAGATGTTAGATTTACATAAACAATAACAGAAGAGCTATGATTTTCCTCCCATCCCCATGAGCCTATTAAACCGAAACTAAAAAAAAAATTCAACACAATACACACATCTTAACCGAGGCATATATAGATCGTCCTGAGTATCCATAAAATGTTCCTCAACATTTTTGTATACAGCGTTTTATCTTAGCAGGTAAACTTAATGAAAAATAAATAAGGTCGTAAATATGTTCCCCTGCGGGTTAGGGGTTTTGAATATGCCCGATGATGCCTCTCACCTCTTATTACCCATCTTATCCTTCCTTACGGAAGTAGGGGTGACATGACCTAGAAGGTTTCACTGGTCACAAATCGCTACCACGACAGTCGGGCAGTACCACAAGGGAGTACCGGAGCGTGCCGGGCTCAAATCCGGCCAAGGACTGTTAATTCGACAACAATCTTCGGGGAGTGTTTTTGTCGTTACCACAACAACAACAACAACCCATAGGGCGGTTCTCGTGGCACTTGACCTATCAAATGCATTTGATACGGTCAGCCACGCCACACTCCTTCGGGGCCTGGAAGAGACAACGCTCCCTGCCGGCCTTAAAAGGTGGACCGCTAATTACCTCAATGGTCGACAGGCATCAGTCAAATTCAGGAAGAAGAAATCTAGGCCACGAAGAATAAAACAAGGGGTGCCGCAAGGTGGTGTTCTCTCTCCCCTTTTGTTTAATTTCTATATTTCGAGACTTCCCCGCCCACCAGAGGGAGTCTCCATTGTTTACTACGCAGACGACTGCACGATAATGGCCTCGGGCAAGGGTCCCTCCATTGATGAACTCTGTACCACAATCAACAGTTACCTCCGTGACCTTTCCAGCTTCTTCACCGAGTGAAATCTGACCCTATTTTCGACTAAATCGACGGCGACCCTGTTTACGACATGGAATGCGCAGATTGGGCAAGAGTTAAATGTCCACGTAGACGGAGTACCTCTACTTACTGTCAACCACCCGAAAGTCTTGGATGTGACGTTTGACAAAGGCCTCACCTTCGCTGGTCTTGCCACCGCAATAGCTTCAAAGGTACAGAGCCGCAACAAGATCCTCAAGTCACTGGCCGGCAGTACTTGGGGAAAAGACCAAGAAACATTGCTTGCTACATATAAGGCTATTGGCCGACCGGTTATTGACTACGCTGCGCCCAATCTTGCTGACACCAATTGGAGGAAATTGCAAGTCTGCAAAAACTACCATCAGAACTGCTACGGGATGTCGGCTTATGTCATCTGAGTCTCACCTCCATCAAGAGGCAAAATTTCTCAATGTTCAAGAGATGTCGATTTGGATGACTGGGTTTATGACAGTTCAGAAGGAACTGTATACTCAAGAGTTCCGCATGTCCTGCGTGCAGTATGTCCCCTCATGATACCAAACATCTCTTCTCCTGTAGCTTCACTCTTCTAACACCTACTTCACTCTGGACCAACCCTGTAGAAACGCGCGTTTCCTCGGACTTCCGTTAGAAGAGCCTGATCGAGCCCATTGGGCAGGGCGAAGCACTGTTAACAACAACAACTATTCTATACCCTTCATGTTTAATTATAAAACAACATATCTACTTCCAAACAACACCTACCCACTGAACCGCCATTTGTTATTGACAATAAATCTTTCATCACATAATCATAACGTCCTGTGTAAACATTTTGTGTATTACCATAGGCAATCTTAACCGCATCCGCATTCACAATATATTCAAAACCAGTATGTCGTGCCTTATCTGCCGCATGAGCGCTAACCATATGTTCACGTAAATTTGATAAACGTGGATAGCCAATACTACATTTAACACATTTATAAGTTTGTGGCAATTGATCGGGATGTTTTGATTCCATGTGACGAAGCACATTATTATAGTTGTTATATTGTTGATCACATATAGGGCAAGCTTGTGGCATACGCGAGAAATATTGTGATTTTTGTTGATTTGAGGTGGTGGCTTGAAGACTGCTACGTGACTCGTCTGTTGATGAAGCACCTAGTAATCGTATGAATAGTATTAATATTTATTTAAAAAAAAATTTTATATATTTCTGCGCAACAAATTTTAGGATTATTTTTGAGAGTTTATATTCAATTTCCACTAATACTATTGCACAGACATTTATGTAAGTAACTCACCACCCAAACCAGGCGTCGATTTTTTACCCGGTGAATTATCTGTACTCAAAGCGCTAATATTATGCGCCACCATTTGTGTTGTTTGTTCACCAAAACCAGCTAAATGCTTTTCATAAACATGATCTAAGAATTTTTGATGATTATCGAATTTTGCATCGCATGTAACACAACGCAACGAAACTATACAATCCATATTATTGTAATGACGTTTACGTTCAGCGGGATCTTCTAGCTCCAAACCACAATAGCAACATTGTTTTTGCATTGTATCTTTACGTTGCATATCGGCATGTTCATCGTAGACATGTGAACGGAACTCCAACTTGAGGCGATACTTTTTCGGACATAATTTACATTCATACATTTTATTGACAAGCAACTCCTTGGCGCGCAATTTATCAGGCACAGCTGCGGCTGTGGCTGTAACTGCAGCAGCGAAATTTGAATCTTTTGCCATTAGCGCATGCAATACTTTATATAAGTTAATACAATTGCGTCGCTTCAAATGCGATATGAACAGCGCTTTTGAGTCATTCAATTTCAAGCAATTAAAGCAAAGATTACGCGGTAATGTAAGATATTTTTTGCGCATGTGTGCCATGAAATTTTTATATGTTGTATAGGTTTTATTACAGCAGCGGCATGTCATATTCTGATATTGACGCAAAAATTCTTCATTTTGTTGTAGGAAAACGATTTTCTCATCAGTCAAGTGATGTTGATATTTTTCAGGATGTTCGTAGTCAAAGCCACCTATTTCACATTTATTGAAAGCATTAACAACTTCTTGTCTATACTTGAGTGGTGTAATTAAGCCAGCGGCGGCTTTCGAAGCTTCAGCTGCTGCAACAGCCGCGGCAGAGGCGCGTTGTAGTTCTAGAGCGGCTGCTAACGCTGGCGTCGGTTTCGTTACAGGCATATTATTTGGTGTTGATGTTGACAATTCGAAAAGATTTGGATGCAAATTGCGTTCATGACGACGGGCATTAGCGCGTGTAGAGAATTTAAGATTACATGCACGACAAGACGCTTCCTTAGATGATTCTAACGCTGACATTTGGATAGAAGGACGAGGCGGCGGCGGCGGCGGTTGTTCATATTGATAGGACATGTGCTCCTGGTTATGGAAGATAAAATAAAATTATTTTACATGTGTGTGGAAAAAAAAAACAAGTCAAAATTTACCATTAAAGACTCATCGCCTTCCTCTTCGGTGCGTTCCAAGAACAGCGTAGGATCAACCATGTCATCTGATTCATCATGTTGTTTTGCGTTGTAATCATCATCGGGATCAATTGGTTCATCTTTAATGTCCACAGCTGGTAAGGGCTGAAGGATGAGAGAAAAAGAGAAAGCAAGTTTTGATATGTTTTTTATGTTAAGTTACTTTATATTAAAATATAAATGTTAAGGAGCATGAGTTAGATATGATTAAATTATTATAAGCTGAAACAAAATTTATTAATTTTAAAGTCGAAACTTGCTTTTTGCTAGTTGGGAAGAAGTTAATAAAAATTTTGTAGATCCAAAAGTTTTTTGGAATGCTTTTTTACTTTTAAAATATTAATTTAGCCTTTTAGTGAAACAAGTAAAAAGTTGTATTTTAACCCTACAAGTCCTGATAGTTATGCTGAATTTATGTTTTTCCTCCCTTCTGTTATAGTTTGTTTCATTGCTAGGGGCAACTAAGGAAGATGCCATCTCTATCTATACACCATATCCGTAACATTTTGGTACCTAGACCCGACTGTCCTGGCAGGTTTCATCACCAGCAACTGCCAAAGGAATATTTCCTTCCCACAACAGCCGATTCTATAATACGTGAATGACTCCGGTTTCACCCTACCAAGCACTGTTATTTTGATGTAACCCTAACTAACACGTCACATACCTTGTATACAAATATTAGTAATTGTGGGCCTATCTATATAGAATTTTATTGCTCTGCGGTGGCCATAGAAAAGTGCAAACAAGTCTGTGAAAATCGGGCGTCAATCGAATTCTTGAAAAGCGGTTTCTGTATAAATCGAAATTCCAGACGAAATTTATAGGATATGCAGGCCATGTGATGCCTTGCAAACTACTTCTGGCTATGGTCCAACTCAACAAGGTTAAAGCCTTCTCTTTTTGAATGTTCGCGCTACGGAATATTAATTTAAGGCGTTATAAGGAATACAATTTTGCATATACTGAATGGGGTATGCTAATAGACTTTTGGCTGGGTCTACTGCTTTATGATTTCAGTTTTAGGTTACTTTAACTACTTAGCCTAATCTCATAGTGTTCACTAAAAGGCAATTTTACAAAAAAACTTCAAATAACAATTGTTCTTAGTCCACAATATATCAAAGGTAAAAGTATATAAGCATGTAAGTTTGTATGGAAAAACGTTGTTTCCGATACGTTTACGTTATTATAAGTGTAACGTCTAAATAAACGCAACTGATGTGCGGCACTTTGACACGTAGTTGTTGTTGTTATCGTGGCTGCTGTTGTAAAGACTGCAACAACACTTGATTGTTGTTGATGTTGCAGTTGTTGTAGCTGTTGCTCTCGACGCGGCTGTAAATGTTGCAATTGCATTTGTTGTTGCTCCTGCTGTTGTTGTTGTTCCAACAACTTTTGTTGTTCCAACAACTTTTGTTGTTCCAGCAGCAACTGTTGCCTTTGATATTTTTCTACTTCAGCTTGCACATGTTGTTGCAATTCTTTTTGTTGTCTATGGTGCTGCTGTTGCCGTTGATATTGACTACGATGATAATGCCTAACACGACGCCAGGGTGTTTGCGGCGACGTTGCCACTGAATGTAGCTGTGATTGTAAATCTTCGACACCAGCAGCACCCATTAAATTCGCCGTTGCAGGCGTTAACTGTCTGCTATATTTTTTATATGGCAATAATGGTGGTTGTTGTTGCTGTTGTAGCAGTAATTGATGTGCAAGCTGCTGTTGTTGTTGTTGCTGTGACTTTTTATCGTAAGCAATATCGATTGCCGTTAATTGCTGTGTACTAGTACTAGCACTAGTAACAGTAGCAGTAGTAGTAGGGGTGATAGTAGTAGTAGTAGACGTACTTTGGGGGTTTTCTTTAGGACTCACATAAACTGTTAACGATTTTCGTTTCTTCAATGATGTTATTCCATCCAATATTGATGATGCTAAACTCGGTGTTTGGTGTTCGTTCTCGTCATGTTGTTGCTGGCGGTGAGGTTTTGTAACATCAGCACTTATCGTTGATATGCTGACATTGTTATCAAGCAATTGTTGCCGTTTATTTGACTCCAACCAACTGCGTTGTTTAGTTTGTGAGGCAATGCATCGATTTTTGAAGCTCTGCCAGGAATTCAGGTAACTGATGCACGCATGACATATGCGCAACGATAGCTGATCATCGTGGTTTATCTAGAAAGATATTAGAGAGAGGGAGAATTTATTACAAAGTTGAACAATATGTTTAGGTTATGTATGTATGAATAGCTAATTTTTATAATATCAAGTATTGAGTCATATTTCGATTCTAACTAATTTAAAGGAAGAATATTTTTATCGTAGTCCTGTTATCGTATTTCTTTCATATGTTTTGTTCTTTTATCCTGCTCATTGTTCTGCGTATTGTTCTGATAAGTTTTGCTGTTGTTTCATACTTTTTTCATAGTCGATCCTTCTCTTTTTTCTATTTGGAGTTTCAGTTCAGTTAAGTTGGGTTGTTCGCTCGCCTTTCCAGTTCTTGTTCTGTTGATGATATCTGTTGTTGTTAATTTTCTTAGTCTAATAGTTATTATGACATTGTACTGTCCTTTGTGTCGTTTTGTTTTTTTGTTTCATTTGTTTGTCTATTTCCGTTCGTTATTCTATTTGAGTCTGTTGTAATTTTGAGTTAGTTGTAGTTCTTGTTTTTATTATGTTCTTTCGTCCTTGGTCGTTCTGTTATTCTACTCCGTGTTTTTTTTTTCGTTCTTCAGTTGTATATTTGGTTACTTTAGTACGGTATGTTTTACTCTTTTCCTTTCGTACTGTTCTTTGTGTTTCTAATTTTTTGTTTCATTTATTTGTCTATTTCCGTTCGTTATTCTATTTAAGTCTGTTGTAATTTTGAGCTAGTTGTAGTTCTTGTTTTTATTATGTTCTTTCGTCCTTGGTCGTTCTGTTATTCTATTCCGTGTTTTTTTTTTCGTTGTTCAGTTGTATATTTGGTTACTTTAGTACGGTCTGTTTTACTCTTTTCCTTTCGTACTGTTCTTTGTGTTTCATTTATTTGTCTATTTCCGTTCGTTATTCTATTTGAGTCTGTTGTAATTTTGAGTTCGCTGTACTTCTTGACTACGTTCTGTTTTTCCGCTCTTGGTCTGTTGTTACTCTATTATTTTTTTATTTCGTTGAATAGTTTAGTATGGTCTATTATTCTTTTCTTTTGTTTCCTGTTCTGTTGTTCTGTTATTTTGTCTATTAAGTGCTTTGAGCTTGGTTCTGTTATAGGCTTTGAGTTATACTGCTTTCTCTTCTGTTCTTTGATCTGCTTAGCAGCTCTGTTATTTTGTTATAATCACCGATGCGAGTGTCTCGTTAAGCTCGAAGAGTGTGTAAACCATTTAAATGTATAAGTATATGGAAAATATTTTACTTAGGAGGTTTCTATACATATGAGACATTTTCAGGTTTAACCAATTGCCATATTCTATTTGTTTATAAATGCAGCCAACTTATTTTTTGGGCATGCATTAACACTTTCTGGCAGCCGCCGCAGTATAGCGGTAGTGTGTTAGCCTGGCCTACTATACAGAAACATCTCAATTCCAAGTACCGGGGCAGACCATATCGAAATGTTTTCTTTCATGAAAAACTTGCTCAGCAGTCATCTGCTTGTCAGATGTCATTCGGAGACAGCATGTAAGCATGTAGGTCCCGACAATTGGCAGGATTAAAAGTAGTACGCTACAAAATTAAAAGACCAACTCGGACTTGATACTCGTATGCTTGGAGGTATATCACCAAATTATTAATAGTATTAACACCTTGGCAAGTGCATAGTCGTAGTGTTGGACCTATTACCTAAGAGGTGAGAGTCGGTCGGAAACTTGTATTGTTGTTGTGGTTTTTTGTAACGACAAAAACATTCCCCGAAAGTTTACACAGAAAATGCTCTCCGGAACAGGACAGGCATAGTTCAATCAATGTATGCAGCAGTTTACTCGTATTCTTAGTATTGATCACCGCTGCATAAGTTGAAATTAATTTTAAAAAATTTTAATCTAATTTAAATATTCTCTCTCTTGATTCCGAAGGCAAGACGAATATTATACTCGTGATTACAATTTTGAAATTTTCACAATCTTATAATTAAGAAAATTGATTTTAAATTGTCGTCTCAAATACGCCCATCTTCGGCAACCGTCCGTGCAAACAGAAGTAGTGAACAGGAGTGGTGGCAAATGAATGTAGACATGCATAAATATATGTATATGTATGTATATTCATAAATATAACTGTAAGTAGCCATAATGAGGTACAGCAATAAAGAAATGCTGGCTAACTTATAATGTCAATGACCTTATTTTCTGGGCATAATAGAAGACAAACACATCTTAGATGTATGCATATTTGGACATTTCTGTATACGTATTTAAATTTCCCAACTACCAACACTCCAACACCCCATCTTACATGACCTGCACAAACATGTCTCATACCCTATTATTTTCATTACAGACAATTTTTTGTAAGCAAGTTGCGAAAAAACAACAGCCAATTGTCTGATAAGAGCTTTTCTATTTGCCATCGAGCAGAGAGCTGCACGAATATACACTGTCTTATTCCCCAGCAGAGGGCACCCGTAGAGTTGCGTATTCGAAAACCCTGAGGGGTTTCTGTCTTTAATAATTTCGAAAAAATGTTTACCAAGTTATAGGAATGTCATCCGGTGTTTTTTAGGTACCGAAAATATCGCAATTTCTTTCTTATAGCCACAGAGTTTTCGGATGGGATTGAATGGAACTTTCAACGTTGCATTACTAAATATCTAGCTTACAATCCAAGACATCCCTTATTTCAATAAATAGACCACGGTGGAACCAAAATGTGTTAGTACACTATGGGTATCAAACGAAGGATGAGTGCTGGGAAAGTCAATGTCATAAAGTTCCATATCTCAACTGGTTTCGGAGATATAATTATTAAAATCGAACTAAACCTGTTTTAAGTTCTTAGACGCAGCGAAGCGTGGCCGGATTTTCTAGTATGTTAGTAAAAATTGTAATTTCAAGAACAATCTTGATTTTTTGTAGGATATGCAATATTTTTGAATCAGACCTGTTAAATTTTATAAGTAATTAGCAATCAATTAATTAGACGGATTTCTTAATTGGTAATGATTACTTTAATTGTTTTTAAAGAAAAGGCAATTATTAAACGATTACGATTAGAAAAAATCATAAAAAAAAATTCAAAAAAAAAAATTCAAAATAATCAAAAAAAAATCAAAACAACTTTTTTCAAAAATAATAATAAAAAAAACAAAAAAAAATCAATAAGTAATCAAAAAAAATTGTTTTGTTTACTTTTCATAATTTTTGGTTTTTTTTTAATAATCGTTTTTTGATAATTTTTTTAATTAATTGAAAAATAATCATTAAGAATTGAAAGTAATGGTAATCAATCATTAAATGGATTCTCAAGAAAGTAGTTTATCAAACCGGTAATCATTACGATTAGTAATCATTATTTAACAGGTCTGTTTTGAATACTTCGATATTCTTTGTAATAAAAAGAAAAGTTAGGTTATTCAAATCTGAAAAAATTGGCACGCCTACCAGGCACTCTTTTAAATCATGTTGCTGCTACACGAGTTGTTTTGTTGTTCCATGGTCTTTTTTCAACTTGGGTACGGAAGATTGCGACTCTTGAAGCTGAGTATGTGTGTTTATATATAAAGGGGGCTTACCCTGCAAAAATCGAATGACTGAAACTACAATTGGTATTCATGTCGGTGAAATATCCCGTAATTTTACGTGTTATATACGAGTCAAATGACTAGTAGCTGTGACACCGGTGTGAGCAGTACAGCTATATGTTTCTCTTAGGTTAAAAAATAAATGAGAAAGAGCGAGTTGTAAAACCGTACACACAGGAACGCGATAAAAGAAACAGTCAAAAAGTCGACCGATGCTCTTAAAAACGTGATGGGAGAAATACGGAAACTTTCGGTATGGCTCCGGGTAGATTGACTAATCATTTTACCCGTATCGTTTTTGCAGGGTTACGTCGTTGCACACATGGGGGTTAGATTCCTGCAGAAAGTTTCCGTATTTCTCCCATCACGCTTTTAAGAGCATCGGTCGACTTTTTGACTGTGTCTTTCTTCGCGTTCCTGTGTGTGCGGTTTTACATCTCGCTCATTCTCATTTATATTTTGACCTAAGATAAACATATAGCTGTACTGCTCACATCGGTGTCACAGCTACTAGTCATTTGACACGTAAAATAACGGGATATTTTACCGACATGAATACCAATTGGAGTTTCAGTCATTCGATTTTTGCAGGGATGTTTCGCAATACATACACACATATATATAGATTCATGTGTGTGTATATGCGCAAATTGCAATAATGCATACCGACATTAGAAAGACAGAAGGCCAGCCAACAACATAAACAAACAATCAAGGATAATTGGGAACAAAAGGAAATTAGAGTGATAAGCAGGCAAAATCATAATATACCTAAAACTCTTCACGTTTCATGCCAGCAGACCGCCGCCCTACTCTGCGCTCAACTTTGTGCGGAATGCAAAT
Source organism: Merzomyia westermanni (assembly GCA_949987695.1). Taxonomy (NCBI): domain Eukaryota; kingdom Metazoa; phylum Arthropoda; class Insecta; order Diptera; family Tephritidae; genus Merzomyia; species Merzomyia westermanni. The sequence goes on from OX465290.1 coordinate 31,536,426, forward strand.
ATATTTAATTACATACTTAATATTTAAAACTTTACATTTAAATGAAATGAAATTTGTTTTTGACTCACAAATTTGTTTTTGACTCACACACATATTTGTATATAATTTATAACAAGAAATACACTAAGTACTTGCAGCTTCCAATTGTGAAACAGCAAAATTTCTTTAATGGCAAGGAAATTACATTTATAGTGTGCTTCGCAATCAGCAGACGTTGACCCGCCGGAAAAATGGTATGTCTGCATTTGAAAAGTGTAACTCTCTTCACTGGTCTCGCTTTTCCCCTTACTCTTCTTCCGTTGTTGTTGTTGTTGTTATTAACAGTGCTTCGCCCTGCCTAATAGGCACGATCACTGTGAGAATCGTCATCAAGCTCTTCTAATGGGAGTCCAAGGAAAAGCGCAGTTTCAACAGGGTTGGACCAGAGTGATGTTGGTGTTAGAAGAATAGGTTGGTATGGTGGATGTGAAATACGGGGTTCACAGGCCGAGATCTGAGGGATCTGTCCATCGACTCAGCATGGAGGTCGTTTAGAGCTCGCCTATGGTTGCACAGATCAAACGGCAAGGTAATGTGGTGCCGGATCTCATGATAGTGCTTACGGAGATGTTTCCTTATGTCTCTCGGGGGCGGAGTTTCAACCAATATATGGCGGTTTGGATGACTGGGTCTGTGGCAGTTCAGTAAAAACTGTCTGCTCAACAGTTACGCATGCTCGCGTGTATTGAGCATTTTGGCCTCCTGATAAAGGTGAGACTCCGCTGACATAAGCAGACATCCCAGGGTTTTAGGGTGGTTGACAGTAGGTAGAGGTACTCCATCTACGTGGACGTTTAACTCTTGTCGCAACTGCGCAATCCACGTCGTAAAAAGTGTCGCCGTCGATTTAGTCGGAGATAGGACCAGGTCTCGCTTGGTGAAGAAGCTGGAAAAGTCTCGGAGGTAACAGTAAATCATCGTATTTTGCGTGGTCTAGACTGACGCTTGCCGACCGTTGAGGTAGTCTCTTCCAGGTCTCTTAGGAGTGTAGCGTGGTTGACCGTGTCGAAGGTCAAGTGCCAAGGTCAAGTGCCAAGAGCACCGTCCTATGGTTTGGTTGCTGTTGATTCAAACAATAGTTTATCTGCGTCGTAATTATGTTCAGGGCGGTTCATACAACTTATCATTTAATCTTCTTCGGTAAACACCGTCGGCAGCGCGTAGGGGCCCATAAATCCTTCGAAGAACCTTTCTTTCGAATACTCCAAAGGCAGACTCATCTGCGACTGTCATCGTCCATATTTCTGCTCCATATTGCAGGACGAGTATTATGAGCGAGAGACGACTTTGCTTCTCAATTGCCTACTCAGTCCTATTATTTGGCGCTGAAATGGTTACAGAATCGACCTACTCTTGACCTTCGATATAACTCCCGTTTTCAAACAATCGGATGTACATTCGGAATTAGAAGCCTAAACTAGCCGAAAGCATCTACATTTCAAAAGCAGAGTCAAAGGTCAGGAACATACCCAACACTAACCTTTGAACTGTTTTATATAAATAAAAAAAACCAAGTGAAGAGTTTTCCATCGAATATTCGATCTATAAAACACACAACTCTTATATATTCATTGAAGTAAGTATATACAAAGATACGTAAAAGACTATATACTTACTATATACTAAAATGCAATACTTTATTTAGATGATTCACAAATTTTGTATGCTCGAACATAAATATGTCTTATGTATATAATTAGATAATTACATAAATGTAACTACAATATGTATTTATCTCTATGATACCTAAGAACGCCAGTATGTAACGATGTATCTAAGAAACATGAACATTATATGACACTTGAATGGCATAATATTGGAACAACAACGATGCTAATTATATTTATCCAGCATGGGGCATAGCAAATCGAATAAAATCGGAGAATATAACTTCTGCTAGGGCTAGGGAAGTAGTTAAACATATATAAACTTACATGCAAGGATAACCAAAAACAAAAATGTTCGTTGAAATTAGGTATAAGCATAAATAATTGTATACCTGCATTGCTACATACTTCTAAACTAAGCATTTACAATACCAAAGAATGTATTTCTGCATGCTCATTATAATTATATATTTAACTACATGTGTATGTACATAATTATAAATCTGTATTTATGCTATTCAATGCATTAAAGGAATCGCAAACACAATTATGTAAAATGACATACGAACATATTTGTGGCAACACACAAACCCTGGTGGGAAATCTTGTTCAGACAACTGACTTCCAGGGCCTGCTTTTTTTTGAGGAAAGCTCAAAAATCCTTAAGAAATGTTAAAACCATGCATTTGAGTGGGGAATTGAACCAAGGAAAATTGCCAAATCTAAGGCTGAATAAATGATTACCATATAAATTTATTTTAAGGAAAGCTCACGTCATAGTTGGGATAAATCAATTTTAATTTATGTAGCCTACTTATAGGCGTTTAAAATAAACTTGACTTGTTCGACACTACCAGTTCAGTCATAAAAGATGCCAATTAGTCTATTCATAGGACGGACATCCTCAAACAAAAAGGATCAGTTCAACCCATATAAAGGGATCCAAACTGCCATTAATAGCATCCGCTTTTATGAATTATCCCGGATTCATCCTAGACTAATCGCATTTTTTGCAGGCGTCGTATAAGGTGTGTGTTTGAAAAACATAAAGAATAGTAATCAGTTGTGAACACTTGGTCGAAAATTTCAATCCGCTTAAAGTTGAGAAACAATTTCAAACAAGATTTTTCACTTTCCCTACGAGGTAAGTAAACAGTTAGATAAATAGCAATACCATTACAATTGCAATCAAAATCAGGATATGTATGTACGTAAATGTATTTGCAATAGATGCTTCTTAATGTTGCGGGGTTAAACTGGGCGTCGCAGCGATGTTGGGGCGGTGGTTCATTTGATGTTCATTCACCTTACTCATGCTAATGTCCATCAAGCCTCCCTTTATACATTATTATGTGCAGCGGCTACTACAGCTTTGTTGCGTCAAACCCCACCAATCATGGCGTCAAACTCCCAATAACTCACAAGAACAACAAAGTTACCCGATTTCCTGTTTTATCAATATGTATTTCAGTTTAAATTTTGTGAAAGTTACTTTCAAGATTCTTGGAAAACCACATGCAACTGTTGGCATATGCTGACGATATTGATATCATTGGTCTTAACAACCGCGCCGTAACTTCTACTTACTCCAAATAAGAAAAAGAAGCGGAGAAAATGAGATTGGTGGTGAACGAGGGCAAAACGAAATACCTTCTGTCATCTTGCAAAGAGTCAGCGCATTCGCGCCTTGGCAACCAAGCCACTGTTGGCAGCAATAATTTCGAAATAGTAAAGGACTTCGTTTACCTGGGAACCAGCATTAACACCAACAATAATGCTAGCCAAGAAATCCGACGAAGAATTCCCCTTGCAAACAAATGCTACTTCGGACTGAGTAGGCAATTGAAAAGTAAAGTCCTCTCCCGACGAACGAAAATAACACTCTATAAGTCACTCATCGCACCTGCTATATGGTGCAGAAGCGTAGACACTAACAACATCGGATGAGGCGGCTCTGGGAGTATTCGAGAGAAAGGTTCTTCGTTCACTTCAGGTGAAACAAAATAAAGCAATGCGGTTTATCCTTAAGAAACGTTACGATACCCCAATACATAAAATGCTCGAAAGACTAAATTGGCTAAGTGTTAAACAACTCATCGTATACTACACGTTGAAATTTATACATAACATAAAAATAGGAAATCTGCCGAAATATCTAAACGACCGACTGTTATACAACAACGAGGTTCATGATTACCAGACAAGAAACAGAAACAACTTTCGTCTGCCAGCAGTACGATCGGAGGCCGACAAGAAAAATATATACTACGAAGGACTGAGAGAATACAATGATCTTCCCAGCGAAATAAAACAATGCCAAAATATAAACAAATTTAAGAAATTATTATATAATTATTTAAAAAGCGCTACCATTTAGATAATGATCTCATAGATATACAAATAATCTAGGTCTACAAGACTGTATAAAATGAATAAATAATGGATGAGACACCGCTCCCTGCCGGCATTAAGAGGTGGACCGCTAATTACCTCAATGGTCGACAGGCAACAGTCAAATTTAGGAACAAGAAATCTAGACCACGAAAAATAAAACAAGGGGTGCCGCAAGGTGGTGTTCTCTCCCCCCTTTTGTTCAATTTCTATATTTCGAGACTTCCCCGCCCACCAGAGGGAGTCTCCATTGTATCCTACGCTGACGACTGCACGATAATGGCCTCGGGCAAGGGTCCCTCCATTGATGAACTCTGTACCACAATCAACAGTTACCTCCGTGACCTTTCCAGCTTCTTCACCGAGCGTAATCTGACCCTGTCTCCGACTAAATCTACGGCGACCCTGTTTACTACATGGAATGCGCAGATGGGGCAAGAGTTAAATGTCCACGTAGACGGAGTACCTCTACCTACTGTCAACCACCCAAAAATCTTGGGTGTGACATTTGACAACGGCCTCACCTTCGCTGGTCATGCCGCCGCAATAGCCTCAAAGGTACAGAGCCGCAATAAGATCCTCAAGTCACTGGCCGGCAGTACTTGGGGAAAAGACAAAGAAACATTGCTTGCTACATATAAGGCTATTGGCCGGCCGGTTATTGACTATGCTGCGCCTATATGGTCGCCCAATCTTTCTGACACCAACTGGAGGAAATTGCAAGTCAGGCAAAACACCGCTATCAGAACTGCTATGGGATGCCTGCTTATGTCATCTGAGTCTCACCTCCATCAAGAGGCAAAATTGCTCAATGTTCAAGAGCACGCGGAACTCTTGAGTAGACAGTTCCTTCTGAACTGTCATAAACCTAGTCATCCCAACCGACATCTTTTGGATGTAGCACCGCCCCCCAGAGACATAAGGAGACATCTCCGTAAGCATTACGATGAGATCCGGCATCATATCTCTTTGCCGTTTGATCTGCGGAACCATATACGGGCTCTAAATGACCTCCACACCGAGTCGGTAGACAGATCTCTCAGATGTCGGCCTGTGAATCCCGTTATTAATACTCAACCACCTGAATGGGCTGAGGAACGTGTACTTCCGAGGGAGACTAGAGTCATACTGGCACAACTTCGTTCTGGATATTGTAACAGGTTAAACTCTTACTTATCCAGACTGAGCCCCAACATACCAAATACATGCCCTGCATGTGGAATGACCCCTCATGATACCATGCATCTCTTCTCCTGTACAGTTGAACCCACTCTTCTAACACCTACGTCACTCTGGTCCAACCCTGTGGAAACTGCGCGTTTCCTCGGACTTCCGTTAGAAGAGCCTGATGACAATTTAGAGTGATCGAGCCCATTGGGCAGGGCGAAGCACTGTTAACAACAACAACAATAAATAAATAAATAAATAAAGATTTGTGGACCTCTACACGTTGGCGACGGCGAGTACCGAAGAAGATTTAATGATGAGCTGTATGAACTGGCTAGGCCACGTAGTGCGAATGAGCGAAGATGATCCAGCCCAGAAGGTATTCTTATCGGCACCCGCCGGTGGAAGCAGAGGGAGACCACCACTCCGATGGAAGGACCAAGTGGAGACCGATTTGCGATCCCGCGGTGTTTCCAATTGGCGCCAGTTGGCGCAACGAAGAAACGACTGGCGAGCTATGTTGGACGGTCAAAATCGCCCAGGCGGTAAGATGACCATTTAAAGAAGAAGATAAAATGTCGACTGGTTTCACCTTCTTTGATGCACTTACATCCTCACCATAACTAGTTGGTCGTAGCCATCCCATAACTACTTAAGTAACCAATTGAATTCGGTGCGCATGATTTATTGAGTTATAATTAAAATAACTCGCTTGCTCTATTTTATAAATTTGAGAGACGTTATAGCCACCGCTAATGTTGTTGTTGTTGTTGTTAACAGTGCTTCGCCCTGCCCCAGATTGGACAGGGTTACACTGAAATAACAGCCCTTGGCCGGGTGAAAAAACCCGGGTCATTCCGGTGCGATAGAACCGGCTGTTGTGGGAATGAGCCACCGCTAATCGATAGCAATACCTATACTTGGTTAGTATATGGTATGGTCAATCGACCATCCATCTATAAGAAATGAGCGTCGAGTTCGAAATCTGAAACCAAGAGTTGCCCAACAACCCCAAAACGAATTCAAATGCACATGTTTTTAAATAAAACAAGAAGACCGCAAATACAATTGGGAAAGTGCGTGAATAACCTGGCAGCTAAGTAGACTGCGACCAAAAATGTATTTGTTCGAAAAGGGCCTCAATCATAGAGTAAGTCAGACACGACAATGGAAATTGTTGTACTACTCCAATCGAAACAGTGTGAACAAACAATCGCATGAGAAACAAAAAAATGCAAACGAGGTGAGAAGGTACAGATCGGAGTAAAAGCTACGTCGATATAAAATAAGTACATAAAAACGAAATGATTGTATTCTCAGCATGCCTTTGGCATGCATTATTGAATATTGATTATTCATGATTTGTTATATTGTATGAAATTTATCAGTTAAAAAATATAATTTACAGAACTTGTGAGGCTTTTGCGAAATTTTTTGAGTTGGGATAGTGTTTCACTTCTGGATGTCATAGGTAAATGATAACCGTAATGATCATTTGGTGCGTATAAACACTTTTATAGGAATATCGTTTTACTTGCACTTATAAATGATACTTTTAAAATAGATTACTAGTTTGTCCATGTGCCCCTTGAGGCTTATGTCAGCGGATGACTGTTATTTTTCGATAGTCGGCTTTGGGTTTACGGCAAGAGTTGGAAATTCTTCGAGGGCAATATCATCTGCTTTTGAAAACGTCCGAACTTCCTAGCCATAGCTACATCATAGCTATGTTTAGAGACTTATATGGAGTTATCGTTGTTCTTCTAGAAACCTTTGCGCCACAATTTCCTACTCAGTCCACACAAATACTTGGTGGACCGGGATTTTGAATAGATGCGCATTCCAACAGCGAAAAGCTGGAACACCACAGCATTAAATATCCTTCGATTTCGCTGTTGTCTTAATGCGAAGGTCCTTAACTTTTCGTATAGCTTTTACTCCAATACTCCACGAGCCACCTCAAGTTAATAGCAAAGCCCTTGACTCCGCACTATTCAGCAAAATAGGTATGATAAGAAGTTTGGTGATAAATTTTCCTTGTCGAAAGTGCATATTTGGCAAGAGTTTTGTTCATTGGATTGAATATGTCAGTGCGAATAAACTTGCAACTAGAAAACCTGTAAAATGTAAAAACAATACTATTAGATGTTTGCACAACTATAAGTCGCTTTGTTTGTAGTTACCATAGTATTGACATCAGAAGAAACTCCTTCTTTGATTAGGTTATAATGCAAATCCATGTGTAATTCCATTCACACATTTTATTTTACTTTGGTGAAACAAGTAGTGTTATAGATTGGTTCCCAATGTGGCCCACCTCGCTGCTATGGAGAACATAACCTCAAATATGTGTATCATCCGACGACTGCATGGCAGGCACCACTACACATTGGAAAGCGTAGCGGCTGGCAGCTGCTTAAACACGTTATGCAACTCAACACAAGGTGAATTCGCATGAATAGTACCTCTACTCCAAATGTTAGGTTTAACTGAAGTGATATTGTTGTTGTTTCTCGCGCGTTATGCCATATCCATGACCCACCACTCATGCATACATACATACAAATTGTTTGTAGCACTAAATCCAAAGTAACAACAGCTGTGGCCAAATGGCAACCGACCGCATTTATGTTTGGTTGTATGTAAATTATCATATAACTCCAGCGCTTATCAATAGTAGTAACCAGTGGAAAGTGAACTACCAGCGCCTGAGTGCAAAACATCCAAGTAATTACCACATAACCTCTTTTGGAATCGATCGGTCAAAGCGGTCGATAGATGGCAACGACGACGGTAAAGCCTTAACGGAATGGAACGAGGGCATATTATGTAGCGATGGCGATAACAAAGAAACCACCACCACGTTTGCTTTTCATTTAGTTCGTTAGTCGCTGTCGATACAACTATGAGCGACAGCCAGTTCCCTGCCAAAACAAACAACCCAGCGTGTCAGCGACGGTAAAGGCAATGACGTGGTTGAGCACCACTACAATAACGGTCACTACCACCACCACTGACATCGCTGTAGATATCGCTATGGAAGCGCGAGTCAGAGAGAGATAGCTTAGAAACTAAACCCAGAGGTATCCAGCAATTATTTTGAGTGCTCACTTTTGTATGAGCCAGCTTTCTAAATTAACCAATATTGGATTCAGTCCGATTACAATTATGGATCACATGTTTCTCATATTTTCTTTGGTACACTGCAGTACATGTTCTTTCGAATACTTCAAAGAGATCTGGCGCATTGTAGGTATTCTATGGCTACAGCGCCTTCCTTCCAGCATAATTTTTTTCGTATTATTTGATGAAGCATCCGTCAGTCAGTTTTTTGGCATTTTCTCATTACACATATTCGTTGTTCTCTTTTCTGCCTGCTGCTAATTCTTCATCCGCAATAGGGATGTTACGAATGTCAATGAATTTGAATATTGGAAAATGCGAATAATTACAGATAACATATACACATGTAAATAAAAACTCTGACCCATTGTATGAACAATGCTCTGACCGCCGACCATAAAATTAAAAAAAAAAATTACTAAATAGTGTTCGGCGACACAAAACATGATAATACTATACATCCAACGTCAACTGTAAAAACTGCACAAAAATGTCGATATTGGTACCCAGAGACGTGTTTCGGTCCCAGGAACCCCAATCCGGCGTTGGAAACCCATTACTTTTAGTAATTTAAAAGTTATTGGCAAAAAAATGGCCTAGGTTCGATCCCAAAGGGGGGGCCGGTCTGCTTAGGCGGCCTTCGGCCACGCTTCAAAAAAATAACCCTTAGAAAAGAAAAACTTACACTTTTTGGCTAACCAATGCAAAAAGCCCCATCTGTTTTGTTGGCAAGTTTTAAAAAAATCCTGTTCGGCGGAAACTTTTTCCTTTTTGCTTTACGAGAGAGTTTTACTTCATTCAGCCTTGACAGTTCCTTGCAAGTCTTTGTAAACTTATTGGTTTTATTTCTAACCGTTCATGTTCTTAACTCTTTTCTGATGTTTTGTTTTTATAATCGCCCGTTTTTTAAATTATTCTTAAGTAGGCGGCTCTGGCTCACTCTAGATAAACATAGTTACAAACTTAACTCTTAGCTCTCTAGAACAAACCTACGAATATAAACTGTTTGCCCAGCATGTGATGTATCCCTCATGAAACAAATCCGCTTTCCAACTGCTACCTTGACCTTGTTAGAAGACGTTGAAGACAATTTCTTTAGGGGTGTGAGGTACCAAATCATTTAATAAGGTTGAGGCTGTAAACTGAGCAAATATATACAATTTTCACATAATTCGATGCGAAGGTCAAATATCCGTTACATCCCTAAGCTGGAATATTGTGACTTGGGAATAGTTGTTTGTGGTCGGTGGTTACCGACTTTGTTGTTGCGGATTCTTTTACGTACCTGCTTCATGCAAGGATTCATGTCAGACCTAACACAGTCACTCTGGCAACTAAAACAACAAAGCACACTGAACATTTACAGAGATGGGAGATGGATTGGGGAAAATGGAGTCTTTTATCGCCAAGCCAAAACAAAAATTTATTTAGAAACCGTATAATGAATAAGAAGCCATACACACCTGACAGCCTTCCTAACTTTTCAAATTTAACTAAAGAGATCACATGATCAAAAACAGTATGAACCCGCCTATGCAAAGGACATGTATTCTTAAAGGATCACAGTAACAATAGTTGGCATATTCAATGTACAGCTGCTGCAGCTGCTCATGCATCCGGTTCTCTGCTTTAGCAAAACACACACACAAAAACGCAAAGTATCAGCGCACGACCCCAACGATTATAAGGTAGCTATAGCTGACGACTGCCTCAATGAAGCAGTAAAAGTAGCGATTATAGCATGCAGCTAAGAAACCGACCAATCCGGCCGAGTACACTCGGACTGCATAGCGCGCGGAGACCACATAGCCATAACACTACATCTACACATAGTGAGCCACATCATGCAGCTATTAGGTACACAACCACCACTCAGCTCTACACAAAAGCCAACAAAGTAGCCAGATTACCAACCAGCAAACCACGAGTCTTGTCATTCGCGTGAGTCAGCGAATGCGATAACGCTATGTAGCTATGATTCCGTATCCGAAATGGAATCGATTCCACACAATTCCCACTGACACTTGTGAGTGCGTAGTCGTGTAGTTAGCATATCTCTGTAGCGTAGCTATATCTGCTGCTTTTGATATGCCAAGTCGAGGAAGCGCTGAGCGGCATCATCACTGAATGTGTGCTCACGGCCTCACGAGCTCATGGGAGCTGGCAACGCTACGTCACACCAGAAACTCTACCTAACCAACAAATACAACACTCATAATCATTAACCAATATGGTGACTTGGCAATTCAGCATGGCGTAGCGTGGCATGTCATGACATGTGGGAGCACACGGACGCAAAACTTGCACAATCAAACAGTCATTCATTTGGTTAATGGAGCTCATCCTAACCTCAAAGAGATTTTTTCCAAATTAATTATAGGTGCGCCTTTATATCCCACAATTATGTGTATACCAATGATGAGCCCTTTCTCTAAAAACGCATATACGTATGTTCTTAAAATCTGCTTCACATATCTAATCTCAATCGTTGGATAATTGGTACAATTTGTTTCATTATCAGTTTCTGCATATATAGATATTGAGAGCACTTACCTTGATATTGACGCAATTCTGTATTTTCGTAGCCAACGGTTCCTTATCCGCCGCATAGCTATTTAATATCGATATGCATTCACTACCCGGAGCCAGGCAGAGGCGACAGCAATTTTGTCGCGCGCGGACTGGGCTGCCATCCGACATTTTGTAACAACCAACGAAGACGACTACGTCTCAAATCTGACGCTGCTGCTGCCACTCTTCCCTCCTAGAATTTTCACGCACACACTGCAGCCTTTTCGGTGCTCAATTCGTTATAGATAATGATTGGTTACAATTGATTCGGATTTTGCCTTTTCCAAAAAGCAACTCTATATTAGAGTTCACTTTCTGTTTCAAATTTCGCGTTCTCGCACTTTTCAACAAAGTTTTTGTTTGCAATTATTAACTTTATTTTCCTACTTATTTTTTTGCACTTCTATCCGCAATTCTTTGTTTTCATCTTTACATTTTCTCCGTTTATATTAAATTTTGCAAGTGAACTCGATGGGATTTTCTGCGAAACTGAAATGAAATTTAATTTGCTTTGTTGGGATTTTCGTTAACGAAAATTATTGTGAAAGAAAATACGACTCCTGCGACCTCTATTGTCTAGAAATGCGTGGTTTTGCGCTAGAGGAAATATCAAATGTCAACAAAAGCTCTGGCGACATCTAGTGTGGGATTTGTGGCGAAATATTTATTCAGGGTTGCATTTTGTTCATAATACTAATCAGCTGTTTGAGCAGCGGGCCGAAATTAAAGTGCCGGCGTTGAATTCTTGTTCATGTCAGTGACATTAGTGCAGAACAAGAAAACTTCTTATTTCAATTGTGATACACCCGCAAGGTCAGAGATAGCAAAATCGTGCATAGCCTTGTATGTATTATTGTTATTATTGGAGCAGTACTTCGATCTGCTTATGCGCTAAGCAGATTTAGGCTTTATGGTCGACATTTCCTTCATACGTCAAAATTTAGAGTAAATCAACTTTGCCGTATCCGTCGAATCTGTTGTTACGCACAAAGTTTTTTCAACGTTTCGTCGTACTGTATCTGCTTGGCGCACCCATTCAGGAATGGCACATGCCGGACCAAACAGGGTTATACTGCTTTGAAAGTCCTTTTGCCAGATATGAATCTGGTAGACATACCTACCTCGGGCATATTCTAACCCGCAGGGTGAGCCTTGTCTATTATTTTACTCTGTTATCAGAAGAAAATCGTCTCTGCGAGCACTCCTAAATGAGCTGCAAGGCATGTTTTCCTAGGGCAGCCGGTTTAACTTGCCGAAATTACTCAGGATTGAAATGTAAAAAACGCCGGGTGTACAGATCGAAATGCACAAAATTTTGGTAAGTCAGTTGACGATGTTTCTAAATCATTTTCATGTTACCTGCTCCGATATTGGGACGTAGCACCAGCAGAACACTACTGGTGTCACCAACGCGGGACAACCCACCTAAAGCTCAGTCTTTCAAACATTTTCAGAAAGTTACTTTTTCACACTCTTAGTCCTTTAATGAATTTTAAGTAAACTTAATAAACTAAAATAAAGGCTCCCTTGGAGTTGGATGGAGCATATGAACTAATTCAATTTTATGGCCACTTTCACTTATTGGGGATAACGCTGACCGAAAGTTTTTTTACACAGACCACCGATCGAGTTTTCTCAAATAAACTGTCACTCGTCGTTAATCGAAGACAGCGGTAACGGCTTTGTTACATTAAAACATCAGACAACACCCTCAGTTTTTATTCTGGTCAAGAATGAAACAATTTCCTTCGTTTGTTTGGCTATCGGCTTAAGGAAGCGGTACCTTCGCCGTCTGATACTAGACCAGCTGCAGCGGAACCGATTACTTTGACTACTTCCAACACGAAATTTAACGGGCGATACTTCCCCGAAGATGATTGCAGCGGCGGCTGATTTCTTTGACAATGTGAGGCTTTCTAGTCGTGGATTTAAATCGTCTCTTAAGATATGAATAACTTATCGCGGATATATTCTAAGCTCCCTAATCCGCTGAAGGAATCACTAACCTCATATTGGCCATATCCAGAGTGCAGAGCTTTGGAGTTGTAAGACACTTTAAGAAAGCCGTCAGATTAATCCAAATTGCATCATATTAGATTACCACAGCTGAAGTCCCGCCGAATAAAGGTTTTATAGCCAAAACCCCATACTCATGAAAAAAAGGAGTTAGTACCAAGTGCTCGTGGAATTTCATATGTACACATGTGTATCCTGTACATAAATGTAATTAAGTTAGACCTCGCCCAGTGGTTGAATTTCAACCACAAAACTGTATTTATTTAAGTTCTTACCTACCCCTTTCTTGGCCTTCTTCTTGTCCATGATGTTCCTTTATTTTAATGTATTTTAATTTTATTTGCTTTTCTCTTCTTTCAAAAGTCCTATTTTTAATTTATTTCATTGTATTAGATTTCATTGTTTCCTGTTGTTGTTAATCCTTTCCTTTCCTTTCTGAACCTCTCCCTTCCTTTCCCTTCTCTTCATTTCCTTCCCGTTATCATAGTTCCTTTTAAATTGTTTTATTTTTTTTTTATTTTTATTTTTATTTTTTTAATGTTACACACTACCGTGTTGAGTATTCTGAGCTAAAATAAATTTAACATGATTAATCACGTATTTTGTTTTTGTAAACACTGTAAATTTATGATAAATGCACTTGGGTTCCTCTTTTTCCCGATTTATAGCAGTCATGGTGTTTAGGCACGATTACTGAATAATAACAATCAGCAAAGCACTTGCATACACACACATCCACATAAGCAGAGCTCACATACATATCGGCTAAGCAGTCAAACAAGATTTCTATACACAAGGCACAGACAGAAGCACGGTTACAAGCAGCGGTAGAGGCACGGTTACAGGCAGCGACAGCTCCTACCGTGCCCAAAGATGTTTACTCATCAATAAAGCTTTATAAAGCTCTTATAATTAAAAATTTTAAATAGCTTTTTAAACACAATGTATTGTATGATTTGGGGGAAACTGTTTACCGCACCGAAAGTTTATTCAACAATCGACTCATACCTATGCCGATGTCGATTATTTACTTTTAATTAAAATAAGTTATAGTGAAAAGATTGCAAGACCACTGTACCTTCAATAAAACCCAAAACTTTCACTTATGATAATTTCAGTGTTTGTAATGAGTTCGATACCATTTGATACAATTAGAGCCGACACTGGAAGTGGTTTTCGATGTTGTTTTAGGATAGAACATGTAGTTTTCAACTGGTTTGAGGTGATAAAGCGGATAAACTGTATATATTTTGCTTTTCGATAATGTTGACACTGTGTATAAAAAAATTTTGAAACCAGAAAGGAAATGACAAATTAATCAAAAGAAGTCAAAATAATAAATATAAATATTGCTCGAATTACTCGAACAAGCTCGATGTGCTCGAGTTCAAGCTCGAAAATTTTCGAGCATTGAGCAGGTGTGCGAGTACTCGTTGCTCATATACCCGGGCTGCTTGAAAATGTGCAAACAAAATCGAGAGCTCTAGTACATAGCGTAAAGCTTTGGTTTCCTAGAAAAGCGGTAGCGCAATATAACGTACGCTATATAGCGGCCTCAATTTGGCGGATTTCTTTTCAATTATTCGCTGACCGTTTTTTCTGTTTTTTATTTTTATTTTTATTTATTTCTGATATTTTTTCCAAAACAACAGAAATGTCAGAATTATTGATTTGGGTCAAAATATTTGAAATATTTTATTGAATTCTCACCGGTTTGAATATGACGGTAGGAAAAAACGTTGCTGGACGAATTGCCACCGTCATGACGGCCGTAATATTTTATGGTTGCCGCTATATTGCGATACGGTGAGCTTCGCCGTCTTCTTAGTTAACACGTTATTAATTTTTCATTGGAATGTTTTTGACAACGTACTCCACCGCACGTTTTTTTGAGGAAACCAAACCTTAACTTCAACCACTTACTAACTTCGGCTATGATACCCCAATATTTTGATCATGATTCTACAAATTAATCAATGTTCAATTTAATAAATATAAATTAATTATTTTAAGGATATACTTTATGAAATATTCTAAAAAAAAAAATTATAATTTTATATAAACCAAAAATAACATTTTGTGAAAAATTGTAGTCATAAATATGTATAAAAAGGGTAGAAATTTGTGGAGGGGACAACTTTTTTTTCGAAGTTCGCCTTTCTTTCTGAAACTTGTTTATATAGTTCACAACAAAAAAAATACGTTTGGGCCCGTTTTTCGAAATTCGAGTTTTTTTCAAAGTTATAGCTATAAACCTATTTTCGAAGCTCACTAGTTTTTTGCCAATTTTTTCACGATGTACCAGTCCGATTTTACTCATTTTTTTAAATATATATGCAACATGGTATCTTCTACCAAACTGCATTTCTTTTTTTTGGCATATTTATTTTTTTTTGCAAAAATTATTCGCAAAATTCTTTTAATATTTTTGACGCCATTCCATTACACACTTTTAGCAGAAATAAAAAAATGTGGCCCGGTAATCGGATGGGGGTTATTCAAATTTTTTAGAGGATTGTAACTAACTTTGTATCAAGAATTTTTTTCGATACGTACTGTGAATGCTGAGTTATAGCATTAATAGTGTTTCGAATGACTTTTGATCACGTTTTGAAATAAAATAAAGTGTCTAGCAAGAGTTGTCATTATTACATACTTTATTCTTCTTATATTCTTTTCTTTATAACAGTCTTAGATACAGACACCCCCGCCTAAAAAAAAGTAAATAAATCTCGTTCCATTGCCATACCCCAATTTTTCTGTTTCTGCTGGTAGTTTGTAATGGAATGGCCAACAACATTATCCTAATCTGACCACGATGAAGAAGTAAATGTTGCAAAAGAATAAATATGCCAAAATAAGTAATGCAGTTTGAAAGAGAATACCACTTGTATATATATTTCGAAAATGAGCAAAATCGGACTGGCCAATCGCGAAAAATTAAACAAAAACTTTGGAACTTCGAACACAAGCTGTGAAATATGTATTTTTGTTTAATCGTTCTGAGCCATACCACCCAGTTTCATCAAAATACATGAGCTTCGAAAAAAGTTTAGATGGCTCACTTAATAAACTTGTACCCAAAAGATGTTTTAGTTTTTGTAACAGCTCAGTTGTCCGTCTGTGAAAAATATGTGTTATGTTAAAAAATAAAATTTCAAGAAGAAAAATTCGAATATTTTTCATTTACACAAAGACACGACTTTCAAAAATAAATAAACACATTTGCGCACCCTAATTATGCTTCAAGCTAGTAAAAAATCTTTTTTTAATTTGTCAGAGATTAAATTAAGAAAATATGTTGAATTTTTATCGGCAAAAGCGGATATAATATTAACATACATATTTGAAAATAATAACAACCGAATTAAATTAATATCAATTATTTACATATGAAAACATATGTACATATGCAGTTGCACATAAGTTAATACACATGTATGAGAGTACATATGTAAATTTACTATTAGTATTAGGAATACTTATCGTACCTCTGTTCTTGGAAAAGAAAAAAATATTTGTTTTCGATAACACTAACTTAACATTGAAACCTGAAGCAGGACTCATGACCAGAAACTAAAACAACAACAACATCAAGTAGAAGCTAAACTTTTTTCGACTTCCAATTATTTATTTCAATCGAAACACAGCAAATGCAGTGATATAGCTATGTACATAAGACCGGATCAAGAAAAGGAACACATCCTAAAAACTACCTTGAAATTATAGACAGAACACATTGCAGACATTTTCAAAAAAAAACCGAAATAATCCTAACACCTCTAAATACCGATACAGAAAATCTATGGCGCATAGTCATAGTCAAAGTTAAATAAATTTAGATGAAGCTTTTCTGACAGATAGTCCATATAAAATTGCGTCAAATGTTTACAACAAAATTTATTCTATGATATACTCGTATGATGATATATATCAAGTCAAGTATTTAGGAGACATTCTAGATAGGAAGCTGCTCTGGAGTGACAATATAATGGACCGAGCCAAGAAGGCCACAGCAGCACTGTTCACCTGCAAGAGGGCAATTGGTATCTCCTGGGGGTTCTCCCCTAGGGTCGTATATTGGATATAAACAGCCATTGTGCGCCCGATTCTTCTATATGGTGTATTGGTCTGATGGCCTGCACTAGCTAAAAAAAACCTACCTTAAAATGCTACAAAAAGTCCAAAGAAGTGCAGAGCCCTGTATAACCGGACCCGTTTGTTCTACTCCGACCGAAGCACTCAACACAATATTATATCCACCACCTCTTGACCTGGTGGCGAAGGAAGCATCTGTCATCGCTGCCCTACGCATTAGGGAAGCAGGTCTCTGGTCAAATGGAACAATCATGAGCACCACCGCGCCAGTCCCAATACCAGCATGCACTGCCTACTGTACGTCGAAAAACGTGTTCATTTAGAACTATGTAGTGGACATACCACTACGGCAAGACTGGTTTTCAGGCAGCATACGGTCCCGGAAATGCTGGCGATACACAGAGCTGTGAGCCATCTGCTGTCTATACGTAATGATGTCAAACGGGTCTTTATTTTCTCAGACAGTCAAGCCGCACTAAAGGCCTTGGACTCATCCGTCGACAGTACAAAGTCGGTCACTGAATGCCGCAGATCTCTTAACGAGATGACACAGCACTTCAGTATCAGCCTTATATGGGTACCTGGATATTTAAGGCAACTGCATATCAGACGAGATGGCCAGGTGAGGTAACACCGAGAATATCCTTCCAGGAAATGATTCGGTTGGTATACCCATGGCCACCTTCAGGCTTCGTGTGAACACAAGCACTATAAGAAATGCTAATGGAAGATGGTCAGCCATCTCAACATGTGAGACATCCAGGCTAACCTGGTCTTCATATAATAAGGGGCGCACAAAGGCGCTTTTGACTCTGCACAAATCGGTTTTAATATCCTTGATAAGGGTTCTAACAGGACAATGTTTAATAGGCGGTCACGGAGCCAGAATGGGGGCCTTTGATTATTGTCGCAGCTGCAGATGTACCGAAAAGGAGGAGAGCGTCCAGCACCTCCTTTGTCAGTGTCCGGCACTTAGTAGGCGGCGGTTGGCCACTCTAGGCGAACCATTTCTCTATGACCTCTCTGAGGTCTCAAGATGTGAAGTTAAGGCTTTAGCGAAATTTATTAATTCCACGAAGTTGTTTGACCCTCCGCTCTAGGCATGGAAGGGGTCTTTTTGAGACCGTATAAGGTATCACAACCGGCCCATTGGTGGCCTAAGTGTCGAGCTGTTACCTTAAGGTTTCAGCTTAGCCCTCGCAACCTAACCTAACCTAACCATGACTCTATATATTTTTTTTCAAATATCGCAAATTGGTTTAACCTTTTCTCGAATCCCTCCCCATAAAACAAGTTGTGCTTTACATTTATTTTGGTAAATCATGTCATAGTTAAAGAAAAATTTTTCCATTTTGGTGCAATCAATGTGAAAATTTTCATTCAAATGCTTTTGTAAATTTTTTTAGAGGAGCTATTTTGTAGAAATATATATCTTAATTTTCGCTTCCTGCATCCGAATAGATAGTGGTCCACACATGTTTAGTTAGGTCCCTAGTCGTAGTCAAAATTAAGTATGACTTAAAGTTAGTTGCAGCTTTTTAGACAGACATTTAAATTTAAGTCATATTAAATTTTGACTGTGAATATGCCCAAGGTGTTTAGAAGTTTTCTCTAGCTCGCTTCATACATATTTCATATTATGGAGCGAAAGATGTATCTTCTTGGTTTTGTTTTTATGATACGTCCTAGTATACATAACATACTTAAATAACAATCAAATAACTGTAAAATTTAACGGACAGAATACAGCTTGAAGCAAAAAAATAGAATCATAAAATATTTTTATTTACATATATGGCATTACAAAACTGGACAAATGTAGAGATTTTTTTAAATTATAATAAGTAAAAATTTTGAAACCCTTGCTAACAATAAACCTATTTTCGTTGATTTATTTTATAATAGAGGATGGGGTGTCCCATCACCAGTTGAACGGCTATGCATGATTTACTAGACACCTTGTTTACATCTGTAAATATTTATACTTTTACTAGTAAAACTTTCCTATGTTTGCTCAAAAATAAGATTTAAACGAAGTTGCAACCAAAGGTCAGGGTATTTCACACAAATATACTTAATGAAGATGTTCGTATGCAAGAAGAAAAGTGATAGGTTATTGAAGCTGTTGTGATAAAGTTCATGACAAGGTTGCCATCATTTTTGAATACATACACAGTCTGCTGAACTCAATATAAAGGAACTTAACTCCAGTTTAAAAAATATACAATAAGCCAAAGTATTGATAAAGGGATAACCACAAAGGCTTTCTTAATGACTTTTTTTTGACTACTCACAAGTAGATGAATACATTCCGAATCGATATTGTCGTCTGCTATTCAGTGGCGTTTTTTCACATTCTTAACTGTTTTTTGAAATTGTATTTTGTATGCAGCTATGTAAATAGGCCACATATGTGTAGCGCATATTGTAACATACACAAATTAATATAATGGGTCGTTGTTTATTCATGTTATTGTTAAAAATACAACATATGTACTTACATACTTAAAAATATTTATAATTTTAAAAATTTCTTTATAAAAGTTCAGCGACAGTTCAGTGACAGCTAACGTCAGCAACTTTTAAGAATAATGATTTAAAATGTTATCTGCATTGTTGCCATTGAATTTTTTTGAAAGCTCTCTTTAAATAGGAGTTTAGTTAGGGAACAGTTAGCATCAAAAATAAATCGATTGAGACATGCTCGTCTAAATCGGCCATGCCCCTTTCCTGTGGTTCTACCGCACCTACTATCGAAAGATGTTTATTTATAAATTTAATATTTGATTTTTTCATAAAAATTGTGTTTATCAAAGTGGTTCAATGAGAAAGTTGCAAAAAAATCCCATAAAACAAAAAAATCGCCTCAGAAATTCCAACTCAAAAAATTGGGTACTGCTTTGTTAAAAAAAATCAAAAGTATTTGTTTTTCATGTTTTCCACCAAAACCGACAATTTTAACCAAATTGCTATTTACCCCAAATTTACAAAACTTCGTTTCCGTCAACAACTAAAAAAATATATTGAAATATACAAGGTGGCGCAAAAGTAATCCTCCTATCAGAAAATGCTATAAATTTTGCGATTGGCCCCTAAAGTCAGTTCTGTTTTGACATTTGTGTAGTAAACACATGCGAAATACACGTTAATAAACAACGTTACGCTACACTGCTCCACAATGCGGAATATTGCTGACTATTTATTTGACCAATAATCGGTCGGGGCCAAACGGTTACTGTGAATGGTGAGCGCTACAGAGCAATGATCAACGACTTCTTTTTGCCGCAACTTGATGAATTGGGATTGGAAAACATGTGGTTCCAACAAGCACACACTGCACGTGCCACAACCGATATGCTGAACATCGGAAGCTTACTTTTGCGCCACCTTGTATAAAGAGACTTTATTTCTGAAACGTATGAAGTGTTTTGATAAGTGAAGTGAAGTGTTTTCATAAGTTCCAAATAAAAAATACATCTTAGAGTACTAATAAAAATATTTTTAAATAAAATTTATTTTCAATAAAGAACTAATAGCATTTTCAAAATTAGATAAATAAAACTATATAAACCATTATAAAATAGTACTTTCTTTTGATAATAAAGACTCCGCTTTGAATCTTAAAAACCTACTTAAAGCTTCATAAAAGAGTCAATAAAAGCTTATAAGGCGACTCCAAAGAAGATTCGAAAACCATTTAGATGGAGGAAGAAATGTGTCTTAAAACAGTCAAAACACTTCAGAAAAGCATCAATAAAAGGATCCATTACGAATCCAAAAATACTCCGAAGTTCATTTAAAAGGCGTCTTAAAACACTCTAAATTTGCCAGGCTTGGAGTCATTTTGGATTCTTTTTGATGACTCCTCTTAGTGTGCCTACGTAGACTTTATGCTCATTTCAGGCTCC
Source organism: Merzomyia westermanni (assembly GCA_949987695.1). NCBI lineage: Eukaryota > Metazoa > Arthropoda > Insecta > Diptera > Tephritidae > Merzomyia > Merzomyia westermanni. The sequence goes on from OX465290.1 coordinate 31,557,346, forward strand.
GAAAAGAGCTAATTTCTGAAGGAAATACCCTGAGAAATGATATTTCTCCCTCCGTTTGGTTAAATGAGTTGTTTCTCTAGTAAGGTCACTCAATGAGCCTTTTCTTAATATATGGTTTAATTCCAGATATTCTGTGCTTATTTTTGGGTCTTTGGAATATATTCCGTGCCATTCAATCAATTGAAAAACTTACAGCTGGTTAAATACAAAATTTTGGCAACTCTAAAAAATCACTCGAAGATTTTTGTTATATACAAATAAGAAATTTGTTTGTTTATCGTTGATAACCGGCATATGTGAGTACAAACATGCATAAATAGCAGCAGCAAAAATAAAAGATATACTAACTTATGTGCAGTATAATAAGCAATGTATGTTTGAGTGCATATAAAAATTTTAACATAATCTCAAAACACAAGTGGCATTTTTTTTAATGTATTCGGTATATATGTATGTATCTCTATATGCCTGCTTATCAAAAGAAAGGCAGTTCTTTTCCAAGTGGTCAGCATACACGAAGCTTTAAACATGCTACATTTTTATGAGGGACATGCAGTTTAGTTGCGTTGGTTTAAATTTTTAAAAAGGTTTTACAAATTAAGTTACTTTCAGTAGCCCCCTAGGCGTATGAGCAACATTTTTATATGGAAAAATTCCAGTTAACAGACTCGTTCGATCCTTTTCAACATTAACCTAACGTTAGGAGATTTTCGTCTAAGTTTTTAAAATCAACTAACTGGACTTGAAACTTTGTAGATCTGAATCTTATGTTCAAGTTTTCATATCAATAATAAACGCTTCTTGGATTTCTATAAATTAAATGAATTGTTGAAGTACCTTGACCCAGCAAATCATCGGAGTCATAAATGAGTCAGAAAGGAGTCCTAAATGGGAGTGTTTACGCTCTTTATGGGCTCATTTATGAGTCCAAAATAAGGGTACTTCCCTTATTGCATATATGACATATTTTGGTCTGCTAATCGCCACCTATATGATCATATTTTTTAATTGGACTCCAAAAATACTTCGATATGAGCATATTTCTGTGGCTAAATTTGTTGACATATTAAGGACTCATATCGGATGTATGACTCGTATTGGTATCAGAATCGGCACATATTGTACTCCAAAAATACTCCTTTGTGATCATATTTCTAAGGCTAATATTTTTCTTAAGTTTAGCACTCATATGGGGCTTCTAAATTTTGAGCACTCCGAGAATATATGTGCAGGAATAATATAAAATATCAAAGATTTTACTTGTGATAGCATGTTTTGTACTAAATTCAAGTTTCCAGTCATGACTTTTAGCTGCTCTTGTATTTAAACCTTGTGTAGGGAATGTGGATCTTGACTAAAGCCCAACGCTTATGGCTTATCATTTCCTCTCGCCCACGCTACGCTGATTTACTAATACACCAATAATGCCAACGAGATTAAGCTTAGCGCATAAACGAAATATTTTATCGGTTAAACGACTATATAAAGATCAATTCTGCTCACAGAATTTCAGTCTTGTTTAGTGCGTGACTACTATAGTATCCATATACTGTTAAAAGCACACTTCTTTATTTCCCGAAGTAATACTCGATAAGAGAAAACAAATTTTCTTAAAAGGTACGAATAAATTAAGAAATTGTGTGCAGTGCAGTGACTTTCTTTTTTGTTTTTTTTTTTAAGCAAAATTTTTTTAAGTGTAACGTTTTTCAACCGGAAACCAAAAAGTACTTATTTTTGGTTTGTTAATCAATTCTTTAATGTGTGTTTTTTTACATTCCTTTTAAAATGGATAATTGGAAATAATTGCTTATAGCAGTTTTCTCAAGTAAACATTAAAATTAAAGTTTTTCAAATATGTTAAACTATTTTTAATTACAAGTATTTATTAAATTATTAAACCAAACAAAACGCATTAGTTATTCTCTTGCCTGTGCGGAACAAAAATGTTAATTCTTTTAGAAATTGCAATGTAATTAGCTCTTAAAAATCGATAGTTTTTGAGTGCAACTGTGTTTTAATAATTCGCTCGTCATTCTCTGTTTTGTTGCACATACATGGAAAGATATCGTTAGCTAGCTAGCTGAAGGGTTGCCATTGCGTTAAACTCTAAATATTCGCTGAAGTATTATACCTCAAATTGGCTAATGTCCCTGCATATTAAAAAACAGAGATTTATCAACTGAAATTAAGTAGGGAACTTTAAGTTATATAGATAGTATGCAATTTAAAAGTGATTACTAACTGCAGAATGCAAGTTAAAGTGCCATTTTAAACACAGCTCTAAGGCCCGATTTTTAAAATATCGGTTCATGTTCAAATTCTAATAGGAAGTATTTAAACTGTAGAAGTTTAGAACGAACGTAGTGAGCTTATTTGTTCATCACAGATGCAAAATTAAACACCAGTACTCAGTTTCCTAAAACAATGTTATATGAATATAATGCAGTCAGTTTTAAAGCATTGGGATTATGTGATATCGTGTCCCGTTTGCCGGAAACATCAATAAATCAGGTTTAAAAATATATTACTTAACAAAAAACAATAGATTTTGGCTTATTCAACTAGCTTCCATTGCAAAATAGTATAGTTTCATTGTAGAAATAATAATCAAGATTTCATATGTAGAATATGCAGTGATTAAGCCATTGAGTATATAGCTAATAGAAAAATTGTCGATCTGAGTCGTTTAAACCCCGTAAAGATCTGTATTACTTTACACTTTTATAACTAAACATTCCAGCTCAACTCGTTCTATCAATAGTAGAATTAATACAAAAATTGTACCAGTGCTGCTTCATTCTAAAGAAACATTTTAAGAAGTTTTTTGTCCTTCTGTATATATGTCTGTATTTTTGTACTCGCATCACCCAAAAACTACTGCGTAGATCTTAATAAAAATTTCACCAAATGTCTAACTGAAGGTTTAAGGCCCCTTTTACCGTGCAAAATTTGTTGTTCATGCTCATTTTTTTTCATAGCTTGATATAAGGGCTTCATTTTGACTTTGCTGCTGATTGTATTCTTTTTATTTGGGGGCGTGGCAAAGTATCTCGCAAACGAGGTCATCTAGCTTTTAATAAAGTGATTATATTCAATATATTTTTCAAAAGTTTAAACGTTTTCGAGTATCAAAATTTTTCGCAATGACAACTCTACTAAGGGCCGCTTTCATAAAAGCCGGTAACTGCTAACCGGAGTTTAATTGACGTATTTTGTACGGTTAGCTGCCAAACTAATCGCCGATTAGGCTTAACCGGCCTTTATGAAAGTGGCCCTAAATCTACAAATCATACGGCAGCAAAGAGCGGTTTAATGCAGAGCATGCACACATATGCACATATATACATACACTCGAGTATGTACGTTAAATCTAATGTTGTTTTCAAACCAGCCAACAAGCATGTTAATAAATTATGATTTGTTTGAATCTCTCAATTTCGTACTACCTCAGCTGATAGTTTGGTGATTGTTAGTAATTTGGCCAATACCTGAGAGGTTACATTTGAACCTCTCTGCTGATACCTACTCATTTTACTGTCGCCACTCAGTAAACTTCTCATTCATATAAATTGTGAATGCATTTTAAATCAAGTTTTAGTTGTTTCTTGCATTGAAGCGGTTTATGTAGTTTTAGCTGAAAAAGCGCACTACAGTTCTGAAATATTGATAATCGTAGCACTAGTGGTTTAGTAATACGCTATAACTACTTACATAAGTATATTCGAAAACCAAAAAAAAATGTTTTTTTCAAGTTTAATAATAATTTCGCTGTTGGTTGGCTTTAATGTAGATGCGCAAGTTGTTGAAGAAACAACAACAAATAAGCCAATAGAAGTGTCTATGGAAGTTCATATAACTGGAGATAATATAACGGTATTTACTATGTAACGTCTATTTAATTATATTTCATATATTGATTTCATGGACATTTTCATGCGCGTTCTATTTGAGTTTCTTTAGTTATAAAGTTTAAGGTATTCACCGTTTTATGCTCCATTTGCAGTGCTTGTTTAAGCCACAGTCAGTTTAAGTAGAAACTTAATTTGGCACTTCGAGTGTTTCTCTGGCTCTAACCTTCTGTATTTTTAGTGAGAAGCGAGAAAATTAAAAAACTCTTTGGGGCTCAAATCCGAAGAGCTACGAGGTCGTTTTAAGTTCTGAAGGTCAATTTAAAAGTCTTCCCATCTAATATTTTTTTGTTTCGCTTATTAATTAAAATTTAATAAATATGTATGATTTGAAATATTCATTAAAACAAGTAAAGCAATAGTTGGGAGATATTGTGGCACCCCACATATTACGCGCCTGCAAACAGAGCTAAAGTAAAACAGTTAAACTTGCTACAGCAGCTACCGGTACATGGAAAAGGTGTGAATATATGTAAAGTGATTCTTATAGTTTGAATTTAAAAATGTTTTGGTTTTCTAAGCAGCTAAAATACCTACAAAACCACGACAATTGTACTAAAGTTATTCTTTGGTGTGATTGAGACTAAAACTTACCAAATATTCTAAACGTCTGAACCGATATTGTTGAAATTTGTTGTGTGTATTCAAGAGGACTCTCGACCGGATATATAGATTTCTCGTACTGCATATCTCTGGAAATATTATGGTAGAATATTGAAAATTGGTAATGAATAAAATGAGGTTAATCTCTAACACCTCAAGACTTTTCTTGTGCGTAAGTTAGAAGTAGGCGCAGTACCTCCAAAACAAGTGAGATTTTTTGTACAGCATATCTCCGGAAGTATTAATAATATAATACTGAAAATTGATACAGAGTTCTATGAGGTTCATCTCTATCACTTCAAGAAAAAAGTAGATAAAAGAAAAGAGGACTAAACACTCCACTGTTCAACGATACAACCCCCTAGTTAAATTTTAATACCGCCACTAAACAAACTTACAAAAATAAAATCCAAATTTCTTCTCTCATGTCGATGCTGCCACACACATTTCACACGAAAATTCTAAAAAAGATAAGGCCGGTCAAAGTTTTTGCTAGAGAAACATGGATTTTGCATATTTTCAATACCGGTACTATATTCTACGAGCAGAGAGATCCATACAAAAAAACAAGAGACAGTCGGTTACAAAATTCGAATACCTTGTGTGCAAAGCGCAACTAGGTATAAAAATCGGAAGATCCTAGGTACTATAAAGTGTGAAAAAACTTAAATGGGTAGATGTTTTCCTTCTAACATCTATTCTAGGAGTTTTACTTTGTGAACTATGTGCCGAGTATCCAGCCACCACTGGCATCTTAATTTTATTGCATTTCGTGTTTTGCTAAATTTATTGAGGAAACCAAAAGCTAAACTATTTAAAAAGTAAAAGTATCTATTACAAATTTCCTAATTTTGTATGAAATTATACAAATGCACATTAAAATGTTAAATGGCGGAACTAAAATATTGAACATTAATTCAGTAATTAAAAGGGAAAGGGTATAAATATCCATAAGCCTAATTAATGTTTAAGCAATACCACCATCTCTAATAGCGTACCACTCTGTGCCTTGCCGACACTTTTACCTCATAATTGAAAAGTTAGAGCTGAATTTTGAACAGGAACATCGCCACTGCACTGAACATTCTTGGCTTTCCTGATTATGAACGTAAGGGGGCATATCAGCTATTCAGTGGGGAATAATGGTAATGGAGTTTTGTGCAGCTTTCTATTAAGTCGATTAAATTCTCTCATGATCTATTACATTTCTCCCGTCGGCAGTTCCGTCGGAATGGCTGATAGACCCCAATTATTGTTCAAAGATTTCGATCGCAATGAGGTTTTCATACATGGCCGGAAGTATTGAATAGCTTCTCCTTCACTGCCGTTTATTTGAGACCCATACGTGATCGGTAAATTTGTCGGAGATGCTACTTTCATCTTCCCAATACTCCTTAAGATTCCTCACAAAAAAAAAACATTTGAAGAGATAACACAATAGTATTTATAAATATTTTTCAGTTTCAAACAGATGCTATGATTCCGAAGATCAATTTCTGATAACCCTCGGAAATTAATTGGAAATATTACAAATTATTTTATTTAAAGTGGAAAAATACACAGAGATTTTGATAATCTTGATTATTTTTACATGACGAAATTAATAGTTTTTTCATCTTCCTTTACTTTCACAGATGTCTTACAATATTCAACCCCTACAGAAGGGTTATGCTCATCTTGGCGAATCTCCACATTGGGATGCCGAAAAGCAGAGTCTCTACTATGTAGACATTGAAGCTGGAAAGTTGCTGCGCTACGATTATCAGCAAGATAAGGTGTACGTTGCCAAAGTTCCTGGTGTAGAGCTCGCCTCATTCATAGTACCAGTTGAGGGCGAAGATGGCAAGTTTGTGATTGGTGATAAACGTCGTGTACTAGTCGTGTCATGGGATGGTGTTTCCGCTTCTGGCAAAATTGATCGTGTTTTGTTCGAGGTACAACCCGATGATAAATATGTTGTAAATCGTTTCAACGACGGTAAAGCTGATCCACGTGGACGTCTTTTCTGTGGCACAATGGTTTATGTGGGCGATGAGTTTAAAAATCGTTGGGGTGAATTGTACAAATACGAAAAGGGTGGCAAAGTGTCTCTAGTTAAGACCGATGTTGGTATTTCCAATGGCCTCGCATGGAATGAAAAAACCAAAAAGTTTTACTATATAGACACAGCCGATTATGAGGTGAAGGAGTACGATTACGATTTTGAAGCTGGTGTACCAAGTAAGAGGAAATATTTTGGGTCGATAAAGTTGGTTAATGTATTAATTTTTTATATTTTTCTTTGTCTGTCTATTCTAGGCAATCCAAAAGTAGTCTTTGATCTACACAAATCAAATCCTAAGAATAATTTGCTACCCGATGGTATGACCATAGACAGTGATGGAAATATCTATGTAGCCACCTTCAACGGACACACCCTTTACAAGGTTAATCCAACGTAAGTTCTCTCTCTCTCTCTCTTGACTTTGATCGATAGGATTGTTTACTAATTATGCTTTGTATTTTATAGTACCGGCAAAGTTTTGCTTGAAATCAAGTTCCCTTGCAAGCAAATCACCTCAGCGGCCTTTGGTGGTCCCAATCTTGATATTTTGTACGTCACAACATCAGCTAAATTTGAACAACCTGCTCCCGCTGGAAGTACTTATAAGATAACTGGCTTGGGCGCTAAGGGTTTGCCAATGTTCAAAGTTCAACTTTAATTATTATTTTTTGGTTTTGTTCATTTGTAAAAATTTGCTCACATGTAATAAAAATAAAGTAAGAGTTTTTAAAATATAATGAGTTGGTTTGAATTCAAAGAAAATTAATTCATCTCTCGAAAGCGCAAGACAACCCCATCTTCTCAATCAGTTACAAACACCAGATCTTGTTCTTGTAACGGTTATACGGATACGATCTCTCTCTCTCTATGGCGCGATATACAACAGGTATATCATCATAAACCTCCTAGAGATTTTTTGCGCCAAGCTTCTCTTCCAATTTGTGGTGTGCCGATTTGAATTTTCCCTACAAATTGGTGGGACCTACAGTTTTTTGCCGACTCCGAACGGCATCTACAAAGGAGACGAATTTTTGCTGAGAAGCCTGTCATGGCAGAAATACACTCGGAGAGTTTGCCAAACCACTGCCGAGAGGCGACCCCGTTTTGAAAAACGTTTTTCAAATCACTTTTGATGTTACCTGTACCAGGGCTCGAACCATGGACCTATAGCCTAGTTTATCGTAAATAATGTTAGAGAAATATGCTCTTTTTAAATCCTTTGCTACTACCGGCTGTTGGCGTTGAAAATCGTTCATGCACTGTCTTAGTTGAAGTATCATCAAATCACGTTATGAAACGGGTCCTTCCCTAATGAGAGCCCAGATATTCTTTGTTCCATCGTATAAGTTCGGCTTTTTTTGTTTATGTAGCGAAATTGACAGTCCTTCGCCGGATATGAACCAGGTACGCTCCGGTACTCCCTTGCGGTACATGCCCGACTATAGCCGGAGCGATTTGGCATGACCAGTGCAACCTTCTATGTCATGTCACCATCAACCATCGAGTTGCACGTCATTACCTTTGTGCATTTTTGTCGTCTCTTACCACCGGTATGCTTACCTCGGGCATATTATAAACCTCTAACCCGCAGGGGTCGACCTCATTTATGGCAATATTTCCAATGTCGGTTAGGGATCTTCTTTTAGTAAAAGTAATGTCGGCCACTCCAACTGATCGAACCCATTGGGCAGGGCGAAGCACTGTTATAAACAACAACAACAACTCCAACTCACCAATCTTTTATAAAGTTCGATACTTTTTGAGTAATATCGCAGAGATTACTCTCAAACTTCTATCTTGCGAAGATTGATATATCTTCAGAGTAACCCTGGCTACAGATTCCATTGTATGCTAGTAAATGTAAGAGTTCTCCCACCACTATACTCCATAGAAGGTGTAACAGTACTCCTCCTTGTGGGATAACTGCTATCCTTGTCCGTAGTAACGCATCATTGAACCCCTCAATACCTAGGAAGACGAAGGGCACAACTTGCCCGTACTCCAAAGAACTCTTAATTTTCGTAGGCAGCTGGTATAGGGTTGTTTCTGTCGAACTGCCTGCCCTATAAGCGTTTTGTCTTACATGCAAATGTATTAGCTTTGGAATGTTCGAAGTGGTGTATTGTGTTGTTAACACTGCTTCGCCCTGCCTAATGGGCACGATCATTCCGATAATCTTCATCAAATTCTTCTAACGGAATCCCATGGAAGAAGGTTAAATATACATATGTTTGGTGTCATTAAAAGACATGCCACATGCAAGGCATATATTTCACATGGTGCGATTGAGTTGGTATAAAGGTTTAACCTTTTACTATATCCAGATCGAAGTTGAGCCAAAGTGAACTTAGTCTCCCTGGGAACACGCTCTCTTCAGCTCCTTCAGGTGACAGAGCCATCTAGCGACTCGATGCGTTTAACCTTATATGTAGCTAACGTTTCTATCTTCTTTTTATCTAACGCAGTCTAGTTCATGGTGTATGATATTCTCCATCGTTTTTAGAGCGAAGAAGGTTAGACTCATTGGTTTGGAAGATTGCGCCTCCAGTGAGAGTAATTTGCAGTTCGATGGTTAATCCCCTGCCGAAGGAGGTGAACATAAAAAAACTTTAGAAGTCTTGTGGAAAGACTAACTCGCCAAAACCTCGAAAGTGTATTTCTGCAATGAAAACGTCGTCAGAAAATAATGCATGTTGCTTAGCAGATGCCCTTAGAAGTGGGCATAAAAAAAATATATACACACAAGATTTGTAAATAAAAAGAAATTTTAAATAGTTCGGGCTTAATCTTTTAAGAAGCAAATTATTATTATTTAGCATTAAATGCTAAAATATGCTAATACTACAACTCACTATAGGTGCCCAATTAATGCAGAATAGATTTGGCAGTGAAAGTAGTTTAAACCAATCTGCAAGCACACGGAATGTGTATGTTACACACTTACTATCCGCAGCAACCACCGCCAGGTATATTACAATCCATTGAATTCGATACACGGCCGATACGACGATTGAATCCACCACCACCGCCACCACCACCTCCTCCTGTCCCATATCCGCCGCCGCCACCACCACCACCACCGCCGCCAGAACTGAATCCCCAACCGCCGCGCCGCGTATTGCCTCTTTCACTTTTGTCATTAGACATGAATGGAGCCATTAACGTGTTAATGCTGCAATATTTTAGGGAAATTAATAAATGCTTCAACTCTTTAAGTCCTTCATTTACTTACAAGTTGACTATCACAAACCATATGCCTATGAAAATCTCTAAAAAGCGTTTCATACTCCATGGCCGCTGATCCAAAACACGACCATCTGAGGGAAGAAAAGTGAGTTTGTTGCAATAGATTTATTTTATACCTTGGACAAGAGGAATTATTAATTCACTTTATTAATTTACCTCGATCTATGTACACCATCCTTTTTGTGAAGAAGGGTACAATAAGCTAATTAACTTGCTTTGTTTTTTGCTAATAGTTTTATTTTTAAATATTCAGAAACTACAGATTAGACCAATTGGGCTATATCAAATTTGGTTGTCATCGACTGACGTGTTGTTTTCATGGGCTTTATTTTCCAGAAAAATTATATACAGATGGCGCACTACAAAGTAAATCATTAAAGAAATTTTATAGCTGGCTTAAATCAGACAACAAAACATGAATCAAAACGTGGAGAGGAAAATGAGGACGTAAAGTGCAATTTTGTTGAAAGCAACGCTTTCGTTAAAAATTGCGTCGCGTTGCTTCTATCAAAAATTATTTCGAGAAACCGATAACCAAAGAAGGATAGCCTAGAAGGTGACTCCTTTCACTTTCCACAACATGTATCTATTTTCCCAAAAATGTTCTGCACATCAAGGGTGGTAGACCCGAATGCCCCCTGCGGCCGAAGTAGGTATACCGGGCAGTATTTTCACTTTCGACAACACTCCCCAAAACCTTCGGGGAGTGTTTTGTCGTTACAAACAACAACAACCCGAATGTTCTACCTCTGCGAGTTTAGGGGGTTAGAAATGCCCGAGGTAGGTATGCCTGTCATAAGAGGTGACTAAAATCCACATCGACTCCGTTTCCGGGGTATATGAAATCGATACCACAACAGTCGCGCTGGTAACGTGATACTGATCTGGAACGCAACTACCTCCTACTTTCTAGGGGTGTTTGCGATTACAAAAAACCTTCACTATGGAAAGTTTAATGTTTCAAATACATGAGCCCAACCTTCTCTGACTCAAGTCATATTTGTTGGAGTATCCACATCATCGCCAACACAGGGTAATCTCAACATAGCTAATACAAAGTCATCATACTAAAACGGGATTCCAAAACAGTAAGAATACACAAAAATTTGTTAGTTCTTTCCGTACTTTGATCATTATATTTTTTTACAGATAATTTATTTGTACAAGTTATTTGGAATATTTAAATCTTACACTGGTAATGGGAAATTTCACATATAGGAAAACGTATTACCTAGTGCAGCCATATTTGAAAATACGTACATACTCGTATGTATGTACCATATATTAATGAATTGTATATTTAACTATTATTAAGATTCGATTAAAAAATTATGTTACATTTTTGTTTAATATTCAACGACTCATAAAATTCAGAACAATTTCTCCCAATAAAGGGTTAAAAAACTGTTCGTCATAGAAGCAATAAATGCTGAAGTCGTCATAACATTAAAGCGCACACTATAGGTGTTGAATTAATCCAAAACAGATGTGACAGCGCTTTAGTTATTGTGGGTCTGCTGTGTCCAAGCATGCAGATAGTATATACTTTTCGCAAAAAAATAATGGTATAATACATTCTGCATCATTCGCTTGAACACATTACCTTGCTCATCCACCACCAGGTATATTACAATCCATCGATGTATTTACTACTCGTCCGATGCGACGATTTGGACCAAGCCCTTGATTGAATCCACTACCGCCGCGTCCTCCACCACCTCCTGGACCAAAGCCGCCACCACTACCTCCACCACCAGATCCCCATCCGCCACGACGTGTGCTGCTTCTTCCACTTTGCCCATCATTAGTCATGAAGGGGGCCATTAGCGTTTGAAAGCTACATATATTTCAGGAAAATTAGAAAAATCCCCTTACTCTTTAAAACCTTTATTTACTTACAAGGTGACTATCACAAACCAAATGCTTGTGAAAATCTCTAAAAAGCGTGCCATGCTCCATGGCCGTCGCTCCAAAACACGACCATCTATTGGACAAAAAGTGAGTGCATTGTCACATATTCATTTTATATTATATTACCTCGATCTATGTACACCATAATTCCTGTGAAGTAGGTCACAATAAGTGCATTACTTTGTGTCTAATATTTTGATTTGATGCTAATAATTTTGTTTTTATTTTGATAAATAACTAGAAGTAATCAGATTAGTCTAAAAATTTCGTTGTCATTTGTCATTGAGCTTGACGTTGACGTGTTGTTTTCGTTGGCCTTGATAACTTCCTTTTTATGTCATCAAAATGACAAATAGATGGCGCACTTCATGGTAAATCTCAAAGGAACAGTCAAAAAGAAATATTAAGCACCCTCCCGGTTGGGTGGTAGAATATGCTCGGGGTGCCTGTGCTTGAAACGGAGCGTACCGGATTCATATCTGGCAAAGGACTGTCAAAATCAGCATAATCAAAGAACGTATAACCATAAGAAGATTTAACGCGATGAATAGTGGGAAACAGTAAACCATCAATTCGCTGGTAGGTAATTCACCACTGAAGAAATTTGAGTTTAAATGGGGACTTTTGAGGCTATATTAGCTCTTTCTCGTTCTTTGGTATAACCCTGTTTGGTCCTTCATGCTCCATTCCATGAATGGATGAGCTAACCCCTGCGGCTTAGGGGTTTAGAATATGTCCGAGGTAGGCATACGGGTCGTAAGAGGTGACTAATATGCACAAAAGTAATGACGTGCAATTCGATGGTTGATCTACGGATATGATGCCTCTAACCTCTCATTACCCATCTTATCCGTCCTTACGGAAGGAGGGGTGACATGACCTAGAAGGTTTCACTGGTCATAAATCCCTACCACGGCAGTCGGGGAGTACCTCAAGGGAGTGCCGGACCGTACCGGGTTCAAATCCGGCCAAGGACTGTTAATTCGACAACACTCCCTAAAACCTTCGGCTAGTGTTCTTGTCGTTACCACAACAACAACAATGGATGCGCTGACTTCGTCCTCGGTTATGAAAGAATGAGTGAATGAAACAAACAATTAATCCCTTTCAAGCAACATTGGGAGTTCCCCACACCTTTCACACGCCGTTGTCGATTCGTTTTTGGATTTGGAAATTTCCACAAGCGCCTAAGAAATATTATCACAATTCTGATGCCTCAATACCTAAGAGCTGAGTCTCAGTTGAGTTGTCACTGATTGGTGCGCATAAGGACTACCCGGTAGGGAATGTGATTGAAAAATGGCGTCATACTATAAAGCCATAGTCATAACCCTAAAATAGTCAACCATTTGAATTTAGGTTTTCCATAACGTATTGATATTTGAGTTAGTCAGCTTATTAACTTTTTGTTAAATTTATTTTTCGTTTTAGATACATTGAGAATAGTGAGTTATTAGTTGTCCAATTCATTTGCATTTTCTACTTATCATCATGTTTAAAAGCTGTTTACATACAAGTTGCGTGGTGTAAGCCAAGTTTGAATCAACATCTCGTGCAACTGAAATGATTCCAAACTTGACTAATATAAACATCCCTTTACGCCTAAGCACCTACAATCGATCACAATATATATGGTTAAGTATCCGGCATGTATATAGCTACCCGCAATCGCTATATCAGAATTGTCTTCAGCTTAGCTCTATGAGTTCGAGAAAAGTAAATTAAGCAATTGCGCAGCTGGGAAACAGCAAAAGTAGATGAAAAACTACACACGTACACGAAACATTTGGGGAAATTTTGGCGTTTGTTCTTAACGAAAATGCGATTGTGTAACTCTCCTTTAACGCCGCTAAACAGCTGACTCTTTATGGTGATAAAATATGGCAATACTTCTCTTTTCGCCGTATTTTGTACTAAATTACATGCAAAAAACTCAAAGCTAATTTTTTTACTTTTTCAAAACGCTAAAACACTTGTAAATATATCAACTCGATCGTTAACAACTCGAAAATAATTCGTGACTGCTAACCACACAAACAGGGAAAAGCGTTAAAAATGGTGTTAATCGAAGTTAACGCTAACACCTGGCGTTAAAATAGTTACAGAATCAACATACAGAACAACCGAAGCTAAACAAAAACCCGGATTTGCTTAGTTTTCCTGCAGGGGAGATTGTATATTGGTCTGGCCACCGTGAGTTATCATAATAAAATCAGCTGTTAATTAAAAAATTAACAAAGGAAAGTGGATATCCAAACTGAAAAGAAAAGGTTTGATTTTCACGGATTACGTGCTGATATGATAACAATTATTTTGCTCAAGAATAAAAGTGTAATATAAAAATTCATTACGTGCAATAAATAACTCAAAGTTTGAAGTTACAACTGATAACATGAAGAACAAATGCTGCTGCTAAACGCAATAATTTAATTATTTAATTACACAAACCAAGCAACCAAATATGCAGAGTACAGCAGAAAACGGGCATACCAGCGAAGCGAGTGTTGAGGATTACTTGGAGTTGTTGCCTCTAAAGGAATGTGAAATACTAAAGGTTCGTAAATCAAATATATAGAAATCAATTTCCTGTATATATATATTCAATATACATATATATGCACTTTGTACTTATTTGCAGAGTTGGTTGCATACTTTGCGCCCCACCAGCAGCATATTGGCGCCAACAAATATAACACATATACTCCAACAACATCCATACCCTGTATTACAGATATTGAATTTAAGTCGAGAAAAATCTAAGATTCATATAGCTCGTGTAATCGCTGAAGTACTACAATTGCTATTATCACCAACAACTAACAGCGAATCTAGAACAAAGTTCATAAATTTTATTGTGAACTTTCCATTAAATATACTTGAAGCACCATCCCTGCGTGTAAAATTAATCAAATACTTAGTGATTGATATAACACAAGCGGATGATACATGCTTAGCATTACTTGCACGAAATGAATCCAATTTATTGATTGAAGTGCTGGAGAAAGCACAAGGACAATGGCAGATGTGTACAACTGGTTCACCCAGCAGGGAATTTATTATACATCAAGCTCTCCGCAATAAACAACACTTTGCTCCATTGTTAGCTATGAACTTAAAGAGCGTGCATGATATTATAGACACGGGTTTACGTAAAAATTTGCTAATATTAAAATTTGCCCATGAATTCTCGAATACCATGCAAACTTTATCTGAAGTGGGTAATCTACATAAATGGTTGACGGAATACACTGGGGATGAAAGTCCGCAGCATTTGCAAGAAGTTCATACATTCTTTTATGCAGACTTTCAACGTATTGCAATAATTTTAGATTTTTTAAAAAGATTTGCCGAAACATACAAGTCTATAACATTAGATACTGTATTAAATGCGAGAAGCGTACTTAAGCTACTCTACGATCATGACGTTAATGCAAGGTAGTATTCATTTAATGTACTGGACTCTCGTTTCATGTTTCATATACATAGATTCTATGTTTAAATTCATTGTATTTAGAAATTTTCATACGGGACTGCATTTTCTGACTTTAACTCACCAAAATCCTTTTTTTGCAATTAGAAATTTGAATGATGCTGAAATTTTTACTCTAATGTTCCCCTTTGTTTACAGCTTCGAAGATACACGCCGACTGCTCGAAGTTACACGGAAATGGCAAAAACAACTGTCAACCATGAAATGTCTTTATGAACTTGAATTCGAAACTCTTAACTATTATACGGCATTATGCACAATCTGCGATATAGTGCTACCCCAAACAGATTACAATTTGAACACCCACTACGAATATACAATTCAGCAACTGAATGGCATGCTACGCAAAATATTAAATTTAGATATGCTATGCGCGCTTATCGAAGATATTTTTCAATTAATTTTTTTGCGCTGGGAGCATTTACGTAATTTATCAAATACACATCTCTTAGGTTTAACTCGAAGCAATCGCAATCCTTCTGGCTACTCCACCGACTCAAGCAGTACACCAGAGATGGCGGCTGAGACTCCAACTGTTTCAGCGCGTTCAACTCAAGTTTCAAGTAATGGTGCCTTACGTTTTGGTTTTATTTGTTCCGGTCAAGCTTTACAAGTAATTTTTGGATTTCTTAAAAATTTCATAACCAAAAAAATACATTCGGAAGACTATAAACTCTCGTCTGAGCGTGTGCAACAACGGTTTCAGCGTATTGTTGATGTCATAACCGAAGCATTGTGGAAATACTCGGTTTTGGAAAAATTCGATACATCGCTCAGCTTGGCAAACTTACATCAGAAGTATGCCTTAGAAGTCGAAGAACTAATACAATTGGTGCACATGCATGCTGATGCTGTTGAGAAGTCGTCCAGTGATGATGACAGTCGTGATCGTAGTAATCATGCAAGTTTGTCACGTCGCAAAGCGGCGCGTAAAAAACGTCGTGCTACCATTATTGGTGCAGCTGGTTTAGCAGGGCATACGGCATTGCGCTCAAGTGAAAATAGTAACAGTGGTAATACAAATGTCATGATCAGTAGTGTTACTACTGCAGAAGATGGTGAACAGCGGAATGTTGTAGATGATTTGAAATCTCGTCAAGAATTCAAACGTTTAACAGAACGTAATATCATACCGCAAATGTTGAGTTCACCAGAGAATTTGGCAATAATGGCATTTTCTTTAAAAAGTTTCAAAGATGTAAAATTTATTATTGAGGTAAGTTGTTATTGTTGCAATGCATGTTTGGTTAGATTTTGAGCTCTCAATTTCTGTTGCCTGCTACAACCAATGCCACAGCTCAAGCATAAAAACGTTTGCCTCGATGTTAAATTGTTAATCAGACTTATTAAGCACACAGTTATTTATACTTAACTTTAAATAATTGTTTTAAAGAAATTTCAGTAATAAGTTAGGGACTAAACTTAAAAATGTAAGTTAAAATAAGTAGTAATATAATTAAGTTTATTTATTAAAAATATTTTAAACACATATTTATTTATTATCCTTATCCAAAAAAGAAAAGGTTTCCTTATAACGATATTTGAATTCGGCTGGTTTTTGCCAAAAACCATACACATCCCGGAAGCAAAAGAACAACATCAAAAGCATTAAAAAGGTCACATTTATCTGTAAAAGAAAAACGAGAGTTTAGATTGAAAAAATTTGGAATCAGACTGTATTTTTTCTTCTAAATGTGATAGTATTTTTCCAATACTGTAAAAGTGATGATACTCTCAGTACCTTCGATAAATGTGATTTAATGCTACTATTCTTCATATAATACCATTTCATGTTCATGAAAGATATAAAAAGCGGCACCGAAAACGAACCGAATCTGAACGCAAGCTGATACCAAGAGAGCCCGAAAACCCAAAGCGAATCAGAACACAATTCAGAAATCAAAACCGAGACTAAAACTAAAACGAAATTTTAACTGAAACACGTACCAATAGTGAAATCGAAAACTAAATTGACACCGAAAGCAAAATGGAAATGGAAGACAAAGCTGGAAAACTGAGTTCATGAACAGCACTAAAACTGAAATTAATATTGGAACTAAAACCCATACGATATCGATAACCAAAAATTTCTGAAGAAAATTCGAATTCAAGACAGAACCGAACTGGAGAGCGAAATCGAAACTAAAACTTTAACCGGGAGCAAAACTTAAACTAAAATCTATTTGTAAATCTGAACGGAATGCAAAGAGATACGAGACAGCTAAGGAAACCAAAATCGTGCCGAAATAATATCTCAAAAACATGCTATCATTAATAAAAAAATATCTTTTTGTCACGGAATGATAAATACATATGTCGACAGCTGAGAGGAAAATTATCTCACAATTTTTTTCATGAATACTCTATCTCAACTGAAAATAGATTAAATTTAAGTTGATAAGGGGAGGTTTTTGAAAAAATCCTGAGATAGGGGGATATTTATACCAATTTCGAGAAGCGGCTTTCTACATAGATTGCTATGCTAGGGAGATCTTCCACTCAGCCGCCGATGTGTAAAAGTTGGCTATATAATTACATCAATTTTCTAACCAATTTTTATTTTTCTGTAGACTTTCCACCTACAAGACACCGCACTCAATCGCGAGCTTAAATTCGTCGAGCAACAGCAGCAAGTCAAGCAAAAACTAGCTTCAATCTATGAAGATTACCTCCAGAAAGACGAACGCAGCTGCCAAGGTGAACAACCGAAAGCGACAGTTGAACAAATACGAAATGTGGCCGGAAAGGGCTTCGACATATCGCGCATTATCAGCATAATCGATAGCTTCGCGCTTGCTCAACGCATACAACCCACAGTGGAACAACAACAATTGTATCAACGTCATATCAATAACCCACAATACTTATTTTTGCGGAATTTCGAAACTCCATACCTCAATGCATTCATAATCACAGATTTGGTACTCAATTTACCATTCAATCGGGAAATAACCTCAAATGTATTAATGGTTATAAGGAGGCAACAACAGCTGACAGGTGGAGGCATGACACGTTCGTTACGAAGCGAAGGGAACACTACCAGCGCTAACAGTTCCATTATTAAAACATGCTTATATAAGGATATTGGAGCAATGGCGCTGCTTGAAAACCTCAACGAATGTTTACAGCAGTTGGGTGAACAACAGCGCCTCTCAGAACTTCTCTACGATAATCACTATGCACTGAGACCACACAAGTTGACATTAGAATTGCAAAAAGAACGTGCATTCCACGCTGTCTTCCATAAAGTTGCAAATGAAATTGGACACTTTGATGACTTGAAAGCTCACGTGACATGTTTTCATGATTTGCAATCAAAATGTAACTATTATCAACGTTTCATTAACTATGTCCAACAGTTGGCACAGTTGGTGCAGCTACGTGATTGCAATCTCGAATATCATACCAGCGCTTTATTGAAAATTAATGTCTGTGATGTAATAGGCGAATTGATATTTGAATGTAATATGACACCATTGGAAATCGAGGCAAATGTGGCAGCATTAAACTTGAATTTGGTTCATGTATTAGCACTGAACGTGTGTCCTGAAATAGCTGGTAAATGTGTAAGTAGTAACGGTGCTTCTGCTGTTGCAGCCAAGGGCGGCGGTGTGTGGAGTAAAATTAACACACAAAAAGCAGAAAGCATACTAAATTATGTAGCAAATCAAAATCCTCTTCTGGCGCGCCTCTTGCACGGCATCATCAGCAGCAATGCAAATGTAGCTAGCATCCCATTACAGACAAATAATTTAAATACAAACTTCTTTGAGCGTTTACTTGCATTAAAAGAGATTGAGCAGGTAGCAACTTTATACGAAGGCAACAAATTTTTGGCCGCCTTGAGCTCAGACTACGATCCGATCGTGATAGCAGGCAATAGGATCAGTAAATTGACACAGCTGGAATTACACTCACTCGAATTGGGTTATCGACCGAAAATCGCGCAGCAGGCACAAGCTGATCAATTGCTCATACAACTCATCAACGAAGATGCACGTCACATTAGTTGGGCTGGACGCATACATGATGTGGGCATACGCGCTCAACTTATACAAGCGAATTTCACGAAGATTGCTACCACCCGTTTGGCCAAAGAACTTATCGAAACAACACTGCAGCATAAACAAGCCTATTTAAATGTACCCGCCACATTGCGTTGCCAGCTCGAAGCCACGTTAGCTGATATTACAATTTATTCAAAAGTTTCTGAGGTGTTGTTATTTGAGACATGGCCACAGGCGTATGATTTCGGCCTAAAAACACCGACAACAATATTTGAGAAATTATTGAAATTGCGCTTGTATAAATTATGTTATAAATGGTGTTGCGTGGTTAAGTTAGCCGAGCGCTTTAGCGCTCAGAAATTGCGTTTTCTTGATGCTTTACTCGTCGCTTTGCTAGAGCTGAATGATGACGAAGTGAATGAGTATGCGGGAGGTGACGCTGATTGCCGCCTACAAAAATACTTACTGCAGATACTCGAAACATTTCCAGAAGCAGATGTTGTCAACTTTCTCGATACAAATAAGGACAAATTTCGTTCGGTTTATTTAATGAGTTATGCCGTCGATTATTTATCACGTTGCTGCGATTCACAAATGTATAGAAATTATAAAATTTCTCTAAAAATATTTGAACAGTTAACTCTAAACGAATTTGCTCCATTTTGGAAATTATTTAAATATCCTCTACTGATCATTGAACAGTTGGTGATGAATACGAAGTTTGAAACTCTAACCAATGTTTTGACTGCGGTACGTCTGTCGCTATCACAAATGGATGCAGAGGTGGTATGCTCATTTTGTTTCGATAAACGCGGTCACATCTATGACATACATACGCGCCACATGAATTCGCCGCATGGAGTGAAATTTCAGCTGGGCGTTGACACCAGCGCTGGCCAAACTTCTAGCTCTGCTTTCATTTTGCTTAATTTCAATTTGTATCAGAAGAATCATGCTATCACAAATGAATGCATTGATCTATTGCTGCGCATTTATGGTACAAAAGCTTTGGATTATCACGTATCCGATAGCGCTTCCTCATCAGAACGTGTCTCGCAAACCACTGATATGCAACAGTCTTTAGATTCACTTTGCGGTACATTTCAAATGCCACCCACAGCACCAACGCGTGCAGATTGGATACGCGATGATGATGCCACTCATTGTATGTGCTGTCATCGCGCCGCTTTCACTATGCTCATGCGTCGTCATCACTGCCGTCGTTGTGGACGTGTTGTTTGTTTTGCTTGCTCTTCACATCGTATGCGCATACACGACCTCTATGAAGATGTAGAGGTGCGTGTTTGTAATGATTGTTTTAGTAAGACGAAAGAGGTGCAACATATGCGCAGTACTCAGGATGCAGGTAGTGTGGGAAAAGGTGATCGCACTGTTGTAGGAGGATCTAGTGCGCGCAATAGTGAAACCGATGCATATAAATGGCAATTGTGTGGTAACATCACACATGACAAGTTGTTGCGTGAAGAATTCTGTTATGAGCATGCGCCCAGTGTAGCTTTATGTCTCTCCATTTTGACATTTCATCAAGGTCGGCAGAAGTGCGTTGATCTTTTGCTATATCATTGTCATAAATTGGAAAAGCTGTTTGTGCCGAATCCGGAGGTGGACTACGAGCTTGTGGCGAAAATGATGAACTGTCTTGCTTTGGCAGCTAAGGTATAAACATTGTCAAACACTTTGAATTTATTGTCTATGAGTGGATTAATTTTAATATGGAAAAATGTTTACATCTTTAGGAAAATTGTCAATACATATACATGCATGTGTCCGACCATGGTTTCAATTATGTAAGCTTCATATTTCAGAAGTGGAATACAAAATTTTATTTATTAATTACGTACAACATTTCGACCGCAGAGTGTAACATCACCTATTTCAATATATTTTTTTAAAAATTCCCTCATCATACTTTTTTTTTTAAAGTTCCCAATTTCGGAATTTCGTTGAATTTTTTAAAAAACGCCTTATCTCAGCGTTTATTCATCCATGTTCTTTCTATAACGCTGTATCCGACTTGCAAATGTATTGCATTTTAGTGGAGAGAGGTCGTTTTCAAACTCATTCTGAGATAGGGCGTTCTTCAAGAAAATTCCACAATAGTGCGGGTTTCAAGCGTTTGCTAAAATGGGTTGATTTTTATATAGCAGCAGTTATAATTCAGTAAAACCATTTCGTTATACCTATCTTCTTTATACGTCTGAACAATTTCAAACAAAATTTATATATAAAAGCGTAGAACCCACCAAAAATCTATGTGCTTGTTTAAATATGCAGCGAGAAGTCTAAATAAACGTTTCCGTCGACCACGAAGATTCATTTTATCTAGACTTTTAAAAGTTGTTAAAAAGGGAGTTCTATAGTTTTACTAAAGTTTACAGAGGAAACCTCTTACCTCTTTTTTAAGAAATAGGTCAAAGTTAGTTTTTCACTTTGAAGTTAGTAGGATAAAATTCTCTGCCTAACTATTAGTAGTAAACTTGTATGATCTGCACCAAAATCAGATAATTCGCTTTAATAAAAGACTTATCTGAAAATTCTAAGTGAATGCAAATGAATGCAAGTAAATTTAGTTGCTTCACGCATAATACCAGACCTTTCGTCTTGAGTTGAAGTCATTCCACTTGAAATTATTGGGCAATATCAATTCTTAAAGTTTCCAAAAGTATAATCCATTTCTTTATCCAGGTACGTGGTGGCCCACCGGAAATCGAAACTATACGCGAGCATTCAGAAATAATTATGTCCGTAGTACAAAATGGCTGCGAATCTCTAATACCCCCCGGTCCATTGAACAATCATAGCCTACGCAAATTGGGAGATTCTTTGGTTCAAGCCGAAAAATGGGATTTAGCATTTGAGGTTCATTTGAAGTGTGGATTTCCTACAGCTGGAGTGATGGCTGCACATGGACTATCTTGTTTGCGTGCTGGTTGTTTTGATACAGGTTAGTTAATGAATACAATTTTATTGATTTTAACATACATATCTTCATCTCACCAATTCGCTTTTAAGCGCTACGAGTATACTACCTTATGGAACATTGCATACAACTGCTTGTGGCGGAGCCGTTACGCAGCAATTAAGTTGTTTGATTCGACGGCTGATTGGAAGAAAAAGCGCTCGATTTCAGATTTTTTTCAAAAACATTGAATTTCAGAAAGCGCGTTTTTGAAACTCATCCTGAGATAGCACATTCTTCTGTTCTACTGTTTAATTTTTTGGCTGCGCTAAGAGCTACATAAACATTACATCGTGGAGTCGAAATTTTTTTGCCCGAGGTAGGTATACCGGTCGTAAGAGGCGACTAATATGCACAAAGGTAATAACGTGCAACTCGATGGTTGATCTACGGATATGATGACTCTCACCTCTCATTACCCATCTCTCCTTCCTTACGAAATCGCTACCACGACAGTGGGGCAGTACCGCAAGAGAGTACCGGAGCCTACCAAAGACTGTCAGTTCGACAGCACTCGCCAAAACCTTTGGGGAGTGTTTTTGCCGTTACAACAACAACAACAGTCTAAATTATTCGAATGTAGGGTCAAATACTCAGTCCTTTCTTCCTCTAACATTAAAGAAAAAGATAAACAATTATCTTACTCCAAGATACAAAACGTCTGCATTAAAATTATAATTTATTCAAATCGCTTCCATTTCTTTACAGCACGCGAAAAGTTTTCTTACTGCATGCCAAAGTTGAGCAGCGAATTTATGAATGACAAAATAAGCAAATACATCATGTCAACTTCGCATGAATTCGATAACAATGACAATCCCTGCGAAAGTTATGCGGAACAGGATATGCGTATAACAAAAAGGCCACAACGTGGACCACCACTACTACAAGAAATTATAAAAACTATAGAGAATACACCATGCCTTAAACCACAACCGGAAACATTAAAGCGTGCTTCCCTTATACGCAGCTCAAATACCTCATTGGCATCACTACTAACGCGCCGCAAGGATCCATGCCCAATACGTTTACATGAACCTGCACTGGGCATACTCACCACACTAGCCAATTTGAAAAATATCACCAAAGGCCAATATACTGATCTGCATAGTAATCTCAGTGGTTTGCATGCAAATTTGGATAACAAATCACGTCAATATGTACAGCACACGCGTGGTTTTGAAGAATGTCTCTATTATGTGCTAACCTATGGATCTCATATTGATGTACTACAATATCTTATACGTCATCATGAACTCATTGCTGCGCTTAAATATTTTCTACAACAAAATCTCGAATCTGAATTATTTATACAGAACATTTTTCTTGTATCACTACGTCATGGTGAAGTGCCAACTTTGATTGAAAATATGCAAAAGCTGGATGCTACTTTAACAATTTGGCGCTCTACTTTGTTGCAGACTTGTCATTATTTGGAAACACAAAATTTACTGAATTCACTTTATCAGCTTCAAATGCTGCTACAAGATCCCATACGTGCCAGCATGACTTGTGTACGTTTTTATTCAATGAATTGTGACTCCTTTCAACAATTGCATGCGAATGCATTACATTTACATAATGCGCACAAACATCTACAAACTCAGTTAGAGTTAACTCAATGGGAGAAAGTGAATTTGGAGTCTATGTTCCGTAGTAGAAATAATTCAATTAGTAGTCGTCGTTCGAGTATGGCGTCTGGTGTGAATATTCCATCCACAAATTCAAAATTTGTAATGCATATGGATGCGCGTGCCTTGAATAGTCATATAAATACAATTACAATGCAATTGGAGGTTGCAAAGTTTTTGGCGTACTGTGAAACGGAGATGGCATCCACTGCAGATGAGCCAAACACTTTGAAAACATTGAAACAGGTTTTGAAATAAGTTTCATTAATCGAAAAATAAAATCTTTGTAACAATATTCTGTAATTTCAGATACGTATTGACAGTTCTCTCAAGCTAAAGCTACCCACGCTATTCGATGGCGTTCAAGATCGCCTACAAATATGTATTTTAATTTTACTCTGTGGGAAAAATATTGATGAAGGCTACGGTTTGGTCTATAGGTGAGTGATGGCAGCATTTCTTTCCTTGGTTTTTAGTGGATTGTAGGTATCAAAACTGCATGCGACCAATTACGGAAGATCACAAACTTTTAAAGAGTCAGCTTGCAAGCGGGAGTGTTTTTCCAGAAAAAATGTTTGTACCACGAACTGAAAGGCCACATAAAATTAAAAAAGAAGACATTTGCCTCCTTGAGGTATGCAACGTTTCTAGTTATCCTCATATCAAAATTTTCAACATGATTTTAACCCTATACAGATCTTCAAAATTCTATTTTATTTGGACTATGCAAAAAGAGCCAAAGCACGCCTTTTGTGGAAGAAAAGCGTTCCACAACATTTTTAATTTTAAAAATTTACAAGCATATTTAATCTTTACAACACATTTCTCATCGATATGCAGTTTAACATTTTTCAACACTCGGCAAAACATTGCGCTTGTCGAATGACCTTATCAAAAGCATTTAACCTAACACGGGTGATCTGTATATTTTCTTAGATTATCCTCTTCTAAATGGAGATAGAAATGCGAAAAAACTTAATTTAAACCAAAGAACGTAAAACCATAAGAAGTTCCAACAGCGAATGCAAGTAGACGCTGTCAACTCGATGGTAGGTAATTCACCACTGTACTTGCGCATATAATGCTTGAATTCCCTGTGTTTTAATTGAATATTCACACCAAAAATTTTAGTTGGAGTTACAAAAACGTTTAATTGTGAATATTGAATAAAAATAAGTGTGTAAAAAGCTTTAAAACTCGCGAATTAAACGCGAATTTCCCCAGTGGTGAATTACCTACCCGCCAATTGATGGTTTACTGTTTCCCACTATTCGTAGCGTTGAACCTTTGGTTTTTACGTTCTTTGTTTAAAGTGCATTCGCAAAATCCACTATCCGAATTTCATCACTTTACAATTTTACTCCTAAACATTCGTTTCACATCACCAAAGATTTTGATTCAACAATAACTACCTTTTTTCTAAGAACACTGCTTAACTTACTACACTGCATTTCTCTTTTAATAATTTAAATTTCATTCTTTTTAAACTGCATCTCGATTTTAATACAAATAATTCTACTCCACAGAATCATCCATCATTATAAATTGCCCGAAGTGAAAGTATTTGCAGCAACTGCTAAATTCCTTGCCTCCAACCAACGCATCGGAGAAGTAGAAAAACTAATAAAATGTATCACATCGAATAATGGCATCAAAACGCGCGAAATTGATGAAACACTCTCAGCCGCTATTAATTCCGCGTGCAACAGCAATGAACCGGAAGTGAAAACCATACTCGACAATCTTGTCAAAAAGATTCACAGCGTCGAATTGCGCATATCTTCACACATCTTTATTGGCCAGTTAAAATCCGCTTACCTTTTAGCGAATAAATATGAACGTATTGGTGATATACGTCGTATAATGCGGCAAGCCGAACTCACAAATCAAGTGCATATAAAGAAATTATGCGAAAGGAAATTAAATTTTAATATTGCACGCGAAGAATAACTCGTTTAGAGCTCTTCCTGCACTTTTTGCACTTCCATATAAGTACACTATGTGGTAATAGACTGATCATTAGAAAAGTTGCAACATCATGAATATAATTAAATAATTGTAATTTTTAACGATTTACCACTATTGTGATTTTATAAATAATGTTTACATTTAATTTATTGCAAAATTATAACTATTCACTAATGTATAAATGAAAATGAAAAATTAGTATATTTTTCTTTTCAAAATTTATTTAATATTCAATAAAACTGTAACATAAATGAAAGCTGAATCAAAACTGAAGTCTATCCAAAAACTCAATGCTCTTTTTATACATTTTTTTTATTACAATTTCTTCAAGAAATGTTATCTTTGATTATTCTAAAAACTATTTAAGTATTTTTTTAGAATATTTTTCAAAGTATTTATTTGAAATAAATCATTTATATCAATTAAATTGACCATATATTAACTACTCCCCCTTTTCAAATCGGAACGTCCCCGTTTCGACAAATACTTAAATAATCTTTAAAAATCAAATTCTTAAAAGCTAAAAATGTGTAAGATTAATATTTTAATAAAATTTCAATTTAATTTTACATAAATCATTATCAACGAACGTTATCTTTATGGATTTTTTTTCCATTAATTAAAACTGTTGTTCCAAGATCTTTTTGTACAGTATTTTGTTCATATATCTTATTTAGTTTATTACCTAAACGTTTATTTCTACGTACGAAAACTAATTCTCCTTCTTTAAAACTCCTTCTTTCATTTGACCGTTTCAAAATATTGTTCTGTGCTAAGCTTAGTAGTGCTTTTATAGAACTTAAGTGCTCCTTTGAAAACAAGTTAATTACATCAATAGGTTTTGCCTGTATCACTGAATGAATTGTGTTATTATAATGATATGTTGCTAAAAGAACTAAATCAGTTACATCAGTAATATTTTTTTCTAATGAAGCCGTTCTATTTGTCCATTACTCTTACTATGAAGAGGTGGTATAAAAAATTGATCCACATCAAAGTGATTTTTTAACATGTTACTTATTGTATTTGACTGAAACGACTTTTCATTATCAGAAACAATAAGCTTAGTTTTTTTAAAATGATTTAATAATACAAATAATGCAGGTTTTATATCTATTATCGATCTAGATGAGATAGGTACTACTTGAACAAATTTCGAAAATTTATCAATACAAGTTAAAAAATGTTGTTTATCAATTGAAAAAATATCAATATGTAAAATTTCTCCAGGGTATTCAGGAATTGGAGTTTCTCCGATTTCAAGCTCTGCAGGATGCCTGTTATATTTATTTTCCAAACATATTCTACAATTTTTCGTAATGGCTTTAAGGGTATTTTTCATATCAGGAAAGTAATATTCTTCTATTAACTGCTTGTAATTTTCCTGTAAAGCACGATGTGCCCTATTATGTTCCATCGTTACGGTTTCTATTTGATCAGCTTTATTCGTTAAATCTATTACTAATTTCTCAGAATGAATAAATTTTGTGCCTGGAAAATTCGATAAAATAATAGACTGAATTTTTGCCAAAGTTTCTAAATTGCAGCAAACTCCATTAACAACATCTGTATTAACACAGTGCCGAAGTGCTTGCAGTAGATATTCAGCAGTTTTGA
This sequence comes from Merzomyia westermanni, assembly GCA_949987695.1. Classification (NCBI taxonomy): domain Eukaryota; kingdom Metazoa; phylum Arthropoda; class Insecta; order Diptera; family Tephritidae; genus Merzomyia; species Merzomyia westermanni. Next base: position 31,584,751 of record OX465290.1, read on the forward strand.
AATTAATGGTATGTCTTGTAAAATTTTTGAAAATAGTTTTCGAAGATTTGCTGTTATGATTAGAAGTGAAAAGAATAATTTGATTTTTAAATTGATTAACTGGATTTTTTATTGATTTTATTGCATCTGAATAGGAAATTTCACTATGAACTGTTTGATTACTTATAGAATTTTCAAAACTATGAATATACTGTCGGGAAAGAGCATCAGCAACCTTATTGTCTCTACCAGGTTTATAAAAGAATTTTGGAGCATAAGAATTTATAAAAGCCATCCATCTTTTAATTTTTGAATTCGGGTTTTTGTCAGAAATTGCAAATGTAAGTGGTTGATGGTCAGTATATATATGAATATTTTTTATACCGTACAAATAATGGCGCAGTTTTTGAATTGCCCAAACAATTCCAAGGAGCTCACGTTCATTTGTGGCATAATTTTCTTCAACTCTTGAGAGAGTTCTAGATATCATTGTAATAGGTCTACCATTTTGGGATAATACAGCTCCTAAGGCAACTGAAGAAGCATCTGTTGTAATTTCAAATGGCTTTGAATAATTAGGATGCTGGAGAAGTACATCTTCAGAAGCCAAAATTGACTTTAATTTTTCAAAAGATTTTCTTGCTTCATCATCCAAAGAGATTTTTACATACTTCGATTGTTTTATATGACCATTATCACCTCTCAAATATTTAGTTAGGGGTTTAGATATATGAGCATAATCTTTTATGAATCGTCGATAATAGCCCGAAAGACCTAAAAATGACCGTAAAGATCTAAGTGACTTAGGTTCTTCATAATTCACAATCGCATCAATTTTATCACTACATGTACGTATGCCTTTTCCCGAAATAATAAATCCTAAAAACTCTACCTCAGACTTAAAGAATTTTGATTTTTCAAGCGACACACGCATACCTGCCTTTTCTATTTTTTTAAGAATAAAATCAACATGCTGAAAATGCGAGCGTTCATCAGATGAAAATATGATAATATCATCAACATAGACATGGCAGATTTTTCCAATGCTGTCACGTAAAATATCATCAATGGCTCTCTGAAATATGCTTGGAGCATTTTTTAGTCCGAAAGGCAATCGACAGAATTCATATTTGCCATTGTTAATACTGAATGCAGTTTTATGTCTGTCTTTTTCCGCAAGAGAAATTTGATGAAAACCAGATTTAAGATCCAAAGTAGTAAAAAAATTTGACTGTCCTAAATTTGCTAAAATTACAGAAATATCCGGAATGGGATACCTATCTGAAGTAGTGTGTTCATTAAGTTTTCGAAAATCAATTACCATTCTTAGTTTTTGATTGCCTTCATCGTCCAACCCTTTTTTAGTAACTACATGTACCGGTGAATTATACGCAGAATATGATTTTCGAATTATACCATCAATAAGCAGAGATTCTATTTCCTCATTTATGAATCTTGCTGCAGATATGGGATAAGGATAGCTTCTAGAAAAAATTGGCTTATCTATGGTTGTATCTATTGTAGCCTCAACACGAGTATTATAAGGCAAGACTCTATTAGGTTGTGCGAATGCATCAAAATTTTGTTGAATTAAATCACGAATTTTGATAGACAACTCGTCATTGTTTAGCGTATTTACTTGTTGACATTCAAAATGACTAATTTTCTCCTTTCCTAACTTGTGATAGAGAAACCCTTCTTTGATATTTATCTGAGCCTCAATTTCACTCAAAAAATCATAACCAATGATTGCGTCGAAGGTATTCAATTTTGATAAAATATAAAATGTTGTGGTCATACCTAATATATTAATCCGACATTTTTCTGAAATATTATTTAATCCATTTATGGATTTTATTTGAAAAGGTAAATCTACTTTTTTTATACCTTTTAAAAAGTCAAAAGGTTTAATATAATTTTTTGATGTTCCAGTATCAATAAGAATTTTAAGAACTTGTCCATTCGGAAGTGTTCGAGTAATGAATGGCAAGTTCGATTTTATCCTAAAAAATTAACTTCTTCAAAAGATTCATATTCACAATTTTCAGACCCTTTTTCTGAATAACAAGCTTTATTTTCTATGGCATTAATCCTTTGAAGCTTGTGAAATGGAGATTGAGTAGAAGTATTGACTTCATGTGTTCTTTTGGGATTATTATACTTAAATAATCTAGAAGTAGAATTCTGTTGAAAATTTGATTGTATTGGATGATTCTGTTGGTTCTGCGGATTTTTCATAAAATTATTCTTGAAATCAGTTTCCCTCCTAAAGTTCGAGCTTTGATAATCTACTTCCATAGGTACTTGTTCTGTACCCGTTTGATTAAAGGCGCGGTAGATAGGTTGATTATAATTGTTACGACGTATAAAAGAAGACGAAGAATTTTGAAATGAGCTTGCAGCAGCAAACGTATTTGCAAAGTCATACCTTTGCCTATTATGTTGTAGCTCTTGAGCTGTGGCAAGTGCTGTAGGTAAATCAATTGGACTTACAGAAAATAATGTATCACAAAGCGGACGCCTTAACCCTGATATAAAAACTCTAAGTGCGTTTTCTCTAGCTTTTTGATTAAAGGCATTTGTTAAAATTTCATTACCGCTATAAGTCATAATATTTTTATTTATAATTAAGGTTAATTGCTTATCAACGGTATCATAATATTGATCAATTGTTTGATTTCCTTGCCTAAGCGTATTTAATTCATTTTCCAAAATGTGCAATGGTCTTTTATCAGCATAAAGAAGATCTAATCTTGACAATATTGCCTTGAAATTAAGTGGCGTATTAAAAGAGCTTAAATTTTCATTCGCGGAAGCCGTTATTTTATTACGAAATATACCCATTGCAATATAATATCCTTCCGAACCTTCATTATAATAATTTAATGCAAACTTTGCTGCTTCCCTCCACGCAGGGTATTCAATAATAATTCCCTTAAACTCAGGCAATGATTTAATTAAACTTAAATCGGTGTGAGTATTTTGAACTCCGGGAACTATAGAGACGGGAGTATGTATTTCGACTCTTGGTGGACTTAACCTCTGAAGAGATGCAGATAATTCCCTAATCTGATCTCCCAACTCATCTTTAGCTGTTTCTATTGCAGCTTCTACTAAGCTCAGAACAGTTCCGCGGTCAACCATAGTTAAACAGCAAAATCAGAAAAAAAAAAAAAAAATTTTAAAATGAATAAACGTTTCGTTAAAACGAAATAAAATATAATTGAAGTACTGAATTAAAATAAAGTGTGGTAAATTAAATTATAGTGAATTAATTTAAACTAAATTATAGTAAATAAAATTACAATAACTCAAATACTTAACTAACGAACAGCTATTATTGAATCTGACGAACTTGAACGCTGCTTCAATCTAAGCTTAAATGGTTTGAAATTGATTGTTGATTGTGTTATTGTAATCCCATCTATAATATTCTGTAATTGATTGATGATTGGCAATCTCACAGTCAATAATATTGTTTAAATCAAATTTTATTTCTCCAAATTATTTTGCAATTGATTACCTCGGAGTGGTTAATTAGTGTTATTCACCACAATGCTTGGAATTTTAATTTTAATTTCACATAAAAGGACTTCCATATGTATGATAATATATGAAGTTCGTTTCTTTAGTCTTCTGTTATTTTCTCACAAAATTTGTATAAATTTTTTTAAATGTTAAATTTTTGTCACACATTTCTTTGACTTTCGTCTTTCTTTTTTATTTATCCATAAAATTTTTCATTTAATTTCAAAAGTTCAATTGCTGTCAGAGATTTTCATGACATTATTTATATTTATTTACTTTCACCGCAACGAGCAAATGCATTTCTTTAATGTTTATTCACTTTATTGCATAATTATTGTGCAATTTTTCGCAAATTCGTTTCTTTTGAAAATTTTGTGTTTAATTCCGTTTCAAAGATTTTTAATTATTTAGAGTTATAATCCTTTATGGATGTATAAAGTCTCTAGTTATCCTTTCGAAAGGATTTTTATTTTCACTAATTAGTTTCTTTTTGGTAAAGCCCGCTAAATTTTGTTTGTATCCTTTGATATGGATTGGTTCACACAAAACTTTTTAATATTGTCCTATTATAAGGATATTTTTTACACAATTATTAAAATTTTATCCTCTTGTAAGGATTTTAGTTTTATCCTTTTATAAGGATTTTTGCTGAATAAACTATATATACTTTTTATCCTATTATAAGGATTTTAAAAATTCACAGTTTTTTTTTGTTGTTGGGCGCCAATGAAAATGAAAAATTAGTATATTTTTCTTTTCAAAATTTATTTAATATTCAATAAAACTGTAACATAAATGAAAGCTGAATCAAAACTGAAGTCTATCCAAAAACTCAATGCTCTTTTTATACATTTTTTTTATTACAATTTCTTCAAGAAATGTTATCTTTGATTATTCTAAAAACTATTTAAGTATTTTTTTAGAATATTTTTCAAAGTATTTATTTGAAATAAATCATTTATATCAATTAAATTGACCATATATTAACTTATACATTTACATACATATGCGTAGTATTTAGAACAATAAAGTATATAGAGAATTTTACGTAAAAAGTATGCATTTTCACTTTTGTTTTGTATATATACTTATGAATATAATAATTAAGTATTTGTTGCGAAATGCATATCCACCATCCTATCTAGGGTGAATAATTCATTTGCATACGCACGTTTGTACATACACTCAGGAAGCAGAATTGAGCCCGTTTAAAATAGCAACAATTGTAATTTACCGAAAAGTATACACAACATTAATCATTGGTTGTCATTACTTAAGCAAATATTTTTATTTTACTTTTTAGCTTATAAGTGACATTGCACTTTACATTGTAAACGTATGCAAATCTTTTTATTTTTTGAGATAAAGTCGCAAATGGCCAAATGTCAAGGAATTCATGTGCGGTCAGGCAATGTTGGCCTAGAACTCATCAATATCTATAAATTTCCTTCCCAGTAATAGAGCACCCACAATCTGTGGCACTCCAGCCAACCGGATATCTCTACCAACAGAGCAGATTTATGAACTGGGTTGATTGGCATGTACAGGTGGCTCCTGCCGAAAGTTTACTGGAGTGCGCCTTGCCTGTATTTTATTATATATTTCATGAACATGAAATGGTATAATAACTTTGGTCCGATGATAATGAGAAGAAGAAGATATAGACCCTCTAACAATTATACCGAAATGATCAGGGCGATGAGCTGAGTCGATTTAGCCATGCCCGTCTGCCCGTCCGTCTGTCTGTTTGAACGTAAGCTTGTCCCTCAGTTTTGTAGATATCTCGCTGAAATTTCGTATGGCGCCGCCATTTTGTAATATATTTATCATTTGTTCGAACCAGCAAGATCGGACCAATCCAACGGAAAGCCCCCTTATAATCGATTTTTCCAAAAAACGGGTTTTAGCCTGTAACTCTTGCAATTAAATAGCTAGCGGCTTTTGTACTTATTAGATAACTAATGGGTAAGTGAAAATTTTTAAGATTGGACCAATATATCGTACACCCCCATACAACCCATTTTCTGATAAACGGGGTAAGACCGTCAAATTTTAAAAGGGTTGTAAAGATTGGACACTTAATACCGTGATTCATGAAAGATATAAAGCTTTCGGTACAGCTGAGGACAGCGATTTCCTTACTTGTTTTTATTTTACTATCCCCAGCGTGTACTAGTACACAGGGTATAATAGTTTTGGTCATATAACGGTGGTTTGTAACGGTACAAAATAATAGAGATAGATATGGAGTTCCATATATCAAAGATCTTAGAATGAACAGAGGAATTCATTAAGACATGTCCGTCCGTCCGTCCGTGGACACGATAACTTGAGTAAAAATTTAGATATTTGAATGAAATTTGGCACACAGGTTGCTTTCCGGCCAAGGTAGGTTGCTATTTGAAATGGGCGAAATCGAACCATCATCACGCCCCTTTTTTCGATATCGAAAATTTCGAAAAACGTATAAAATGGGTTCATTCAATAATAAAAGCAGCTACAATGATGAAACTTGTTAGGTTTATTAACTTGGTTTTCCCATTGACGATTTTATAAAATTTTTGGAAAAGGGGCACCGCCCACATATTAGTGAAGAAATGTGCAAATTTTGACTCTTAATAACTTCAGAACCGTTTACGCTAGTATAATGAAATTTTGTAGGAGGCATACTATTGTTGTGATAAAGGCACCCATAGAAAATAAGCGAGATACTTTTTCATAAAAATTATATGGAAATGAGGTAGAAATATTGAACTGCCCATATCTAATTAACTGATGCAGGTATAATAATATAATTTGGTAATTACATAAATTTTCTTATTCTTTACACGATTTTTGAAACATTTTGGAAAGTGGGCATGGCACCGCCTACTTATAAATCAAGCAAATTTCAAATTCGATTTTTAATAACTTCATAACAGTATAATATAGAATTACGAAACTTAATACGAGGTATACTATAGACATGTAGAGTACGTCCACCGAAAATAAGCAAAATCGGTTAACGACCACGCCGACTTTTGGACCAAAGTTTTCTAAAAGAGAGATAGGAAACCGAAACATGCCATATCTCATTCACTGATGCAGATAGAATGCTAGAATTTCGTAGTTACAATGAAGTAATGATGTTATTAATGATTTTTAAAGATAAATGAACAAAATGTTAAATTTTAGCTTTTAATAATTTCAGAACCACGTTAAATACAATTGCAAAACATGAACCGAGGTATACTATCTACGCTTTTCAAAGTTATATATAGCCTATGCTGGAACCAGTGAATCAAATAATCTACTGCGCAAATTTCATAAAGATCAGTTAAGTACCTTGGACGCCTATACAAGATTAAAATTTTATATAGCATGGGGGCGTGGAACCGCCCATTCTTCCAAAATTATATATAGCCTATACTGTAACCAGTGAACCCAAGAATCTACTGTGAAAATTTCATAAGCATCGGTTAAGTAGTTTGGACGCCAGACACACATTCATTATGATTTATAAGATTGCCCACATGGTAGTAGAAAAAGTTTAAAACCACTACAGGTCATAACTCCACAACAATTCACCCCATTTATACAGACCCCCTGCGGGTTAGGGGTTTAGAATATGCCCGAGGTTATGAGATGCACAAAGGTTATGAGGCGCAGCTCGATGGTTGATCTACGGATATGATGCACTGTCACCTCTCATTACCCATCTTATCCCTCTTTACGGAAGGAGGGGTGACATGACCTAGAAGGTTTCACTGGTCATAAATCGCTACCACGACAGTCGGGCAGTACCGCAAGGGAGTACCGGATCCTACCGGGCTCAAATCCGGTCAAGGACTGCTAATTTGACAACACTCCCCAAAACCTTCGGGGAGTGTTTTTGTCGTTACCACAACAACAACAACAAACACTTATCAGAGCTGGGTATTTAATGTTGGGTTCCACCCGAACTTAGACTTCCTTACTTGTTTGTTTTTGCTTTTTTTTTGTTTTTTTATTTTATTTAATTTAACTTCACTTAATTTAATTTAATTTAATTTTATTTCATTTCATTTCATTTTATTTTATTTCAAAAAGTGAAAAATTATTATTCTTGGCCTTGAGCTCGTTTCATGAATACTTGAAAATGTACAGGCCGTAAATCAACAAAAATTGTTGGTATAAAAAAGCAATTATTTTATTTATTTTATTTTATGTTATTTTATTTAATTTAATTTTATTATATTTAATTTAATTTATTTTATTTTAGTTTCCTTTCTTTTATTTTTTTTTAATTTTATTTTATTAATTTGATTTAATTTGGGTTTGTTTAATTTAATTTAATTTTATTTTATTTTATTTAATTTTTTTTATTTTAATTTATTTTATTTTCTTTTATTTTATTTTATTAATTTAATTTTATTCAATTTAATTTAATTTTATTCTATTAAGTGCATACTCATCATAAATGCAGATTGGAGTTTTGCTCGTCTGTTCACACGATTACCGAATAATAAAATGGAAACAACCGCAAGCCAAACAATGTAAGGACAATCAGCACCAGCAAAGCACTTACATACACAGACGCACACATAAGCAGAGTATCGCATATCAGTAAGAAGTCAAGCAAGAATCTCTATGCACGCATCCTAAGCCAAATATCACTGTTGTAAGTGATATAACTCAAAAATGCAGAGAACCAACAGTGTTACGCATAGCTTTCCTGTACTGCCCTGTTGTTGTAGTTGTTGTAACGACAAAAACACTCCCCGAAGGTTTGGGGGGGGACCAGTGGAACCTTCTGGGTCATGTCATGGGTAATGAGAAGTGAGAGGCATCATATCCGTAGATCAACCATCGAGTTGCACATCATTGTCTTTGTGCATATTAGTCGCCTCTTACGACCGGTTTGCCTACCTCGGGCATATTCTAAACCCCTAACCCGCAGGGGGTCCTTGACTGTCCTATACTGGGACAGTTCATACGGAGGCTAGAAATGTTTACACATCAGTAGGGGATCTCAACACGACGCCTACTAGATTAGCACTGACAAACGAAAGGGGGGCACCACCTTAGGTCCTCCAAATATAATAGGGTTGGTAGGTAGTAACCCTATTTAGTAATTTGGGAGACAAATCCTTGTTTGTTTGTTTGTTAGAGTAACGTTTAGATGTACTATAACCTTATGGTACTAGCCCACTGATGCGGGATCGATTTGTTTCACCACAACGAGCTTTCGGGTTGTGGATTTTAGCCACCTTTTACGGCAAGCATTATTACGGCTGGTATATTCTAAGCCATAAGCCCACTGGGACGATGACAAATCCTTCGTGTTTATCTGTTCCATGAAAAGCTTCTCAGCAAAAGTGCATCTTACTTGGTGATCTCTTTCGTAGAGGGGCATAACAGTTGTAGGCCCGACTATGTTAAAGAAAAATATCAAGAAGGGAACTACAAATGGGAGAAGAAGCTCGGACTGAAACTCCTCTTAGTTATATTCATGCGTTTCTCGCCGATTCAGCACATAAAATGAGCATGGCAACATAATTAAATTAAATAGTCCATGTTCCTGAGAACTGCTAAAATATCATCTTGGAAGAATGCATTCTACTTGCCAGGAGAAAAGTGAATTCAGAAACTACGAACCAATCCTGCCGTCTATCTCTAACCCATCTGAAAACATGCGGTCGTTCATTCTATACCAATGTTAAGGATTACAGGGGTTTCCAGCGAACGCAGAGCTACGACTTATTTATGATACAGAAGGCAGGGGGAGAGCTGGAGAAATGAGGCAGTTGTTGCAAAAGTTAAGAAAGAGTGAGCTAAAGGAGAGAGAGGGGAAAGGAGAAACACTTAGGAAAACACAGAGGGGAGAGTTTAGCAAAGAGAGAGAGAGTGTTAGCTCACGAAGCAACTGTTCAAATATTTTTATACTTGATTTAGGTCTACTTGTTTACTTCACGCGATGGGTGTGTCAACTCTATATTATTATTTACACTTGGGTAAACAAGTGGAAATTTTGACGCAATACTCCCAGGTCTGCCTGTTACTTGGCAACGCAATCATTCTCAAGGCTGTCACGGCAGTACCACAAACTATTGGTACCGAAGATTACCGGATTAATAGCCGACAAATGACTCCCAATATCATTCCATTCCATACAACAAGAACAACAAGAACAACATACATAGGTTGATTGTAGATGGTTTGACATGTTCCAAAAAAATCGTTACCTGAGCGTATGTTAGCCAAGGACTTTATTTCGACAACACTTCCGAAAACTTTCTAAGAGTGTTTTTGTTTTCCCTCTAACAAAACACCTAAACTGGCTGCCAGGCGATTCTTCGGCCAATCTGGTCTACAATGTTACAACACAGCCTGGTGGAGAAGAGTTTGAACCACAATTGAGTCATGTGACTGTACACCGTACCATAACAGGGCAACCTAATAAGCTAGTTCGGCACCGCAGTGCTTGCTCCTCTTTGCCTTTTAAACTGAATAACCAAGCTTACGATAGATACGGGTGATATATCCAGATTAGCTTTGACATTCACCGAAAGTTTAGCTGTTGGTACCCACGCGCGATTGGCCAGTACATTCAGGATTTGCAGAAATTCCTACATACGGCTTCTAAATCATCATAACTGCTTGCTGCTCAACCGGCTATGCGATTTTGGATCCTGTTTTGTTAGTCTTTGTAAAAGGGTTGTTACCAATAAGGATAGTCCTTCACCAAAACAAGCAACTCTTCCGCCAGCCATAACTAAATCGAATCGGAAACACTAAGAGAGGACGCCGTGTTGTGGTGGTAATGTGATGGTCTACAATTCTAAAGGACCCAGGATTAAATGCCGAGATAGGTAAATAGATAGTCATATTGTCGAGGACAGCACTGCGACCAGAGGTCTATTGCGCCCTCATCTCATTCACAACACCTCATCCAAGTCGACCTCGCTTAGGAAGTTTATTATTGCTTTTGGCTTGAGAGTTTACATTTTTGCGAATATTTCTACTCCTATTTCCTCTGGGGTTTTCGACCCATCAGCGTACGACTAGAGTATGTGGAAGCGGTGTATGGTATATATTCTGGGCTTGTTGTTGTTGTAGCGATAGTTAGCCTGCCTAAGTATCACCTCCCTTACCTAACATTGTCATCGAGCTCTTCTAACGGGAGTCCCAGAAACCTCGCGGCTTCAACAGGTTTGGACCATAGTGATATTGCTGTTTGAAGTGATATTCTTGGTTTCTTCCAGGTCAGCTTGTCGTCCTCCCAATTTGCTTGAGGATGTCATTCCTTGGTAGTTGAGAGACTGGAATCGTACCAAGTTTTTGGATGACATGACCCTGCCTGATCCCTCCTTTGCGATGTCCACAATGGTTCTTTTGGTCGACTGTTCTATTGCCACGTATAGTGGGCGCAGGGCAGGTCAAGCATGGCCTCCAAAGCAGCTGTGGGGCACGTGGCAGACAAACGCTAGCCTGACAATAGGCTTGGTTATCATAGTCCATCCATTTTAGGATATTCGTTTTGCGTTTGCACAGCATGATGGACTTTGTGGCCTTGCCTGTCATGTTTTTGAAATGCTGTCTCCAAAAAGCTGACCTCCAAGTACTTTACTACAGCCGCAAATTCTACTGTCATGCCATCTAGGGTAACTGCTCTTGGTCGCCCTTTTTGTGGGGTTTATATGAAGCCCAACACTGGCACACCATATCTTCGTCAGATTGAGTGTTTTTTGTACCATATCACAAAGGGTGCTCTCAAACTTGCCCGTGTAATGATGAAAATGACGTCGTCGTACCCTTGAAAAGGGATTCCACTATCGGTAAGAGTTTGCAGGAGCTAGTCTACTACCATGCTCCACAGAAGGATCGAGAGTACCGTTCGGAGTCGGCATGAAAACATGGTCCTGCCAATTTGTAGAAAGCAGCATACCACAAATTATAAGAGAAGCTCGGCCTTAGTCTCCTCGGGGGTATATCACCTCAAGTTATGATTATTATGATCATATCTGAGTAAAACTCCTATAGCACATCATTATATGTCCTTCGATCCTCCCATCAAGTGGGGGACTATAAATATCAAATAATGCAAATATCAGGGGGGTTTCTTTCGACGCGGTCCAGGACTCATAGCCATACGTTAGCAGGGGTATGATGAGAGACTTTTAGAGAGCGATGCTTGTGGGTCGAGAGAAACTTTTTCTTTTCACTCAATCCATAGTAGCCATTGTTGGTAAGAATGATTCTTCGTGGAATTTTTAGACACTGTGGTCGCGTATAAGACCGATGACCAATTAGGCAAATTCCCTCACAGTATACAACAAATACTTAAAATTTAAAAATTTCTGTTTATTCCTTAATATTTACATACACAGTTTAAAACCATTTGTTAACATCATATGATTCTTTGATTGAGCAAAGATTCTTGAAAGAAGGATTCGAGCCAGAGGTACATTTTGAAGCAGAAGTAGCGCATGATTCGTAAATTGGGAAATTGATCATGTTTGTTGTTGCGTAATTACAGGCCAAAAGGTATGAATTATATGTTTGTCCCTCCTCAACATAGTTGGCAGCAGCGCAACCAACACGAATATTCTTATCCGCAGCCATAACGGTGAAGTGACCAATTGTGCTGAAATTGATAAGTGATGGAACAATTACACGTCAAAATAAAAAAAAAAATACTTACGGTCCAGAATAACCATTTGGATATTTAGCGACTTGGTCAACTGTGGTGTCTTTAATTTCACCATACCACAAATCGATCGATTGTTCGGCAAGTTTTGTGTTATCTCCCTTGCCAGTGAAACCGAACCAAGCCAAATTTTGTCCAGAATATTGGAATGATGCGGTATTGTGGCAGGCATCATGATTCATTTGGCATTGTTTGACGTTCAAAGCAGCCAATGTGGCTAATTCTTCATCCCATTGCATGGTGGCCATACGACAAGCGGCTTTCAATTTAGTTTCACCACCAGCAACTGCGTTACGGTATTTGTTGTGCGTGTTGACGATCAAATCCTTTTGGGCTTGTGTCAAAGCGACCAAAGACGGTTTTGTGCATGCTGCTGCCCAGGCCTAATAAATAAATAAAATTGTAGGGTAAGTACTATATGATCTATGCTTGATTGTTCGTAACTAACTCCTTTGTTATTACAGCCGATATGTTGCCCACGCGAACACAGGGAAGCCTCACAGAAGTTTGTGGCTGCGGAAGCGTAATGGCATGATACTGCTAAAAAAACTAATATTGCGCAAGTGAACTTCATTGTTAACGTTCAATTAACCGGAAATACGAAAATGTACAGTGAACACAACTGAAGGCGCCTATTTATAGCAGTTCTTTTTGCTTTCATTCTTTATTCAAAAATATTGACGGTTTTTATTAAAATTTTGAATAGCTAATATTTGTTTTAGGTTCGCAAAAAAATTTCAAAAATATCTATTTGTAAAAAAGATACAGTGGCTCACAAAAGTATTTTGCATTCTAAGGTGCTTCAGATCAGACCTGTTAAATTTCCATTAGCATTGAGTGGTCAACTGATTTGATGGCTCTTTTAATCAAATTTGATTATTTTAGTTGTTTTCAAAAATGCGCAATAAGTAATTGATTACCATTAGAAACAAAATTTTGAAAAATCACAAAAAAATTTTAAAAACTGTTAACAGCAATCAAAAACAACAAAAAAAAATCAATCAAAATCAAAAAAAAAAAAATTTGTTTTGATTGTTAACTTTTGATTGTAATGAATTTTTTTGATTATTTTTAATTCTTTTGATTATACTTGATTGCTTTGCTGTATGTCCTTCTGTTTGTCAGCAAAGCGAAAAAGTAATAGAAATGCTAAAGTAATCAAAATTAATAAACAATCCATTTTTATCGTTTTTGATTATTTTTATTTTTATTTTTACCAACATAAAACATAATGATTCTTTTCGGTTATTTTTTAAAATAATCATTAAAACCCGAAAACAATAGGTAATCAATCATTCGTATGCTTTACAAAAAATAATCAATCAAACCGGTAATCATTATAATGAGTAATCATTACTTCAAAGGTCTGGATTGAACATATATATATATCCTTATCCATCGCGAGTTCCATAAAAACTCACTTAATTTACCAACTCTGTGAGCCGAAATATAACTCCACACGATAACAGGCTGTTTTAATAATGTTGAGCTTCATTTCATAATTTCCCTTCCGCCATGCCATGCCACCATCCGACCCAAAGCCGAATAATTAGATTCCTATCGCGTCAAATTATCTTTTTCCAGAACTCAAAACCTTTGCTTTTGTAGTGAATAAAAGTAGCTTTTCTTTCGAAATTGCTCATAAAACCCTCCACGCACTGTCTCGCCTGATTATTGGATTTGAAGCATTGTCTGAAGCTTTCTGTCCTTTTGGGTCAAACCGCGCATCCTCAATATCAGCTGAGTAGATTTAATTTTCAATCAACGGATATTATGACTCGTTCCTAGTCGATTTTTTAGCCGATATTTGGGCTATAAAACCATTGTCTTTCAAGAAGGCTAAGATGCTGATTTTCATGTTGACGCTATCCTTCGGTTCCGCGTAAATTTGGGGAGCAGCTTTAAATCGATCCTGCAGAGTTATCCGAACTATAATACAATCATGAAAATTTTTTGTTTCTCGGAAAAACCTTTCCTTTTTTAATAAAATGGTAGTTATTAAGTCCCTCTCTTGTTTTTATTTTAATTTGCATTTACTATATTTCTCTTTACATAATACCACACAATATGCTAAGAATTTAGCCAACATTCACTACAACCTTTACTACAAGTTCCGTGGCGCTATTTTTTTGGTCGTTAGTGTATTTATTAGGCATGCGTCTTGCATGATTTTCTTAATTTTTTGTTTGTTATTTCAGTTTTTAATTCTATTTTTGTGTAAATAAGTGTCTAAGTAGGAGACACTAAGTTCTGGTGAAACGGAAAAAAATATCTAATATTTAACAAAAATTATTTGGAGCGATATACCTCCTACGAGATCAAGACCGAGCTTCTCTTCCAATTTGATGTGCGCTGATCATAATTTTGTCCAACAAACTGATGGGAAATACATATCGTACATACATGTTTTATGCCGATTTACACTTTTGATATATTTTGCACGTCTTTTATTACTATTCGATATCCTATGTATGTATGAATTGTTTTACGCGACTCGCTCTACAATGAAATATACATTCTATTAGGGCTTGCTACGTTTGTGAACAAGAGAAGGACAGCTGTAGTATTGAAGTTTTGAAAAATACTCATTAGTCAACCTGACAGTTTAAAGTGAAATCCGAAATCAAATCGATCATCTTGTGATCATTGACGGACAGATCTTTCTTTTCCTTTCTTTCCACCATCTTTTGGCAGATGAAACTAAAAGAATCTTTGGCTGGTACATAAATCAGTGCTTGATCGGAAAAAAACTATCTAGGATATTGGACAGAACCCTAAATAGGATTCGTTTTTCTAAAGCTACCAACCAGAGCCTTTTTGTAAAGATCTGTATGATTGAAAAATAAACGAAACCGATACCCAACCTATAATTTAACTATATTTTAATTAACTAAATTTTTATTATAGCTAAATTTAAATTATAGCTACACAAAATTTAGACGAACGGATATAGCGCGAAAACATTTGATAAGTTTTCAATTTTGATAGAGTGAAGGAAAATTCTGACATTTACAGTGGTGAATATGAACGTCACAACTTTACCTTGCTAATGGGGCTAAGTTAAATTTTGACAACTCCGAATGCGTACACATACATACATATCACATTAATTAAAATCAATAAACGAGAAAAGATTATAAAAAGTACGAAATATGTTGATAGAAAGGAGACTTAAATTATAGCACCAATTGTCGAAACTTTCATTTGCATTTAGCACAATAAAATGGAGAATATTTTTACACCATGTACGGCTGGTAGCCAGCTACGGAAAATCGTTCCACAAAAATTCATACTTCTACCCTGTCGGAAACAGCAATAACAATAAAAAGAAAAAACTTATAAGTATATTTTTTTTGCCAATGAAAACACAAATTAATCAACAGTCATTGTATTAAGATTAGCAAACTTAGAACTGGTTCATCAATGAAATATTTTAAGCATTTAATAGGCAAGTGCCACAATAAAACCCTCAAGGGACAGTTAGTAAAGAGAGAATGACTCTTTGAAACCTCAAAAAGTAAAAAGTTTCCGTCGAAAAGGAATTTGTAAAAACTTGCAAGCAAAACAGCTGTTATCATTGGTAACTATAACAAAGTTTGAATTTTTTGTTGTTGTTCTGTTATGTTCCGATCAGAATGAAATATCTAAATGCCCTCTCTTCCTGCAAGTTTTTTGTGTTGCTAAGAATAGCTGTGTTCGATGACAAAACTTGCAAAAGAAGTGTCAGTAAAGAGAGAATGGCGTGAAACTGTACCAAAAGTACAAAATTTTCGCCAAACAGGAGTTGTAAAAACTTGCAAGCAAAACAGCTGTTGCTTTTTTGATTGGTTAATAGCTAAAATTTTTGAATTTTTGTTGTTGCTTTCTTATGTCATTATCAGCTGTTTTTCACTTGCAAGTTTTACTGAGTAAAATTCCCGCAGCAAAAACTTGCAAATCTCTCTCTCAATGAAATGTCCAAATGCGCTCTCTTGCTGCAAATATTTTGTGTCACCGAACACTTTCCAGTAAAAATTTTATAAAACTTTTAAAAATTGTATCCTCACCGAGCCCAACTAATTTGGTATGCATTTTTGTTGGCTGGGTTTGTTTAAATACTATGCAATATCAACATTTATTTTAATTTAAATTTAAGTACGCGTTCTTTGAACTCATATTTACTTCCAGACTAAGCAAAACAAGAGCACAACAACTCATAGTCCAAGTTACGTAAGTTACCACAACATTAGACGCCCACCTATGCGATAATAAAATTTATCTTCAAACTTTTTATCTGTTATCTCCTGGCGTCTGCCAGATAATTAAATACTGCGGAAGCTTAACAGTAGTTATGCATTTTGTTAAAGATTATTTGAAACAAGAAGAGGTACGAACACTTAGTATCGGGTGCGACCGAGCATTATATACTCAGTCAGTTGGTTGAACTACTGGTGCGCGAAAGGTGGCTTAGTTTAAGTTATGGCTTTTCAAATCTTCAACACTGCTCCAGTCGCTACTCTGCTTGGCTAGCTGATGCCAAACAAATTTAATTTCCCTAGCCTAGACTCATAGCTTCTCTGTTGTTTCTTACCCCCGTACTGTTGCATGCGATATGTTGTCGAGTGCCACATACATATCCATTACAATAATCTTTTGTTGAACCGATTTCCAGTGACGTCATCGCGATGACTAAAAACGCTAACTCTAAATACATTGTCAACGATAAGCTTAGGATATTCTTCAACGGTATTAAAATTATGACTGCGAAATGTGCGGAAATTGATTGCGGCTTTTATTAATTAGTTTTTTTTTTTGCTTGCAGAATTAATAAAAAATAAATAATTAGCTAATCTCAACACTGCACACCACTTAAAAAAAATAAGGTGAGCGGTGTCTGTGGCTGTGCGGAAGGTTTTCTACCTTTTATTTACTTGAATCACGATTTTCAGTTTATGATCCTTATTTACAATAAGGACAATAATAAAATTTAGTTGAAATATATATAGCCGAAGGCCATTTTATCGGAAAAATCGGTTATATGTTATATTCGTATAATCTTACTGATTTTTACTATCCCTACTATATATCGACTGGCGAGTGGAAGATCACCCTATTCCAAAATATTTTTCAACGCCCTATCTCAGAATTTCGTTGAAGAACGTCCCACTTCAAAATTGTTTTCAATAACGCCCTATTTCAAAATTTGGTTTAAGAACGCCCTATCGGAAATTCAATACATTTTTAGCTGAGATAGGGCGTTTTCGAATCAAGTTCTCAGATAGGGTGTTGTTAAAAAAAAATTCTGAAATAGGGCGTTTTTGAATCAAATTATGAAATGGAGTGTTATTCAAACAAATTCTTATATAGGGCGTTTTTGAAAATTATTTTGAAATAGGGTGATCTTCCACTCAGCTGTCGATATGTAGAAAGTGGAAAAGCTCTTGTTGTTGTAACGAAAAGCGCTCATGCTTATTAACATCGGACCAAAGCCATTATACCATTCATGTTCATGAAAGGTATACAAATTTTGCTGGTCGGGCTTCAGCTGGTTGTTTTCAATAACGCCCTATTTCAAAATTTGGTTTAAGAACGCCCTATCGGAAATTCAATACATTTTTAGCTGAGATAGGGCGTTTTCGAATCAAGTTCTCAGATAGGGCGTTGTTAAAAAAAAATTCTGAAATAGGGCGTTTTTGAATCAAATTATGAAATGGAGTGTTATTCAAACAAATTCTTATATAGGGCGTTTTTGAAAATTATTTTGAAATAGGGTGATCTTCCACTCAGCTGTCGATATGTAGAAAGTGGAAAAGCTCTTGTTGTTGTAACGAAAAGCGCTCATGCTTATTAACATCGGACCAAAGCCATTATACCATTCATGTTCATGAAAGGTATACAAATTTTGCTGGTCGGCTCACGAATTTGTGATATTATCCACAATAGAAAAATTGTTGTGGTTTTCAATGCAATTGAGCGTGAGCGGTAGAAAAGAACCAGGGTTGGGTCACTTTGAATAAAAAACTTTTAAAATAAAAAATAAAATTTTATTTGTTATTTTAAAAAATTTGAGCAATTAGTGAAATATTATTTTTTATTCATTGATGTACAAAATAAGGCTACTCAGGGACTACTTGGTGATTTTCGGGGTGATTTCGGGAAAGGTTTAGGGATAATTTTGAGATTTTTTCAGCACCATTTCGTAATTGAATGATGAATTATATTAAGACTTTTTTGGGTCCATATTTGAACTATTTTGGGGATCTTTATGGGACTTTTTCAGAGAAATTATTCCAAAAAAGTGTCGTAATGCTTTCAAAATAGTCCCGAAAACAAAACCAAAATGACCCAGTAAAGCCCACAACACAATTCAACATATGTCCCGAAATTTCCATAAAAAAGTCAAAAAATGGTTCCTAAAACTATCCCGAAAACATCGAAGGAATCCCGCCTTATTTTGTCCAGCAATGGTCCCAAACTTGCATCAACTCGGTGAATCTCAATTTATACAGAAATAACCGAAAAAGTCTTTATAAATTCACATCATGTCTAACTACATATATGCACATACGGGTATAATTTTGCTGTATCTGGATTTGTGGTGCATGTTTCAATTAAATTCGATCCAACCCAATTCAACATATTTTAATTTAAATACTTAAGGCAGTAACTACTATCTCAAGAATGTGTTAATGTTAAGTATTATTATATATTATTGCAATAATTAACATTTTTTTTTTCTTTTTTATTATACTTTTATGTGTGAACTAGGCTCTAAGAGTCGTAATAAATAAATAAATAAATATCTCGGCGTGTTATTTTTATACCTAGTAGTACGTAACGGCATAAACGGATCGAGATAGATATTGACTTATACATATCAAAATGTTCAGGACGAAAAGAGAAATTGATTAAGCCATGTCCGTCCGTCCGTCCGTCTGTGAACAAGATAATTTGAGTAAATTTTGAGATATCTTAATGAAATTTGGTATGCGGGTTCCTTGGCACTCATCTTCGAGCGCTATTTAAAATGGGCGAAATCGGACTATAGCCACGCCCACTTTTTATATATAGAATATTTTCGAAAACACAAAAAAGGGATTACTCAGTACATAATACACCTATGTAGAAGGATAAAATTTGGTGAATACATTGAGATTGGGGCATAAAATACATTTTTCAAGAAATTTTTGAAAATGGGTGTGGCACCGCCCACTTTTTATTAAGTCAAATTTATAAATAATATTAATCATAAATCAAAAACCGTTCAAGATATCGAAACGAAATTCAGCACACAGGCTTCCAGGTATACAAGGAATGTTCCAGGAAAAAATAGGCGGGATCGGTTTAGGTCCACGCCCACTTTAATTTGAAAGATTTTGAAGAGGATCGTAGATATATTAAATAGGCAATAACTTTGAGTAAAATAGCTTTACATCATTTATATTTCACTTTTCAGGTTTCGGTAAACAAAGAAATCCAAAAACTTAAAATTTTCGAAAATGGGCGTGGCCCGCCCCTCTTATAGTGGACTATTCCACAAAACTTTTTATGCCATAACTCCGCCAAAAATTGATTTGTCAAAACGAAACTTGGTGATAATGTTCTATATATAAAGGTAACTGTTTGCTGTAAAAATGGGCTAAATCGGTTAATGTCCAAGCCCAGTTTTTGAACATAGTTCTGAAACATTTTTTTGTAAAATTTAAAAAGCGATATTTCTACAACTAAGCAAGTTATATCAATCAGATTTTGCACACATAATAAGCTTTTTAAGGAAAACTCGGCCGCAAACAAATTTTGGCAATTTTGAAGAAGTAGGCGTGGCGCCGCTTATAATTCAATCTTGATATTTCAATGAAAATTGGTCAGCTGCTTCTCAGTAGTATGTATTATACTCCTGCCAAAAATTAGCCAAATCGGGAAACACACAAGCAAAATATTCAGGCACGTAGTTAATACCCCACTGAAAAAGCGAAGTTGTATATCTTTTTTGATTTTCATATCTTTCATGAACATGAAATGTTTGTACGTATGAGAAGAAAAAGAGATAGTCCATCAAAAAGTATACTGAAATGATCAGGAGGATAAGCTGAGTCGATGTAGGTATGTCCGTCTCTCGATACGTCTATCTGTCTGTCCGTGTGTCTATTTGAACGCAAATACGAACTGAAAGTATTAAAATAGACCTGCGTAAATTGGGATAACATAATAGATCACTACGAGGTATATAATGTTCGGTTCCAATCGAACTTAGACTTCCTTACTTGTTCATTTTCAAAAGCTTGAATAAAAGTTGAAATTTTATTTTTTATTCAAAATTTTTTGAATACTCGTAACCAATAATATTTCACTCATCACTAAAATTTTATTTAATAAAAAATAAATTCTTATTTGTAATTTTTTCGTCACTCAAATTTTTGGAAACGCCCATTCGTGAAAAGAACCTTATGACAATCGTTTCAAAGGCGCTGCCGACAAGTTCTATAAGGTAGGAGGTGTGGGATGCTTCAGTAACTTCGACGTAGATGGCTTCGCTTTTTATATCATGTTATGTGAATGGACAAAGATGATTCCACTGAGAAGGTGTCGGTAAGCGATTGGAACTGAACAATAATTTTGGTTTGCTGCAGAATAAATTAAAACTTGGCTTAAAAGCCGGAAAGTGGAAGGGGGAATAAATATTCAATTTCATCTTTATTTTCCTTCAATTACAAAAGTGAGAAGCTTGAAAAGAATGCTGCATGCCCAGTTCAACCCTTCATAGACATTCGTGTATCCTTCAAATTAGACTGAATACGACTCAGATCTTGAGCAAAGATTCGGGAAATTCGTATTACTTCCGGTTGTGCAACCCGAGGCTGCAGTTGCGCAAGCATTATATATTGGCTGATTTATTATATTTGTTGTTGCATAATTACATGCCATTAGAAAGGATTTCATATTAGCAGCCTGCGCGTTGTAAGTTGCCACAGCGCAACCGACACGAATATTCCGATCAGCGACCATGACAGTAAAATGGCCAATGGCACTAAGATAAATAAAGAGAAGAAAAGTAATAAATATTAATTCAAAAATTTTAAATTTTCGAAAAACTTACGGTCCACTATTCCCATTTGGATAACTATTTATCTGCGACATTTGCACATTACTGATTTCATTGTACCATAAATTGATGGCTCTGCGTAACATAGCCGGAACCTGCAGTGTGCCCGTTGGGAATGTGATCATTACTAAATTTTGCCCAGATTGGCTGAACGTATTTGTATTGCGGCAGGCATCGTGTTTCATTTGACATTGTTTGACATTGAAGGCGGCTATACGTGCTAATTCGTCGTCCCATTGCATTGTGGCCATGCGGCAAGCTGGACTCAGTTTCGTTTGACCACCAGCTACCTGATTACGCCTATTATTATGCACTTGGAGTATGATATTTTTTTGAGCTTGTGTTAGTTGGAGCAAAGTTGGATTTGTGCAGCGAGCAGCAAAATTCTGTTGGGGTGAATTAATATTAGTTTTGTTGAGATGATAAGCGCTGAGAGCTTACAATTGTCGGAAGAAGTATTGAAGGGGATTTAGAACTTGTGCTGGCGTTGAGTACAAATTCTTAAGGCAAATTTTTGTTTTTTGTTATTTAGGCTATGTAAAACTCACTTCGATTACAGTCCTCAGACCTTGAAAGTTTTTAAAATTTATAAAGCTATATTGTGGATGAACAAAGGTGCTACGGCTCAGAAAATAATCTTATCGAAGAGGACCACTACCACTCCAATGGAAAAACCAAGTGGAAACCGATTTAAGATCCCATGATATTTTAAATTGGCGGCAATCGTTTAGACGGTTAAGCGCCATTTAGAAAAGAAAAAGATATTTACTTGGACTTGTGAAGGGGGCTAAATACTTAATTGATTAAAAATATCTTACGGTTATATAACAAAGGGAACTGCGATTGCGCTACCGTCAGCCATATGGACTTGTTGAACCAAGGTCGTGGTTCTAGTTTCTCGGTTTCCAAGACTGAAGAAATTACGTTCTCTCGATAGTTTGTCAGAGGTAAGAGACTAATTCTGAAATATGTGGTGGAAGTGAGGGGCTGATTCGATACTCACTGGGGGCATACACAATGGTCACAAAACGTCTGTGAATAGAAGTACCAATGATACCCCGCCGATGGCAACTCCGCTTATTATTAATTGAATGCAAGCACTTCACAAAGTCGGAAGTTGTATACTTTTGGTCACTAAAATTGAAAGCTGTTTCTAAGACTATTAAGGTAAAAGAAAGTTTGTCGATGTGGACAATATAGCCGACTGAAACAAAAGCTTTAGAGTTCGTTTTCTCAACCTCATTAAGCTCAGTATAAGGAGTGCAGATTGCGATGATAGCAGCGCTTATAGTCTGTAGGGACCAGCTGCTTTTTGACATAGCATCATAGTGCCCATTGCCTTATGATGTTGTTGGGGTAGCAGCTTTCAACCCTTACAGGGGCACATATCTTTTCATGGATTGTAATCACGAACATATAGCAGAAAGCGTACTATTTCTATGAGAAAGGACCCCACTATGGTGTCATACGACAACCCACATTTGTGGTACAAACTTTGGGTATGTACGGGCTAATCTGAAAATGTAGGATTTTAGTATGTTACAGTATCCGTAGCGAAGTTGTATCACATTGATCTTCATCCTGCGCGAAAGGAGATTTATTTGATGCTCTTCCCCTTATAATTAGAAATATCGTAGCGGTTAGGGCACTCTTGACTCTAACCGCTGTGGGCAACTTCAGGAATCTTTTAATTCAGTCCAAGCTTAAAACTTTTCCATCCAATTGTCTTGTGTGCTGCTAGCAACTTCTTTTCGCCTTTAACCCAATATATTGGCGTCGATTGACGAGGTCATGATCGAGGAGTTTTGCGTCTCATTGCTTTGGCCATTTGTGTTTAGGTCAGTGTCTACCACCTCGATTGTCATTTATACAGAGTTGTCTTTTTATCGCCTGAGTAAAACAGAAAGAAATCGTACTACGAGGTAATCGTCTCGGATGCTTAGCTATATATAATAGAACGGCGCCACGGTAAGCACTACGTCTTGGGGAAATCTTATTTATGCTCTCTACACTCGAAAGACTAAATATTTTCTTTTGTTGTACTTGTAGGGCGCTTCTCTTACCCCATTATTGTTGCATGCGATATGCTGTTGATTGCCACACAAGGATTGACTGCAATAATTTTGTGCCAAAGCAACTCCAATTGAAGCCACCAAAATAGTGAAAATTGCAAATGTATAGCCCATTGTTAGTTCTGGTTATATAATAATTTAAAAGTTTTTAACTCTAAGTACAGCTTCTAAAGTTTTGATTGCTAGACTGTGAAAATGTTCCAATTGATGCTTGCTTTTATTAGGTTTTTTTGTTGTTATTTACCACAGTCGAAAAGCAGTATTTTTTTAATTGCGTTTCTTTTTTTAATTAGCAAAATACTTTTCGAATATTCAAGGGGTTTTGAATGCAGTGGCAGCGAGGTTGGGGATCGACTTGTATCTTAGTAGAGCTAGAGGTAGGTGTAAAGTGGGGAGTGATTTGTGCAAGTTGAAAAACGAAATAAGTAAAAACAAGTAAGGGGGTCAAAGTTTGGGTATAAGCTGTGAGCTTTAGCAAAAAAGTTAGAGCTGGGTCTTTCTAAGTCAAATCATCAGATAGTTCCACCCGACCTTTTCCGATTTGAATGAAATTTGGTGGGGAGTTTCCTTTTATCATTAAACAAAATCTGAGAAAGAAAACAAACATTTTTTTTCAAAAGTTTTGTAATTTAAAAATTTAATATTTTTCCTTTTGTTTTGTTTTATGAAGTACATTTTTTCAATATTTCGGCACTTTCAGAGGTCGAAAAAAATATGTTGAAAAAATTTAAATTTATAGTTTTAGAAAATTTTAAGTTTTGCAAAATCAAAAATAATTCAAGTTCAACATTTAATTTTTAACTCAAATTTATTTTGTATTATACCTCTGATATATCTAAAGATATCCTGAAATTTTGAAGCGATTTTTGTTTTTTTCAAAAATATGAATTTTAACCAAAACTTTTTTGTTTCGAGAAAACGGCACATTGGAAAAATTCGAAATGAAAATTATTTTTATCCTTTTTGATTCAATCAACATAATAAGTTTTATATCTTCATGTTGACGGGGCCCCCATCTAAACATCCTCCTCTATAAAAGTAAATAACTTGCGTTCTAGGAAAATATGTTTTGCCTTTTTATTTTTAACATGTGCCTAAAGTTATGACGTCTTTCGTGGGGCCGAATTACGTTCTTTATTTTTCTTTATTTATAGGTCTAAGCATGTATCACCGGTGATTCCCTACCGACTGGTGATAGGTTTTTGTTGTGAATATCGGTGAAATACTGGCACACAAAAAGTTAGAAACTTGTTTTGAGTCTATTTGAAAATACCGACTGTGGTGGGCCATGAATATTGAAATTTTTTTCGTATATGAACTATATGCATTCATACTGCTACATTATTAAGGTCTAGGATATGGATAGAAATATTGTGCAGGGTAATTTTGTATATCTGAACTCGTTAATATCTCAATTTGTTTAGGAGAGGTGGAACAAACTTTAAACCTTGGGTATCAATTAAAGGTTCCAGCGTTGCGTTAATTCCCAAACAGGATGGCTTAAGTTCTACGCACTCTAGAACAATTCACAATTAAATTTTATTCTTATTGATTTAATCAAAATAATAAATTTTTTATCTTCATGACTAAGGGGCCTCGTCTGAGTCCCCTCCCGTATAAAAGTAAATAACTTATTTTTAGGAAAATATGTTTTGCGTCTGACTGTCTCATAAGAACTCTTTTCAAAGTGTTTATTTCTAGCTACTATTTGCAAACTCATTAAAACTAAGTACGGATGTCATAAACGCATAATCCTATGAGGTTTTTAATGTCACAGAAGTACATTCAGTAAGCCCTCTCAGAGATATCGTTGTCGTGAAGATAAAAGTGTGGAGATAGGACTTTCAAAAAGAAAGAAATATAAAGTTGAGAAGAATAAGTGTTGGCTGATACGAATAATGCCAGATAATGCTACTGCCAACGGGATTATTTCATTTTCATTTCACAGGCCGTGGCAACTTCCTGGGAGGGTAAGAATGGCGATCTTGAAACAGAGAGTCCTGGTGTTATGAAGAGAAGATATGTTTTCCAGTTGTTAAATAATGAAAAATATAATGAATTACACATTTCCCTTATTTACGTCGCTTATTCAGAGACGACTGCTTTATCAACTGAGATGATATTAGCAGCGGTCAGGTGGAATTTTATGTGGCATATTTGCGGGCCTGAACCGGTTATATCTATAAAAAGAACTTGGGGTTTACCCTATAAAGGACGACTGTTTCAGTAGGTATATCCATTTTTAATTCGCCAGGTAGAGTCCTATCTGTTAATCGGCATCGGCATTGTCGAGCACCGGTAAAAAGAATGCATCAGCTTCGTCGCAGACGAAGCCTTACTTCTTTGCAGCTGAAAAAACAGGCGTGAGTATCAGGTACTCGTGGAGTTTGACGTGTAAACATGTGTATCCTCTAAAAATTTTTATTTCTTTTTAATTAATTTAATTTCAATTAATTTAGTTTTATTTTGTTCTATTTTATCTTATTACATTTTATTTTACTTTATTTTATTTTATTTTATTTTATTTTATTTTATTTTATTTTATTTTATTTTTTTGTAAGTATAACGAGCTCAAGACCAGTTGATAATAATTCTTAGTTAATTATTATTATTTTTGATTAGAGGAAAAATTGAAAGCAGCAAACATATAAAGGCTATAGTTATAGTACTATTTCGAAAACAGCCACGATTTCTCGTCAGACTAATTCGTATAGTTTTGCTATTTTCAGAGGATCTTGTGGAGAATCGAACCCACTCACTCTGATTGCTAGCGCAGCTGCCTATAACTATAGCCTGTATATGTTTGTTGCTTTCAATTTTTCCTCTAATCAAAAATAATAATAATTAACTAAGAATTATTATCAGCTGGTCTTGAGCTCGTTATACTTACAAAAATATGTAAAATGAACAGACCGTAAAACCAACAACAAAATTATTTTATTTTATTTTAGCTTTTTTTATTTTATTTTATTTTACTTTATTTTATTATATTTTATTTTATCTTATTTTATATTGTTTTGTTTTATTTTATTTTATTTTACTTTATTTTATTATATTTTATTGCTTTTTTATACCAACAATTTTTGTTGATTTACGGCCTGTATATTTTCAAGTATTCATGAAATGAGCTCAAGGCCAAGCATAATAACTTTTCACTTTTTGCATTTTTATGAAAATTATTATTGTTTTTTATTTTTTAATAATCATTTAATTAATTATTAAAAGTTTTTTCAAGTTCAGATCTGTCAAAAAATCCATCATGATCACACTACTAACTGTCAAATGGCGAAAGTGGTTCATGTATATGGTAAAGTAGAATAGAACTAGGAGTTTAGGTGACATCAAAACCAGCGTATTGTTAGCTTAATTGTTAGAAATGCATGCCAAAATTTCTCTGATGAAGAAGCTTACCAGCTTCCGAAATGGATATATAAGAAAAGCTATGGCGGTTGTCTCTAAACATTTTTCCTACTCTATTCAATTAAAAACACTTTTAATAATTAATCAAATGAGTATTAAAAAATAAAAAACAATAATAATTTTCATAAAAATTCAAAAAAAAAAAGCAATAAAAATTCAAAAAGTGAAAAATTACTATTCTTGGCCTTGAGCTCATTTCATGAATACTTGAAAATATACAGGCCCTAAATCAACAAAAATTGTTGGTATAAAAAAGCAATAACAAAACCGAGAGCACGCTGTAAGGCAGTTCTGCTGATAAATCAGATCTGTCAAAAAATCCATCATGATCACACCACTAACTGTTAAATGGCGGAAGTGGTTCAAATAAAATTTCAAAAAAGTGAAAAATTATTATTCTTGGCCTTGACCTCGTTTCATTATATTTTATTTGATTTTATTTTACTTTATTTTATTTTATTTTATTTTATTTTATTTTATTTTATTTTATTTTATTTTATTTTTATTATATTTTATTTTATTTTATTTTATTTATTTTACTTATTTTATTTATTTAATTAAATTTAATTTAATTTAATTTATTTAATTTAATTTTATTTTATTTGATTTTATTTAATTTAATTAAATTTCGTTTAGTTTAATTAAATTTTATTTTATTTTATTTTGTTTTATTTTATTTTATTTTATTTTATTTTATTTTATTTTATTTTATTTTATTTTATTTTATTTTATTTTATTTTATTTAATTACAAATGAACTAGCTCGTTTCATGAATACTTATTTTATTTTATTTTATTTGATTTGATTTAATTTAATTTAATTTAATTTAATTTAATTTAGTTTAATTTAATTAAATTTTATTTTATTTTATTTTATTTTATTTAATTACAAATTAACTACCGTCTTGAGTATTCTGAGTTAAAATAAATTTAACATGAATAATCACTTATTTTGTTTTTTAAACACTGTCTAATAGACAGTGTCTACATTTATGATAAACGCAGTTGCCTTCGTGTTTTGCCGATTGATAGCACTCACGATTACCGAATAATAACAATCAGCAAAGAACTTGCATACACACACACCCACCTGAGCAGAGCGTCACGTACATATCAGCAAAGCAGTCAAACAAGGTTTTTATACACAAGGCAGACGACGATTACAAATAGCGGCAGAGGCACCCTTACTGGCAGAAGCTCGCTTATAGGCAGCGATGCGTAACTTTTCTGGGAAGCCCCAACCGAGCCCAAACAGTTTGCTCTGATAATAAAGCAGCTTAGGAGACACCATCGAGCATTGACAGAATAGGATGACAGGATGGCCTATCTACAGACGTGTACCCATGCTTTATAAATAAATTTATATGTATTAAAGTAGTTAAAGGAATCGCTTTTGACCGATCGACATCGGTCAAAACTTAGGCATCGGTCGGACCCTACCGTCAAGGGAATAGACATGGCCGACTAAGCAGCATTTCAGCCTTTTTCACCACTCTAGGTGGTATAACATTCACGGGGTTACCCAGTCTTATACATCGTTCCCTAAAAAGAAATAATTGTAACGTCTTTGCTTTAAAGCTGAAACCAAATCGGGTGCTTGCACACGTTTCTTCAAGGTCTAAAGCTTTCTTTATTTGATTTCAAATGAATATAGCTACTTACAAATATTCACATTGGGCTTAAAAATTACAGATTTGTCTATCCAAAATATCTTACAATAACAACGGTTATTTTCTTGCTGACTAAAGCGAGTATGTTTCCGATCGTGAACAAAGATTCGGGAAATTAGGATTTCTTCCAGTTGTACAACCCGAGGCCGCAGTTGGACACCTACTATATACCGCCTGGTTTATTATATTTGTTGTTGCATAATTGCAAGCCAACAGAAAGCTCCTCCCATTAGCACCTTGCGCTCTAAATGTCGATGCGGCACAACCAATACGAATATTCTGTTCGCGGACCATTTCAGTAAAATGACCAATAGCACTAAGTCAAAGAAATAGAAGTTTTTTTCTGCAACATGAAGAAAATTAAATATTTTTTGCAAAAACTTACGGTCCATTATAGCCACTTGGATAACTGTTTATCTGCGTCATTCTAACGTTCCTTATTTCATTAAACCATAGATTAACTGATCTGCGTAGCATCTGTGGTACTCTTAGGTTCCCCCCTGTGGAAGTTATCATGGCCAAATTTTGCCCCGAATTGCTGTAAGTATTCGTGTTGCGGCAGGCATCGTGTCTCATTTGACATTGTCTGACATTGAAGGCGGCTATACGAGCTAATTCGTTATCCCATTGCATTGTGCCCATGCGACAAGCTGCACTCAGTTTAGTTAGGCCACCAGCTACCCTATTACGTCTTTGATTATGAATTCGAAGTATTATATTCCTCTGCGCTTGTGTGAGTTGGACCATAGATGGATTTGTGCAACGTGCCGCAAAGTTCTATTGGATGATAGGTTGAAAGAATGATATGTGTACAAAAAAAGAATAATAATAAGAATTTAGACCGATTTATACCCGAGAAGATAAATGCCGTGCTCGTGCTTCTATTTGTGGTGTGCCACTTTTTTACCACAAATAGAGAGTACGAACTTATCCCTCGGCAGTTTTTGATATCAACTTGCGGCCTAACGTTGTAACCAAGACGTGGGAGTTTAGTGCCCAAGAGGTAATCAATTACAGTTCCAAGAGATTGTTAACAGTGCTGAGTCCTGCCACGATCATTCCAAGGATCATCATCAAATTCTTCTAGCGGAAGTCCAAGGAGCCTAGCAGTTTCAACAGTGTTGGAGTAGAGCGAAATTGGGGTTAGAAGGGTAAGTTCAATTGAACAGTTGAAGAGATACCCCCGGAAGCTACCGACAATCTATCTGATCAATATCGCATTTAAGGTTTGAAATGGCGAAAGGCTTACGACTATCTTTGACTAGCTGATTGGACCTTATCTGTGCTGCTTCATTCCAGAATGCACGTAAGACTTCGCACACCCAAATTAAAATCAACAATAGCTTCCTTAGTCTGAGTACGCTATTGAGAGGTAAAACCCTTTCTCGACGAACAAAGACCACTTGCCTAGAAGTCATGTTATTGAAACAGGCAAAAAATAGCCAGCCCAGAAGATGTTTCTATCAACACAAGTTTTTGACAGCTGACTAGCGAGAGGACCCACTGAGTTGACAAAAAGAGAGTGGAGGAGAACTTGGTCTCCCCCTTGGTGCTTCCAATTGGCCTCGGCGGTTAAATACCATTTAATGATGTTGACGACCTTGATGTTGTAATAACTCACTTACCCCATTATTGTTACACGCGATATGTTGTCTGCCGTTGCATAATGAGGGACTACAATAATTCTGTGCTGAAGTAATTTTCAATGCTGCCACCAACAAAACAGTGAAAAGCGCGTATTTAAACTCCATTGTTACTCGTTATAGTCAATTTGATACTGTTTAGCTGAATTGAATTGAGTGCGTATTTAAGTTGTTTTGCTGCCAAAATTAACAGAAGTTAGGCTAAGAGACGTGTCTCAAGTGACGTTGGCTTTTGTCATGTTTTGTTTTGTTTTATTATTTTTGTACCTCTTTTTTTTTTGGTTTTTGGTTTCTTTCTACAGAAAATATGTTATTTAAAAATATATTAAAATATGTTACTTAAGTAACTATTTGCATGAAGTAAAGTTCTTTCAAATCGGTGGTTGATAATCAATATTTGAACTAATAAGCTCAAAATAGGTTTTTATTTGTCACTAGTATACCCCGCATGCTTTTCTGCGTCTCAGAACTAATAATTGACTGAGTCCGATTTTAATTATTATATCCCATACCAGATAAGATATGGAACTTAATTACGTCGCTTATTGCAGAACTCATTATCACCTTTAGTTCGATATTCATATTGTACTAACACATTTTGGGTCACCTTGGTCCACATATCGGTTGATAATTGATAGACCTATCAGAACAAATGATATCTTAAATTTTGATTTAAGCGTCTTGTAATGTAACAGTAAAAAGTCCATTCAATTCCATTTATCAGTTTTTGAGTGATGCGCGACCAAACATACACACATACAGACAAAAATTAAAAACTGTTGGCTTCTATTGGCTTATCAATGATTCCTCCTATAGATTTCTCTTAATTATTAAATGTTAAGATATTTGAAAATTAACCAGCAGACTCTAACTTATTTGTTATTGTGTTTAGTTGTTTGTGTTTAGTGTGGAAATAAATAAAGTATTTTTAGATCACTAGCGCATTATTTTATTGCCGAACGGGGAAACATTAGGCTGCAACTGTGGTACAGCTAGTAGTATACTAGATTTCCACATAAAAGCTGTTGGATTCGGCAGATGCAATATTTTTAGGTTCCAATCTGTTTTTAATCAAATGATCAAGTAGGCTAGAAGGAGCACATTCGCCTCATTTTTTGTCAAATGGTGTTGAAATCAAATAAATAATATTTCTTGCTTGTTTTTACCTAAGTCAGTCTGCTAATGTTTCTGTAGATTTTTCAAAGATTATTGAGGCTTTCCATACCAAAGACAAGGTCAAAGTCTGCGATTTTCTTCAAAATTGGAACAACCATACTATTAGGTGTACAGAATAGTGTGATAGTTTTTTTTTAATTTAAATTTTTTGGGACAATATTAGCATTTGAAAAATGTTTAGACCTTTTTGAAATATGTAACTAGCAAAGTATTACGATCAGCAAAAAATATCATTCAACAAAAAATTTTCTAATATGATTGAATTTCGTAATAAACTAAAAATTTCTAAAAAATTATCAAAAATTGAACTATTTGTTTATTACGAAAATTTTTGGTTTAGTGAAAACTATGAAGCAGACAATAGATTTTCTTAAAAAAAAAAATTTAATAAAATACATACAATTTTTGAAGTGTCTTGAAGCTACTCTCAAGAGTTTCTACAATGTGATGATATTTTAAAAAAGTGTCATTCAGGGGCGGAATAACGACATACGTTCCGTGATCGTAAACCGTTTTTTTAGTCAACATAACTTTGTGATTTAAAATTTCGCTTTCGATCACGGAACGTATAACGTAATTCCACCCCAGCTTTTTTTATTAAAATCTTGAAGTAGTTTTAAAGTTCAGAAAATTATATTTAACTAGAAATCGCCCAGTGTTTGAAACTCAACTACTATTTTAATTATTTGCTGTAGCTTTCATCTGCCTTTTTTCCTTCCTTTCTTTGTCGTTCCTTTCCTCTAACATATTTTCGTTTTCCTTGATTTCTTCTTTTACTCTCTGCAGTCTCTATTTTGAATTTATTTTATTCTTTCCTTTCCTTTCCCTTCCCTTCCTTTCATTTGCTTTCTTTCCCCTTCCTTTTCTTACCTTTCCTTGAATTCCCTTTCCTTTCCTTTCCTTTGCTTTCTTTGCTTTCTTTCGATTGTTTAATTTTTTGCTTTTAGAAGCTCCCTTCCTCACCAGAAGGAGTTTCGATCGTTTGCATTGTAACCGACTACATACTCGGTTATTCTCTTCACTGGCGGGCAGTACTGATAAGATAAAGAAACTTCCAACCAGAATGTAAACTCTTTTGGAACGCGAATTTCCACCGGAAGCGTGAGTCACAATGGTCCACCTTGGATCTGGCTACTGTAATATAGTATACTCTTACCTATTCAGGCTAAACCTAGAAATAACGAACATTCTTTTATCTAAAACAACGTAGCAGACTCTTCTAACACCAAAAAAGAGATCTGTGACGGACTGGAAGTGACGTTAAGGCAGGGGCTTATAATCTGCTACATCATCCACAGACTATAAATAGAAGACAACGGATAGACAAAGATCAGAACGAAACTAAACACTGAGGAACGCTGAAACCGGTTTGCTACAAAACCAAATTTGACAAGGGATGACGGAAAATCGTTCCAATATACATCTGCTTAAAACATGCCTGAGGTAGACATGCCGGTAATAAGAAGTGACTAAGTGACCTCACCTCGTCCTTACGGAAGGAGGGGGTGAGATGATCTAGAAGGTTCCACTGGTCATACCAAATTGTTCCCGCTACAGTCGGACAAGTATTGCAAATTTGCTAGTACCGGAGCGAACAAGGTCAATATCCGTCAAAGGACTGCTACTTCGACAACACTCCACAAAACTTTCGGCTTGTGTTTTTTTTTCTCTAAAAACAACAAAAACAGAGAGAATTACGGTTACAACAACAATACAGTTAATTCACTGCGTTATGCTCTTATATGCGATATTTTGCATAGGATGAGTGTATTTATGAAGCTATCCGACTTGTTCGAAATACCAGTATAGCGAGAGCGTATAGAATTAAAAGCATTTAATTTGTGACGTCTGTCTTTATGAATGTTTGTACGAGCATCACTAAAAACCTACTGCTAGGAATTCAATGATATCTTCATAGCTGTGTTGCTGGACGTCCATATTAACATATAGAACCCATCTTTTGTACCTTTACTCTTTCTAGTTTTCTCAGTGGCAAAGCCTTCCAAGGCCCCGGGTATCTAATCTAATTATATTAAGTTCAACATGTTTTTGTGCATAACATATGCTTAATCATGTTTTATTAAAAAAATTCCCATTGATGTGGCAATTTCTTATTTCTATTATATAATTTTGCTAAATATTTACATAATTTTTATTTTTTTTATTTTAACTGTTATTTTCTTAGTTTAATCACTGGTAGGTTACTTCAAAACCATTTATTGACGTCATATTTCTCTGATGTTGAGCAGAGATGATGGTAATTTGGATTTTTGCCAGTTTTACATTCAGCACCAGCTTTACTACAATCCTTGTAAATCGGTAAACTAATCATATTTGTTGTAGCATAATTACAGGCGAAAAGGAAGGCTCCGTAGTTGTCACCCGAAACGGCATAAGTGGATGCGGCACAACCGAGACGAATATTCCGATCAGCCATCATCACGGTAAAATGACCAATTGTACTGAAAATATTTAAAGAAAGAGTGAAGAGTATTTAATCAATTTTGTGGATATAAATATCATATGTTTAGCTAAGGGGCAAATTATGTAAAACA
Source organism: Merzomyia westermanni (assembly GCA_949987695.1). Taxonomy (NCBI): domain Eukaryota; kingdom Metazoa; phylum Arthropoda; class Insecta; order Diptera; family Tephritidae; genus Merzomyia; species Merzomyia westermanni. Next base: position 31,618,543 of record OX465290.1, read on the forward strand.
AGGCGCGCCTCAACAAGTTACTTTCAATCTCCTCGCCAGCAAAAGGGACTAATTGTGTCTCATTTTACGCCATGAGCCACTTGAAGTTTCTTTATGAAAACAATTTCCGTTTACGGATCACTGTGCGATCCCACGTGAAAAACTTTGCTGAAAAAATCAGGTGATATTAGCTGTGTTCGGTCACAAAACTTGCAAAGAACTGAGAGTAAAGTGACAATGACATAAAAATGTCTCGAAACACATAAAGTAAAAAGTTTCCGCCAAAAAGGAATCATTAAAAACTTGCAGGCAAAACAGCTGTTACTTTTGCAATTGGTTAATAGCTAATTTTTTTAAGTTTTTGTTATTGCTTTCATGATCCAACTAACAGGTCGTGGCATTAGGCCAGCTGATTGAAACAGTTTACTCGAATTTTGACAGTACGATCATTTTTCGGTACATCGGACACTAAGCTGACGAATTAAAACAACAAAATGCATGGAAAATTTATATATGGATGTATGAAGGTCGCCATGCTTTCCTCTGTCACGATCAGCTGTTTTTCAATTGCAAGTTTTAGGGCCGTTTCACAGTGGCGAGTTAAATTACGTTCCACAGTTAACTCTGGCTTTTCAATTTTCAAGTTCAGTTAACTAGAGTTTAAAAGCTCAACATTGGCGAGTTAAACTCGGGTTTGAAGTCATAAGGTTGTCTATTGTATATTGGGCAGTAAATATTTATCAAAAAAGCTAAAATAAAATTGTAAATGCATAGTTAACTGTGGAATGTAAGTTAACTCTGCACTGTGAAAATGGCCCTTACTGAGTGAAATTCCCCCAGAAACTTTGCAACTCTCTGTCCCAATTAAATGTTAAAATACGCTCTCTCCCTGCAAATGTTTTGTGTCACCGAACACTTTTCAGTAAACACAGCTATTGATGGATGCATTTTTTGGTATTTTTTTTAAAGAATTAAAAAAAATTACAAACACCACAAACGCAACATATGTCTTTACCAAACTCCAGGTTTTTTTTACTTGGGCCAGGTTTCGATTTAGTCTTGCTTTAGCAAATGAATTCAAAATCTTGAATCTTTCAGGGTTCCAACGTGATCCAATGATATAGGTCGTATTAATAGACCAGCTGATTTTTACTTTTGTCTCGAATTTTGACATTACACTCATTTCTCAGTACGATTTTGACGTTAAACTCACAAATGACAAGAACAAAATACATGGAAAATTTTTGTGTGTCTGTATGTTTGTCGAGCTGCTACGACCGGTTGTAGTTGGATCATGGGTTCTAATATCCACTCACAAGAGTGAATGTCTGTGCTCTCTTTCAATTTCTCATAATACTTACGGTCCTTTATAGTTGAGTGGATATGCTTGTATATGTGATATTTCGGTATTTTTAATTTCGTTGTACCACATGTCAACTGATTTTTCGGCTAATTTTTCTAAATTCGGTGAATTATAGTAAGTTATCCAAGCTAGATTTTGTCCAGAGTATAGGAAAGCGTCAGTGTTGTGACAATCGTGCGCCATTTTACATTGTTTCACGTTCAGTGCTGCCAATGAGGCCAATTCGTTATCCCATTGCATTGTGGCCATACGACATGCCGGTTTCAGTTTCGTGGCGCCAGCAGCAACGATATTACGGTATTTATTGTGTGTATTCAGAATTATTTGCTTGATCTTGTCAGTTAATTCGACGTCTTTGGGATTTTTACATGTTGAATAGAAGCCCTGTTAAGAATTTGAAATACGTTCAAATTATTAAATTGTTTTTGTTTGAATATAATTTTCTAAACTATGTATTTTTGAATAATTTAAAAAAACTAACGTTTGTGCAAGAGAAAAACTACTGACCGATGGCTAGTGAGTATATAGATATTGGAAGTATAATTTCTCTGCACCTTTAAAGGGGAAAAAGAGAAAGTAATTAAAACCATGCTGCTGTTCACATAGTTAAGCAATATTATGTGAATAAATGACGATGTTCGGATAGAATTCCTATGTTATTGTAACCGCAATACACTTCTTGAAGCTTTAGGATATGGACAGTGTTTTGCAGGAATGAGTACCGTATGCTCCGGTAAAAACAGTATGAATAATAATAGGCTGAGTTTCTCTTCCTCTTCATGGTGTGCTGCTCTAATTTTTTCCACGAAGAACTTTTTGTGATAACTTTTTAATGGCAAAATCACACTCGGATTACTTCCGAGGGTCGACCCCGTTATGAATAAACTTTTTCCGAACATTTAGATGTTATTTGTAACTGCACTTGAATCTGGCAACTTTGGCGTGGTAGGCCCAGCACACTACAACCACACCACGGTGACAGTAATACCAACATTTGTTTGATCCCTAAAGAAGCTTCGGGTAGTGTATTTCAGTCAATTTCTAAGATCGCCCTTAACACGCTGGAGTACTCTTATCGGCACCCACCGCCTTAAACAGAGGAAGAGAGATACCCACACTTCATTGTGCCACCGGTTGTATGTAGTAAGTGTGAAACAATACCGTTTTGATATTCTGCCGGCTAATGGGGCCATCTAATTGCCTAATCAACAAATAGTTGGCGACAACAGGTAACAAGTTAGACGGAAATTATGTTAATTGACTTTATTTTGCAGCACTAATGGAAAATCCGTCAATCTGCTAATGGTGTTATTTCTTATTCAAACTTAAATAGGTATGCACTGTATACAGCATTTCGACTAAAATTCACACTATTTTTTATTCCAAATTTTTACCTGCGGATTTTTTAAAAATAATTTAGAAATCTATCCCTTAGGGTATTTTAAATATTTTTATTTTTTTTAAAATAAAAGTCCGAAGAAAAAATTTTAAATCGGACAAAAATAATAGGTCCACAAGGTCTTTAATTTTTCTCGCCAGCTATAAAAGTTATTTCGGGCGAAATATTTTTTAGTGACAGAATAAAAGTTCTTCTCAATAACTAACAAACCGCTAAGCTTAGTTATTAATTAATACAAAATTTATTTGTAGTTATTGAGAAGGACTTTTATTCTGACCTTAAAAAATATCTAGCCAAAGATAACTTTGATTGCTGGCGAGAAAGAATTAAAGTCCGGATTCTTAAGTTACTATCGGACTGATTTTAAAAAAGTCAGAAAAATTAATAGTGGCAAGGACTTTGATCCTCAAAGTCCTGGGATGACAGAAATGTAAAATATTTTCTTCAGAGACACTATTTAATCGCGGACTTGAATGAAATCGAAAAAAAAACAAATTTTATTTAGCATTGAAAATAAAGTCAATTCATCTTATTTTCGTTGATCTTTATCTTTCACCAATGGTAACGCTTTATAACCGCGCGAAACTGCACATGTTTTGTAAATAGTTTTTGAGAAAGAAAATAGCAAAAATTTATTATAAATATTATCACTTGTTCACACGAAGTTCCGTTGAAGTTCTTATCTTCTTTTCTATTGCGAATTTTAAGTTTTTGATAGCATTCCCAGACCCCAGGAACGGGCCTACATGAATTGGTTAACATAGTCCCCTACCGTTGCAAAATTGCCGGTTTCCCTCAGAATAAGGCCGTAAAATGAAGTTCAGTGCTAATGAAAGTTAAACTTCAATCAAAATCAACCTTTATTTGAATTTATATTTTTATATTTTTAATGAAAAAAATCAAAGGCTTCCCAGTATCGGAGGACAGTTTAAAGTATATGAACGTGCATGTCTCGTCATGCTCAACGGAAATCTGCATTGATTGAAGAAAATTTGAGCGAAGCCTATATAAGTTACATATAATCAATCTTTTTTGAGTTTTAATTTTTTGATCAGAAATAATCATAATTTTTTTATTTATTTGTTTATTATTTATTTTTTTTGCTCAAAAATAAAACTCATGTTTGAGTTTTATTTTTTTTTGATGAAAGTAAAACTTATTCCTTGAGCGGTATTTTATCCTTCAAAAATAAAAATTTAATTAAAAGTTTTAATTTTTTTCACAGTTCGAAAAACTCAAAAAACCTTTTTGCATGCCAACCTATGTACATATAAATATGTATGTGTATATAAATATGTTGTACATATGTTGACGAGATTCTACCAACCAATATTTATGATCAATTACTTACCAAAAAGGTGCAGCGGCTTTTTGCGTTTTTCGATCCGTGAAAAAAAATTAAAACTCAAAATTTAATTTTTATTCTTGAAGGATCAAATATCGCTCAAGGAATAAGTATTATTTTTGTCAAAAAAATAAGATTCAAGAAATAAACATTATCCTGAATCAAGAAAAAAAAACTTGAAGATACCTATTATTGTTGATTTTTAAAAAAAAAATCTGAAAATAATGATCAAAAAGCGAGTTTTATAATAAAACTCATAACAGTTACGGTCCCTGTTTTTTTTAAATTCACTGTTTTCTTAATTCACATTTCTTTATTTTTTTTTATTATAAAATTTTCTTTTTCAACCAATTTTGTGTACCAACAATGAATTGTTTATTTTTTTCAGAATACATTTTTTTTAATTCACACTTTTTAATAAACTACAAAATTTTCAAAATAAAATAAAACTTTTTTCAAAATATCACATCCTTGCAAAACCAATAATTTTAAAAAATCACAGTTACACAAAAATTCTTAAAATTCCCTCAATTTTTACCTGGCTATTATTACATCCAATATGATTACCATTACACAAATCAGGATTACAATAATCTGTAGCGTAGACGATTTGTGCTATTATGAACAATATTGGTATAATATTTTTTAGTGAGATCAACGGCATTGCGGAAATTTAAATGACGTCGGTTGCAACAATTACAAAAGTTAAACAGCTAAACAGTGAAAAATGTATATCGTTTTGTTGTGGAAATCGTACTGATTGCTCTTGGCGCTTTTGCAAGCGCTTTTATCAGTGAAACAGTGGACGTGTTTTTCAATTAACATTATGAGCACATACCTATATACTAAGTCATGTCATTAACGTTGGTTGCTACATCGGTAGGTATGTCATATTTGTTAACTGAGCCAGATAAGCAAATTAACCAGATTCTTGATAATTTCTACGACTATTTGTTTTCTTTTTTACTTTTTGCTTTTTTCTATTTACTATTTAAGTTTTTTTTTGTTACTCATTGAGGCATTTTCATGCGAATTTGGTTAAAAGATTTGGGTGTCAAATACTTTCTTATCTAACGGATTTATTTTGAAATGTTATGATTTATAACCAACTGCTTTAGTGGATATAAGTTTATTAACCTAAATGTAGTCCGAGGCATGGCGATCAGATGTTGCTGTTTTAAATACCCTGGCAAGTTCTTAAACCGATTATGTCGGAGTGGCGACGCAAAAACGAGTAAGCAGTGCTCAAACGAAACGATCACTTTTGATGCAATTGAGTAAGTAAATAACATTCATTTTTGGAATAATCAAAGTAACCTTTTTCTGATGAAAAAGTTTTTAACAAATTCATAAAAAATATTTGTTTTTATTTTTCAGGGTTGACTTAATGTGATTGTGAAATGCAGTTTTCATAAATAAAATAACCAGGAATAATGGACTCGTTTAGAAGCTGCAAAAACGAAAATGGTGAACAGAGACACGTACAAGGTGGTACGTAGGCGGTTAAAAATAGGACTTTTAAAAAAATTTAGTTAGTTAGATCTTGTACTAGAATTCCATACTCGAGTTACCTGCATGGTTATTTGCAAAGAACTCCGAAACTTATAATTTTCTCCATAAAAATTTAATCTTTCCTTGAATTTCCTTAATTTTATATAAAGATATTTTTACAAGTATGGAGTAGATTCTATCTGAGATTAATATTTAAATTTTCCATAAAATATTTCAAGAAAACGTAAAGATTTCTGCCTGTAAAATCAATCATAAAATTCATTGAAAAAAACTACTATTTAAAAAAGAAGAAAAGTACTTTTTATAAATGTTTTCCAAAGACAAATTGCTATGAATAGCGACTATACTCTTATTGCATTTTTTTTTCAATTGTTTAATATAGGAAAGTAATATTTATTTTTATAGACATATATTTTATATATGATGACTGAATTTTCATTAAAGTGGTTTGATCCGTAATTTTGCAATTTTCGTGAATTTTTCAACCCAAAATGAACTAACCTACTATGAAGTTGTACAGTAGTTGGTATGATACTGATGCATAGGCTATTTAGTATGATGGTTGGTATGATACCGGTGTAACTTCTGACTAGTATGTAATCTGCATTGTTCCTGATGTATATTCGGGTTAGTATGTTGAATGGCATGATCTTGGCGGACAATTGCCATCTCTTAGGACATCGCCGTATTGAAAAATACGAACTAGTTGAGCCGGTTTGGAAAATTAGTATTTGACTAGTATAAAACTAGTAGAATTGACTGCAGGGATAGCTACCCAGAGGATACTCGGACGCAAGTGCCCGGAAGTAGTGAGCTTGCTCACTGGCAACATCTGATGAGGTGGATCTGTGAGTATTCGAGAGAAAAATTCTTTCCCAAACTCCCAAACGGATTACCCACCATATCCCGCGGACCGGCGCAAGGGGCGCATCCGCATAGTGCGTGGATTATTCGTTCATGCCGAGTCGTTGAAAGTCTTTGGTTTGTTAATCGTCGAGATCTAAAACTGCTCAGCTACAGAGAAAACGTCATCAGCTAAGTAAAGTAGATATAAGATAGATTATACATTAAGAAATAATTAGTTAACAGAATAAAATTGTTGTTAGAAGTTAATATAGAAGTCAAAGTATAAGAAACAATTACTAGCTATGTATTTACGATATAAAGAATTGATTTTTTTATGCTGAAAAGCAAGTCTGAAATATCAAATCTACCAGAAAGAGAGTTATAATCTTGACACAAACAGCGAAAAGGCTCATTTAACTGAAAATTGGTTCGTCACTGTTTTAAGACTAGAGGTTTAAAATGCCTTGAAGGACGAGACGGTACATTGAAGTTCACTGTACTTAGAAGAAAGGATTAATGAACTCCTACGCATTGACGACGGTGAGTACCGAAGAAGATTTAATGATGAGCTGTATGAACTGGCTAGGCCACGTAGTGCGAATGAGCGAAGATGATCCAGCACAGCAGGTATCCTGATCAGCACCCGCCTGTGGAAAAGGAAAAATAAAGTGAACACCATTTCAATGGAAGACCAAGTGGAGACCGATTTGCGATCCTGTGGACACCATCTACTTCTGTTGCCGAATTCGGGTGTCGATCGCATAATATGGCCCCGCCGGGGTAGTCTCTGCGCTCTCATTTGCTGCACTATGCTCATATATATCTAATGACCAACTTATATGCTTTCGACATTGTCGACGCGATGATGTGGGACTCATTAAACGTGATCTTTGTTTTCCGAAACTGAACTTTACTTCTAGAGTTGCCTAGTCAGTCCAAAGTAGCACTTGTTGGCAAAAATTTATTCTCCTTTGAATATCTCGGCTGACATTATTTTCAGTGTTATCACTGGCTCCCAAAAAGACGAAGTCGCTCACAGTTTCATACGCACCTTTTCTCACTGGTAAAATGCACAATGAAATTCTGAACAGCCAATTCTTGGTTAATTTTTGCAATATTGCATTTGCTTGAAGAAGATATCCTCCCCAGAAAGTAAGAATACATATCCTGAAGTAAAGAGTAAACTTCTACCTATCCAGACTTAACCCTGACATGCCAAACTTTTGCCCGCCATGTGGTGTGTCCCTCCACAATATACTGATGACAACGCAGGGTAAGGAGTGATGACTTGGCAGAGCGAAGCATCGCTACAACAACAATAACAGCAACGTGGTTGCCAAGACGCAGGTGCGCCGCTTCTTTATTTGATGACAGCAAATACTTCGCCTTGCTCTCCTTCAGTAAGACCTACTTTCTTGGATACGAGTATTTATCATTTTTTTTATACAAAAAAATTTATTAATTCTCTTATTCTTGAAATTTTAAGTCTTTAAACTGAGCCGGGAAGCATAGATGACTGGTTTTACGAGGTGTTTCATCCAAAAAAAGAAATAAAAATTGAGTAAACGGAGTGACTTCTGCCCTCAAATCTGTGTATTTGTCTAAATTCGCTTTGCACTCCTGCAGCTCCCCAGAGGCCACTTTTGATTCTATTCTGTTTTTTCTAGTTCTACCTAGTTTTTAGGAGGACTCTTGCTTAAATAACTCATTGATATGAAGGCAATCTTTAACTATTAAGAGAAGTGAAATTAAAGGCCCTTATTATAAGGTGCATCCGATGTTCGATCTTCGCTGGTTATCGAACATCGAAATACGAATTTCAAATTCATATTATAAGTAGCGCATTTCTGTCGAAATTTTTGTATTTATTTTCTATTTTTATACCTTTCATGAACATGAAATGGTAATATAACCTTGGTCCGGTGTTTGTTAGTATGAGAAGAAGAAGAGATAGACCCACCTATAAGTATACCGAAATGATCAGGGCGATGAGCTGAGTTGATTTAGCCATGCCCGTCCGTCCGTCTGTCTGTTTGAATGCAAACGAGTCCCTCAGTATTAGAGATATCCCGATGAAATTTGGTTTCGATAAATGGGTTTTGGGCTATAAATTTTGCAACTAAAAAGCTAGGAACGTAAAATTTTGCAGGTTTGGTATATATTATATATGTAATGTGTGTAATGAAAATCACCCAGATGGGACCAACATAACATATAGCTCCCATATAATCGATAGTTTCGGTAAAGGGGGTTTGGGCTATGTATCTTTTAATTAAAAGTTTTGCAGAGTTTGTGCTTATTGCGAGTAGGGATCGGACACTTAAAACCGTGATGCGTATTCATAAAAGGTATAAAGTCGAAGACAGCCCTTTCCTTACTTGTTTTATTTAAAAAGCTTATGTTTTTTTGTACCAACGCCGTGGTGTGAAGGTAGTGTTGCCGGCCTACCACACCGAAGGTCCATGGTTCGAGCCCTGGTACAGGTAACATCAAAAGTGGTTTGAAAAAAAAAAAAAAAAAAGTTTTTCAAAACGGGGTCGCCTCTTGGCAGTGGTTTGGCAAACTCTCCGAGTGTATTTCTGCCATGACAGGCTTCTCAGCAAAAATTCGTCTCCTTTGTAGATGCCGTTCGGAGTCGGCAAAAAACTGTAGGTCCCACCAATTTGTAGGGAAAATTCAAAATCGGCACACCACAAATTGGAAGAGAAGCTTGGCGCAAAAATCTCTTAGGAGGTTTATGATGATATACCTGTTGTATATCGCGCCATAGAGAGAGAGAGAGAGAGAGATAAAGTCGAAGACAGCCCTTTCCTTACTTGTTTTATTTAAAAAGCTTATGTTTTTTTGTACCAACAATTTTTGTTTTTAATATAATATTCATAAAATAATTTTCATAAAAATTAAAATGGGAAAAATTATTATTCTTGGCCTTGAGCTCGTTTCATGAATACTTTATAATGCTTATGTTTATCTATTTTTATAAATTGTGTGTAGGTCTAAGGTCGTGAGTACAAAACAACACCTAGAAATGTTGGTCACTAATGTAGCAAAATCCGAATATAGCGAAAGTTGTTCGCACAAAAGTCCACACTGCAAAAAAATTGGAAGAAATCACTTTCTCGGAATGGCACCTCTGATAACACCAAAGATCAGGTAGCTGAGCAAGTCCAAGGGCAATTTAGTTTCCAATTATTAGATGGTATAACTCCTGAGCACAAAATCTAACAACTGTTGCCAGTTATAAAATATTTGGAATATATTTGGCTCTTGTAGATTGCGTCAAGGGCTCGTCTGTGCTTAAAGACTTCTTTCCAATATTCTTTATAAATCTAAAAACATAACTTACAAATGTTACACACTGATTAACTTATTTAAAAAGCTATACGGGCACAGCGATATTCATTTCCAAAGAATTGGTGTCATCCCTTGAATTTTTCTCATAATAAGGGCCAAAGTTCTTATATTAAAGTTATCAGCCTGCAGGTGGGTATATGAGTTTAAATTTCACCCGATCTAAGGCTTCCTTGCAATACTTTTACTTTTGTTATGTTATTCTACAAATTCATTCATCGCAAATCTGAGTCAACATGCGATTCTGTGTATTTCTGAATTAAAAACAACGAAATAAAGGTGTTGAGATTTGAATTATAAAGGAAGTTAACATTTAGAGTGATAAGAAATCTTAAAAACAATCTGCTTCCCATTATTTGTTGTGATTCAATATCTAGCACACTTGGAGTATATTTTTGTACACTTGTAGCTAAAAATATTTCTGCAATGTTTAGCATGTACAGTAGACTGGGTCGATTTTTTAACCGATTTTCGATTGTTCGATAGGTTTTGGGCTCAGGAAAAAAAGTTCCACTACGCATACCCAAAAAAATAATTTTCGAGCCTGCGAAAACTAATTTTTTTGACTTTTTTCGACATTGATTTTTAATGTTTTTTTCATGACCTACTAAAAAAATTTTCATTTGATTTTACAATTTTCATGTATACCCTGTTCGACCCAAAAATGTCAGCTAAAAACGTAGGCGATAACAGTTTTTTGAAAAAATTTTATTTTCGGGTTTTGGAAAAGTAGATTTTTCGACGAAAACAGGGTATACATGAAAATTTATTTAGTAGGTCATAAAAAAGACCTTAAAAATCGAAAAAAATGAAATTTCGCAGGCTCGAAAATCGACCCACCCTAATGTACAGCTATGGATACAGATACAGCCCTTCAAAGCGCTGCTGATAGATGCGTCAGATTTTTCATATTGCAGCTACAAATCGGATGTCCATTTTGTTCTACGCAATGATGACCGTTCAGCGCTCTCTTTCAGATGACGGCTCATATGATGGTCAGCCGTCTTGTAGGGAGCACACCTTGAGTATAGCTACTTTTTCATATTACTTAAAAGCATCCGACAAAAGGAACATTTTTTATGGCTTTTTTATACCAACAATTTTTGTTGATTTACGGCCTGTACATTTTCAAGTATTCATGAAACGACCTCAAGGCCAAGTTAGTTTAAGCCGAACCATACCTGCAGGTTTTTGTACTAATCGGCGGATTACCGAAAAAGAATCTGAATATTTAAGTAGTCGAGGTTATCAGTTATTTTGCTTTCGATGTTATACGAAAAGTTTCGATTACTCACTTTTGCCGATCTTAGAGCGAAAGGGGAAATGAGTGAGAAAGAGTAGGCGAAAGAAAAAGAAAGATCAAGAAGTAGAGAAAGTAGTGGGGAAAGAGGAAGAGACAGAGGAAGGCGGAGAGTAAGTGAGAGATGAGAAGGTGAGACAGCATAATTTTTCTGTCAGGACAATGTCTGGCGGGTCTGCGAGTCTTTGTACAAACGAACCAAATCAAAAGGTTTACTATCCGTTTCAATGCTAAATCTATGGACGTACTAAACTAAATTGTTGTTGTTATTATAGTAGTAGCAGTACTTCGCCCTGTTTAATCGGTACCTGCAGTCATGGATGCACATTAAACAGAGTTATACTGAATTAATAGTCCTTGGTCGGCGAAAACCTGACTCTTTTTGGTACGTAATCCTGCCAATCGTGTATTCACAACATTGATTCGCATGCTCTGAAACTGCAGACCGCAAATGACTCCCCGAACGCGAAATAAGTTCGAGTTCACACTTGTTAGGCCAACAGAGCACTTGTTGGAGTAATTATAACAACTAGAGTTCGCCCAGTGGTTGAAATTCAACCAGTAAACTTTATTTTATTTTATTTTTTTGCTGTATCTTTTATCCTCCTTTTTTTCTTCCTTTCTATGTCGTTCCTTTCCTCTAACATATTTTTATTTTCCTTGATGTCTTCTTTTACTCTCTTATTTTATTTTTTCCTTTCCTCAAACTTATTTTCCTTTCCCTTCCTTTCCTTTTATTTTCTTTTTTCCCCTTCGTTTTCTTACCTTTCCTTTAATTCCCTTTCCCTTCCCTTCCTTTCATTTCCTTACCATTCCTTTCTTTCCTTTGATTTTCCTTCCTTTCCTATCCTTTCCATTCCCTTCCCTTTCCTTCCTTTCCCTTCCTTTCCTTTTCCTTTTCTTTCCTTTTTTTCCTTTAATTTTCCTTCCTTTCAATTCTTTTCCTTTCCTCTATTTTTCTTTAATTTTCTTCGGTGTTTAATACTCTTTATGAGTAATCATTTATTTTATTTTTGTAAACCCTGTTTGTAGGTATCAGCAATGAATTTTACATATTTGCTCATATTTTACATTGCTTGTTTAATGTCTCCAACTAAGCAACTTTTCGTGCTCTCAGGAGAGCAGCTGACACTGGGCATCGTAGCCAGTAATCAATACAATAACAACAACTAAAGCAAAAATGCATGACACAACAGAGTATCTATAGTGCGAATACTTATTTTTCATTGGTCCACTACCAACTCTTCGCACTCACAGTGAGAGCCGATCACACGAATAACACAAAAACATGCATGGCAAGTCTACTCACACTACTACGGCTCTTAATTTTTTCCTACAAGGCAACTCCTCGGCCATGTCACGATTCAGCATAGTACACAAAAAGCAAGTACACACACACACAGCGTGTCTATAGTGTGAATAAGTGAATGTGTAGTGGTGTGACTTTTATGTTAAATTTTTTATATTAAAATGATTTTTAAAATTTTTTTTATTTACGGATAAAAGTACACCTCAAAATTTCCTATCTATACATATATAATTTGTATACCTTAGAATTATAGTTTAGCAGAAAACGGTTCTACATTGCATTCATCTTGTCTATTTATATATAAGATTTGGCGCGAGGAGGTATAGGAGATTAAGACAGAGTTCCCTTCCAATTTGTGGTATGCTGCTCAAAATATTTCCTACAAAATGGTGGGACCTACATGTTTTTTAGCGGCTCCGACTTTGAAACTATTAAGGGCAGTTCAAGTTTTGCTGAGAAACTTTTTCATGGCAGAAATACACTCAGAGGGTTGCAGACCACTGCCGAGGGCGACTTTGTTTTGAAAAAAAAAAAAACTTTTTCCATACATACTGATGTTACCTGTTCCAACAATCGAACCTGAGACAATCGGTGCCGTAGGCCAGCACACTTCTGTTATACCACATTGACCGCTGTTAGAAGCTGGGTAGTTAACTATTTGTGAAATACAAAAATGTCTTGCTAGTTTGTGTCAGTGCTGACTGGTATACCAACATGACTTGTCTGGTGTGGAGAACAGTCCTAAATTCGCATCCAGTTGCCTAGCGAGGCCAGCAGGTTCTAATAGTATTTGCAGTTCATGGAATTGCATTGCGCTTCTTTGATGGGATATCGAAGGTCACACATCTACAACCATAACTACCCATAAACTATCCGGAAACGGAACCCCTTGAGAAGTAGCCAAAGCGAATTTACAGTAGAGCTGTCCGAAGTGGAACCGGTTGAGAATGAGTTGGGCCACAATTTGAACCGTCAATAGCAAAGCCATGTAATGGTGTACAGTTGAAAGTATATCTGGTTATTGAACCTCGTACTGTCACTAAATTCGTTTTGCTCTAGGTTGGTTCTGAGGTAGTCGAGTTTTGTGCAGTGCATATTATCGATATGTTTCTATTTCAACGTAAGGCTTCGCACTCACCCAAAACAGTGTTTTAAGCATGACTCCACAAGAAAAACATGACTTTGGCTGACTGCGAGGGAGCTCATGTAATTAAAAGGGCAGTGATGGGGTCTTTTGAAAATTGAATATTTGCAAATAAAGGCGCCATTGAAGTTCATTTTGCAAATGGCAATCAAGAAAAAAATGTCTACTTCGACGAAAGGGTTGACAAAGGCTTTCTTGATTGCAAAAGATCTAAACGAGTCGACTCTTAAACGGCAACTACAAATTGCACGCGAAGTTAACTCTGTCAGCACATTTTTTCCACACATTTTTGATTATGTTGCAATTGACAGACGTCGATAAGAGACTTGTGTAGTGCCAGTTTTGCTCGCCGAGGAAATATTTTACTTCTGAGCTGCCTTTTTAGTAGAAGGGGGAAACTATCGACGATTCTATCAGTTTATTTCTACCGATACTTCCATCGATGCTTCATTATTATCGATAGCAACGGTTATGGTGTATATACAGCTGTGTTCAATATATTAGTAGTGAAATTAAATTGGGTATCGTTCGACAAAATAAAAGAGTGTTTTTAAAAATTTTCATTTAAAATATAGCGAATTCTCGAACAAAATACACATAAAAACAGAATAAAAAAAAAAAAAAAAAAAAATTCTAAGTTTACGCAAGGTAAGGAAAGTTAATTAAACTTTAAAAAATGGGCACCGAAATCTGCAAATATTTTGGCAGTTTCTAGAAAATTTTTGAATATGCAGTTTTGTAACCCAATCAATTTAAGTGTGCAAGTTAGAAATTGTTCAAAAATTTCCCTGAATTTTCAGAGTGTTTTCGTCGCGGGTGTTGAGTGATTACTTCCATACAACGCATAAACAAAAATTTGAACACCCTATCCAATAAGTATTCTAGAAATTCGGCGAAATTTTTTAGCGAGTTCTGACTTGCACATTATTATACTTAAATTGACTGGTCTGCAAAATTCTGTACTCAAAAACTGTCTAGAAATTCTACCAAACAATTTCCAGATTTTGATGGCCATTTTTTTAAGTTTAATAAGCTTTCCTGAACTTTGTGTACACTTCGAAATTTCTTTTTATGTGTATTCTGTTACAGAATTCGCTATGTTTTAAATGAAAATGATTAAAAACACAAATTCTTCTTATTTCGTCGAACGATATCCAATTTGTGTTCGCTGGGTTGAGCATTTACGACCATCCAAATAAAATAAATATTTTCTTTTTGTTTTTATTTTCCCTACGCGTTTCGACGCTCTCTGCGCCTTCTTCTGGAGATCTGTTTAATATTGAAATTTTGTAAACAATTTTTTTAGATATATGTAAATATAGTCACTTGGTTGGAACAATAAACATGAACTAATTTTAACGCATTAGACTTACATTACAGGTAACATCAAAAGTGATTTGAAAAAAGTTTTTCAAAACGGGGTCGCCCCTCGGCAGTGGTTTGGCAAACTCTCCGAGTGTATTTCTGCCATGACAGGCTTCTCAGCAAAAATTCGTCTCCTTTGTAGATGCCGTTCGGAGTCGGCAAAAAACTGTAGGTCCCACCAATTTGTAGGGAAAAATTCAAATCGGCACACCACAAATTGGAAGAGAAGCTTGGCGCAAAAATCTCTTAGGAGGTTTATGATGATATACCTGTTGTATATCGCGCCATAGAGAGAGAGAGACTTACATTAAAATAATTAATTTACATAAACGAATTTGTTAGTTGTTTATTTCTTTGCTACTGACGTTTGTTAAATTTGTTCTGTTTCTTTGTATTACAGCTGAGTACACGCTGCTCAAGCCGTCAACGTCCTCTTTAAAGTTAAGAGCTTTGTCTATCTGTTGTTGTATACGTATGCTATCGAGAGTCAATCTTGTTCGGTCTCTTTTTTCGATGTCAAATATTTTGCTGTTTGTGTTCGTGAAGTCCGCTATGTGACTTCTCTAAGCTAAATGTTGTGCCATTGCCGTTGTCGTTTTCTTTCAATTTAATTTCACCACTATTATATTCAACACAACTGTAGGCTTACGAGTGCTTTAAAGTTAAATCAGCAAAATTGTTTTCTATGCAAGTGCCCAAATGTCTTCTTCTTTAAATGATCATCTAACCGCCTGGGCGATTTTGAGCGTCCAACATAGCTCGCCAGTCATTTCTTCGTTGCGCTAACTGGCGACAATTGGAGACACCACGGGATCGCAAATCGGTCTGCACTTGGTCCTTCCATTGGAGTGGTCGTCTCCCTCTTCCTCTGCTTCTAGCGGCAGGTGCCGATAAGAATACCTTCTGGGCTGGAGCATTTTTGCTCATTTGCACAACGTGACCTAGCCAGCGAAGCCGCTGTGTTTTAATTCGCTGAACTATGTCGGCATCTGCGTAAAGCTCATACACTCAAGGACTTTGGTTCAAATAGAAGAAGCACTATGTTCACTTCGGGAAAACATTTTGAAAGGTAAGAGATTTATTAACAAAAAAATATTGCAAGCGACAAGTTCACATTTGATTTTCAAAGGAAACCTAAAATTTTCCAAATATATATTTTTTTTAATTTTATGCATAAGACGCATTTAGCTTACGAATAAAAAAAATCGCCTATTATTAAAGGAAGAATAAACTAATTACTCTGATTGGTTTTTTAAGCCTTAAGCTTAGTAAAAACTTCTTCAATAAGTCCCTAAAACTTAAGTAACTTAAGCGAAGAATAGTCTCACTTGTATTAGCCTCGATTTAAGTCAGATATAGAGCTAAACTAAGTCATGTGGCGTGGTTTGAGTCTCTTCAATGAATTTAGATCGAGCACAGTTGTTCAGTTCTAATTTATAACCTCTTCCCCTAGTTGTTCTCAGTATAAATAAGTCAAGCTTTGCTGCTGCCGCTTACCTTATGGTTGCACCCGATATGTTGACGCCCCTTACATAAAGATTTTCTGCAATAATCTTTTGTTAAAGTAAATTCAACAAAAGTCACCAAAATGAATAAACATGCGAACTTTAGCCTCATAGTTAACACTTAGTTTTTAGTATTCTTTAACAGGAATATACTTTCACCTACAACCTTCTGCGTATTAAATAACACGACTGCAAAAATTACGGAAACTGAGCCAGACTTTTATTCAACTATGTTTGCTATCCAAAAATTCTAAATAGCTACAGTGGCGCACAAAAGTATTTTTCCATAATAAATTGCGTGCACAAATTTCGTTTTGCTGATGTACAAAGTATACTTATTTCATCACTAAGGGCCGTTTACTCAATGTCTGATTAACCGATTAATCAATACTTTATCAGAGGTTGGCCCAAAAACCATTTAATCAATGTCTGATTAGCAACAATTCGCCGATTATCTTCTGATTAAAGGTATCAAAGAATAGAGCTCTGATTATGTGGTTATGAAAACAAAAAGTGACAGCTGAAAGTAAACATCTGATTTTCTGATAAATTCTTTTGCTAAAAAACTCTGCTAGTAACAGCAATTTAGAAATGTAATAATATTCATATAAAGAAATATCACAATCGAAATTTGTACGCCAAAATGGTTCATTTAAAATTGTAAACAACAACAGTTGTCACTTTTAATGTCACAATAAAACTTTTGTGAATTTTTTTTCCAAAACCGTTCACAATGACCAACTTTATCATAATAACTTAAGGCCCTATTACGGCTTACAACTCAACTTAGTTGAATTGTAATTAAAACAACTCAACTATTTTTTCGTATTATGAACTACAACTTATTTCGATTGAAGTTGAACTGATGTTGCCAACCTAAAAGTGACAACTTGACAAATAATTAAACAGCTGGCTTTTTTGTAGCGAAAAATTAAATCAACATATTTTAGTGAATAGTTGTGAAAGTGTGTATTATATTTTAAATAACTAGTAGAATGGACATTAGTTTTAACTTATTTTAGAACGACGAAAACGTTGGTGCTAAAACAAATGTGTATCGAAAGCTTGGCCACTAGGTGCAACCTGACTTCCCATTTCAATTAGTTCCGCTACACTTTCCTCTAGAGGATTTAGTGACTGCTCCTGCGACGGACTTTAACCAGTTTCAACCTGGCTTGCGCGGTTGTTAGCAAGCTTTTTTTCAGGTTTCTCTATCTATCTCTATGGCGCGATATACAACATCATCATAAACCTCCTAAGAGATTTTTGCGCCAAGCTTCTCTTCCAATTTGTGGTGTGACGATTTGAATTTTTCCCTACAAATTGGTGGGACCTACAGTTTTTTACCGACTCCGAACGGCATCTAAAAAGGAGACGAATTTTTGCTGAGAAGCCTGTCATGGCAGAAATACACTCGGAGAGTTTGCCAAACCACTGCCGAGGGGCGACCCCGTTTTTGAAAAACTTTTTTCAAATCACTTTTGATGTTACCTGTACCAGGGCTCGAACCATGGACCTTCGGTGTGGTAGGCCGGCAACACTACCTTCACACCACGGCGGCCTTATAATGTATCCAAACCTGCAAGATACATTTTTTAATTATTATTGCACTTTCACCGCATTGGTCTACTTTCATGGCTACTACTAACTCGGCCCCACTCCTGCGCAGTTCTTGTTGGCGGTCCAAAGCTAGTGAGCTGTACTGCAAAATCTTCCCACAGTCCCTTCCTTTTATTTTTACTGCATGCAAAGGTTGGATTGTATCATTTGTTGTAATCGATAATACCAAATTGCAAAATTTCAACTAAAGTAGAGTTGAGTTAACCGTAATAGGGGCTTTAATCAGGCTTTTGTGTAAGAGTTAAATATTAATCAGTGTAAATTTTCTAATTAAATCGTCGAGACTGCAAGTGCCAATTTAAACATAAACTGCAGTTGGAAAAAAATTACGGAAAATCTGTTGAATACATTTGTGAAATATTATTTGATAGATGTCGTCAAACTATTGCAAATATGATAAACCGACCGCGCTAATTTAGAAAATATCACACGAAATAGAGCTGGATAATAATCGATTGCAATATTGATAGTATTGGTGGGAGGAATCGATAACAAAAAAAATATCGAGAAAATGTACTCAATACCTACTAGTACTAATTCTAAATATTATGAATACGAATCTTATATCCTTGGAATTAAAAAAATCAATTACATGGAATTGTATTTTTTTCGGTAAAATTTTCACGTGGAACAGAACAAGGTTTTTTTCTGTTATACTATACAGAAATGTATAACGAAAGTGATCTGAAAAAGATTTTCCGAAACGGAGTCGGCGTCAGCTGTGGTCGGAAACCCTCCCAGTGTAGTTCTATCGTGTATAAGCTTCTCAGTACAAATTCATTCGCCTTTGCAGATGCTGTTCGGAGGCTGCATAGCATTTGTAGATCCTGCCATTTTGGAGGGAAAATTACAAAACTGCAGTTGGATGTCTATTTGAGGGATTATATAACTAGCCACGTTCTCTCGCAATTAAATCGGTCATAAAAATTTGAATAACATTGATATACAGGGACGGCGAAAGACGTGGGTATGTCCTGAAAATTTCGACAGAAAATAATTTTTATTTCGATTTTGAAAATTTTTGCGCGCGCGTTCAATTTCGACCAATCAGCGCATTATAATTTAATCAGTCAGGTAGTGCTTCTGTGAGAGCGCTCTCGTATTTTAAGCACAGCTGTGAACTGCAGCGAGAAAGAAGGAGAGAAACATTCAAGTCACACGTGCAGGAGAGCGGGTGTTTCAACGACCTATTTCCTTCACCTGGTATATTTTAACCACCAGCCGAACTATCCGCTCTAGCTCACGACGTTTCGCCGCCTGGATATACCATTAAAAATTAATATTAAGCTTTGAAAATTTTACGCCATTAGTTTAAAAAAATATTTAGTATCAAAAAATTCTGTATTTTAACTGGAATATTTTTGGCATTTGAATGATTGATTTCAGTAGTTTAAGAGGCTTTGAATCACCTTCAGATGCAAAATACTTTTGTTAGCCACCGTATATAAAACACTTTTGGAGTAATACTGTGAAACAAAAAAGTTTATTTGTAGCTATGCTTGCGAAATTCGAACCTATATTTGGAATTCTTTTTTTTTTTTTTAGATTAACTTAGGCTAAGCAAAACATAAACAATTAAAAAATTTTTTTAACACAGATTAAAATACAGATAGTTTTGCATTCAATACCTAAAATAGATTTCAAAACAGTGTTTAAAATCTTGCTTTATAAGCTTGTCGGGCTCATCATCAGTCACATCAGCTGTCAACGCATTGCTGTTGAGCTCGATTTCGAAAATTCATGGGCGCCTTTCTGCAGATCGATGCTCGACACTCGACGTCGCGATACTTCGATTCAATATTGTGACGAATTCGATGATACCTCGATTATTCCTCCTGGGTACGATCGCTATAAAGTCAAATAAACAAACACGCCAATACTGTTTAAAAAAAGTTATGTTTACAACTATTTTGTTTACTAGCAATAACCTCAATACTAGATTGTTCGCGCTTCGTGCTCTCGAAGGATCGGTGTTATGAATCGCCATCTCCTCTTAGCATCGTATTCGTAAGTACTAATGCAATCTCTCTTTCTCATGCTTAAATAAATTAGTGTAGCCAGCGTTATCTCTGTTGTGTTAATTAGTGGTGGGAATGTTCTTGAGTTAGGAATGGTACATACTTGAGAACATTCGCCACAAAATCGAACCATGTTTAGTTCTCGTATTTCATTATGGCCATATTCGTTTTAATATTTAAAAAAATATTTCACGATACTTTGGAGCGAGCAAGGAAAGTTCTATGGGAAACAGCGTTATTTTGTTGGCTTCTTATAATCAATCAATCGAATCCGTGTTATCAAGTTAATGTAGATAAGCTAGAATCAATTCAAAAACAATTCCTACTTTTTGCCCAAGAAATTTTCAATGGGATTCGTTGTATAGCCTTCCACCTTATACTAGTCCGTTAAAATGTATCGATCTCCCAACCCTTGCAAGTCGTAGAGAAATGCTAGGCATAATATTTACTGTCAAACTATTAAACGGATATATTTCAACTCCAACCTTCCCGAGCTTCAAGACATTTCAAACCTATTCTTCTGAAGCAATGCAGGACCAATTTTCAGTTACACGACCCTTATCAGTGCGAAAACTATAACTCTCATTCAGGTAAATTTGATATTTCGGACTCGCTTTTTATAATACAAAAAAACTGACCTCTCCAAATGATTTACAGTATGCAAAATCCATATTCGTACACCACTAGTTTTTCAAAACTAACACAGCTCTTTATGTATTTGTCTGGAAAATGCGATTCAAGGATGTTTAAATACATGTAATTTAAAAAGCACATTTTTAACTAGATATGTTGTATTAACATGTAAAACTTAGAATTAAGATTATGGGAAACATGTCGGAATTAGTAGACAAAATTCGTATTCGTACACCATTTAAATTACAACAACAAAGTTCGTTACAATAAAATTAATATTTTGATGGATAATCTTTTTGTTTTAAAACAGCATGTAGACGACGTGGCATTGATTTTACCAATTTTTTTGTGAGTTTTGGGTTGATTTTGTCCCACTCTGTACGCAATACTCGTTTCAGGTCTTGAACGTTTCTGATATTATAATTTTTTGTGGAAGTTTTCAAAATAGACCACAAGTTCTCAATAGGATTTATGTCAGGGCTCTGAGGTGGCGTTTTCAAGTACTTTGGGCAGTTGTAGAGTATCCAAAGTTTCGTATCTAAAGCCGTACGTTTGGGGTCATTATCCCCTAGTCCCAATTTTTCAGCACTTTGATGGAGATTTCGCTTCAATATATCAATATACATCTTAGCATTCATGATACCATCAACAAAGTGCAAATTTTCCACTCCAGAAGCACTGAAACAGCTCCACACCATTACCGATGATACACCGTGTTTGAAAGTGGGTATAAGATTTTGCTTACGCAAGCTGGCGTTTGGCCCCCTCCATATTTCAACTCTTTCGTATGACATCTTAACGTTGAATTAAGATTCATCACTAAAAATAACAATTTTCCAGAAGCGATATGCCTTATTTTTGTACACTTTTGCAAAATTTATACGCTTTCTTCGATTTATTACATTAACAAATAGTTTCCTATTTGTCACATCTTTTCTTATTTCTCGCAAGATAAAAGAGCTATGTCGCCTATTTAGAACACATCTGTTCGCATTTCTAGCTTTTTTGCTGAATGATGGATTGAATAGTGGAGCAACTCCGTTTAAAATCTTTTGCAATTTTTCGAAGAGATTTTCCATCTTTATGTAAATTTATAAAAATTAGCAGACTTGAAAACTGACAGAAAATATTTACAACGCACCTCAAACCGAAAATATATATATTTGTAGGTTAGTTATTGAGGGATGCCAGGCTGTACGAACATGGATTTTACCAACAAATTTCCAAGTATTTACCATTAAATACCCAAAATTTTTATCAACTTACTGAAGCACTGCTAATTTTCTAATATATTAATACATCTTTAAGTCGAATATTTCAATAACATAAAGAAAGAGCTGTGTTAGTTTAGAAAAACTAGTGGTGTACGAATACGGATTTTGCATACTGTATATGTGTTTATATAACTTAATCTCTTAGCATGCACCTTACTCAGCTAATGAACATTTTTCTGTACCTGAGCAGTTTGACATCTCGACGCTTAACAACCCTCCGCCTCTCAAACACTCGGCAAATTTGATCGACGCGTAATGCGGATGCGCCCCTCATTTCGGTTGGGCGGGATGGTTGGGCTTATTATTATTATTAAATGTTGTACCTTACAAAAAAAAAAAAAAGAGAGCTAACGTGCTATCGAACAATTTGTATCAAATGTTCGATACAACAAATGGACATTTGGTACTCGATTTTGCTCGATATAGAATTACGGAACCCCACCCGGCTTCGGGTACGCTCTGCTTATCAATCGGTTTGGATGTTCGTCTAAATAATTGGATTCAATAAAAAACCAATCAATATTTTGACAGAAAATCCATCAAATGCAATGCTGGACCAACTAGTTGGGCCCCCAGCCATTTAGCCAGACCGTAAGCTCGGCTTGGTTTACGATCTGCTTGGGCCCTTACTCTAAATTTACTGCACATCGGTACTCTGTAGTTCGTTCGAATTTTACTTAAAAATACTTTTCATAATAAAGTGGGACAAATCAAATCCGAAGGAAACAGAATGGGGCTGGAACAACGAATGGATTCTACTCGACAATTTCTTACATTAATCAGCGGGGTGTTACTATCTGGTATAATTACCAGGAGTATCAGAGAGGACCGGCAAGTGAGATAATTCTTTACGCCAAAGAAGCCATTATATTCATCTATTGATTTCAGTCAATGGTTACAAAGTCTTACAGACTAGATTTAGAAAATTCTTAAAGATTGTACTTATGTTTATTGTTTAAAAGTAATTTGATACTTGTGCTGATACAAATAGAAAACTAGGATGGTAAAAATCTATATCGAGACTATTGAAAATTCTAAGTGGGAGATCACCCTATCTCAAAATTAGTTTCAAAAATGTCTTACTCATACGCCCGTGGTGTGAAAAAGAATTAAAAATAAGGAGAAGAAACTTTTCGAGTACTCAGTTTTATAGAACAATTAGTTTTGGTATAACAAAGTGGAAATTTGAAGTCCGTAGGAGTTACCGTTGATTTTTGGCAATTTTTTTTCGTAAGATGACTCGGTTTTACTTTCATAAAAAAATTTAGTAAAAATACGGTTTTTCTTCAGTTTTGTAGGCGAGTTGGGCAAAAAAGACTCCAAAACAGCATTCTGTTAATGGGGTTGAATTAAGAAAAGCTTGAAGATTATGACTCAGAATGTTGTCAGGAAGCTACTTGATCCATTCTTTTTGTTAGGGAAGAGTCCGGTCATTTTTCGAATTCCATAAGTCGGCAAGTAGATGTGATATGAGTATTTACCCTGCAGTCAACTGACAAGCTGGTTAGTAAATATTCTAGTTCATTAACTAGATATTCGTGGCTTATTCATACCAGTCTGAGCGACTGCAACTGTTCCCCTATCATAAGTAGCAGCTGCACTTCAGAACTGTGGATAGCTACATACTTACACGAGCGAGGAAGAAAACAACTCAGTATTCGGACAGCAATCGTTAAGTTCGTAATGTGATGTTACATTTTAATATTTTGTTTAACTCCGAGTTCCTAAATATTAATTTAGTAAAATTAAATATGAAACTTTCTTGTAAATAATAGTTTTTATAGTGAAAGCAAAATCTTTTTGAGAATTTCGTGCCTCAAATTGTACATTTGGGTTGCAGATCATGTACGTACGTGCATGTCAACAAAACTACGCTTATTTTTTGCGATGTCGCTACTGCAATAGCGGCGCAGCAGCGAAGCAACAACGATTAAGCAGTGCTCAAATGAAACCACAAAGAAAAGTGAGAATAAAACGATGATTTGTCAAAGCAATTGTGTGAGTAAATAACATTTCTTTTTGGAATAAACAAAGTAACCTTTTTCTGTAGAAAAAGTCTTAAAAAAATACATATTTTTATGTTATTTTTCAGGGTTGACTTGTTGTGATTGTGAAATGCAGTTTTCATTAATAAAATAACAGCGCGCAGAGACACATATGATAACAAGGTGGCTAAAAATAGCACTTTTTAAAAAATTCAGTTACTAAGAACGTGCACAATATGTACTAGTGCGAAGAACTCCGAATGTTATAATTTTCCCCATAAAAACTAATTTTATCTTGGAAGTTGTTCTAACAAGTGTGAATTAGATTCTATCTGAGATTGATATATAAGTTTTAATATTGTCCACAAAATATTTCAAGAAAATTTAAAGATTTATGCCTGTAAAATCAATTATAGAATTCATTCCTAAAAAAACTATTAGAAAACAGAAGAAAATTACTTTTTATAAATGTTTTCCAAGGGCAAAATTGCTATGAATAGCAACTATATTTTTATTGAAATGAAATTTGTTTCAATCGTTGAATATAGTGAAGTAACATTTGCTGTGATGGACACATGTTTTATACCTAATGACTGCATTTTCAATAAAGTGGCTTGTAATGTAATTTTTGATTTTCTTGTATTTCAACCCTGAATTACCTACCAGCGAATTGATGGTTTACTGTTTCCCACTATTCGTCGCGTTGAACCTTCTTTGAGTAAAATGTATTTTTTTAACTTTACGTTATTACACATGAAAAGCAATAAGAAAGCAGTGATAACAGTTGACCGTGCAGTGGCAACCAAAATTGAAAACATTACGACAGGGTTGCATTTACGAACGAACCCTTACCCGAGTCTTTCCGCTGCCCAGGGCCTTAAATATTCAAAATACTTTAGCTGTCATCAAAAACATCATCAGTAGCCGATTAGAACGGATGAACTTGTGTTGCATAGTGTTACTAACATTCTTCGATTCATTGGATAGAAGTGGTTGAAAGCTGTTTTCTCGTTTAAGCCTGATATTATTAAAAAATATTTATTTTAGACAGACTTTGTACAAAATTTTTTTTTTTGTCTACGAACAAAAAGCTGGACTATTATTAGCTTAGAAATAACTGCCTTTACATAAATTCAATTAGGGAACGTATTTCACAATTATATTTTAAAGCAAGGAATGAAACCAGAAGCTTAACCGTAAAAGCAAAGGTTTCAAAACCTATTTGCGACAATTTCTGGTTCGGGAATGTTTCCCTTTTCTGAGTTTATGTTGAGGTAAGGGCTACCTTCGATGATGTTAGACCAAGAGAAAAGATGATGATATGAGGAGCGTCGCAAGTTCATGGTATGTACGGAAGTGATTTTGTCTCAAGGAATTTCAATATTAAGGAAATTCGGGACATCGTACTAAGTCTTATATTAGCCATATTCGAGAATCAGCCCTGCTTAACTAGGTATGAATGACGAGGTATTCGGAGTTGACCTAATTCAATCATTTTTCTGTGCCTTAAGGGTCGAAAATGACATTACGGTTGCCCAAAATGTTCTAATTGCAGCGAAGTGTTTGTATATCATAAATTGATCTTACATTCTTGGCCCTTCTATACGGGTTCAGCAGTATCCGAATATTGTGGTCCCATGCTCGACTATGAGACTATCATATTGATGTCGCTTTTTGAAAAGGCTGTTACTGCGTGTTCTCTGCAAAGTCTGTAAAGCTGTTCCATTTTGTCTGAAGGCATATTTAACAAACGCTGCGGCGAACCTAGTTAAATAAGCTGTCTTTGACCAAGCTCTTTAGGGGATGTGGTTAGTCATTGTGTGAAATACCAAATTACGTCAGAAGCACAAACTGAAATCATGCAGGGTATTGTGAGTTCACTTGCTACAAAGCTCCGCAATAAAAAGATCTGAAGTCTAGAGGGGTCAAGCAAATCGTTCCCGCAGAAGTCGAATTACAACCAAAGCGTACCTGTTCTATATCGGAATAAGGACGGACTGCTTCCGTAACACTTCCTAAACCTTCGGTAAAAAATATAACAAGATACGCAATTTAGCCAAGCAGACCTTTCTTCGTATCGTAGGACTTTTTAATAAGACTTACTTTTTAGCAGCAGAACTTGTTATCGAATAGAGTTTAACATCTGCTAGTCCAATTTATTTTTGTCTTCAACAGCTCGCAGTCAATAATAACCCTGATTCCAACAGGATGTACTTGAAGCTGGTCTGCGTATGAATTTCCTCGACCACAGCGAATTAGTAATGGATATAATTCTTTATTCCTTGATACAATGCCAGTCTTGGAAATTCTCAAACAGACCTCCTGACCTGACTAAGCATTGTCCTAGTGGTTTTGTGTGTTCTATAACGGAACAGTATAGCAAAATCTTTGTTCAAAAGCGCAGATTTTTATATGCAGATTTTAGTGTATTGTCCCTCATTTAAATCGAAACCATCCAAACCATGAAATGATGCAAGGACATCCCCTTGATATCGCATTCAATTTGACTTTTTGGAGGCTTGGATTTGATTCGCAAAATACTTCATATTTTCAGTTGTGGAAAAAAATCATACGATTTGAAATTTACCTCTCACCACATCATGTCATACAAAGCGGCATCACATGAAATCGCTTCACATGACATCAAACCACAACGACCCGTAGGGTAATCCTGCCGATCGGGCTGGACTGGCATCATACTTGGCTTTTGCAGCTTTCAGTAGCTAATAATAAATAGAAAAAACACACAATCAACAATTTTATATACTTTTAAATCATTTTGTTTTTATTTTTTCTCATTCATTTCATTTTTAAGTTTTTATGTATTTATTTTATATACAGCGTATAATTGAAATTCTATATTCAAATCATTTATTTGATATGAAATTAAAGTACATAATTAGTTGTGCATGAGAGCCATTCTTTGTTTCATTTATATTTTTTAAAATGTAAACACAGGTTTGTTTATGTAAATACAGTAGCTTGTGTACAATTATTAATTAAATTAGTTCTACATTTGCTGCCTATGGTAAACTTATGATACAAAATCTTAAAGAAGCGTATGAAATACAAAAAAAATTTATTCAAAAAACACAAAATCTTAAAAACCTAAGATATGCAATAGCAAATCGTTACATTCGACGTTACACAAATAAACAAATTTTAACTAAATATTATTAAAAATAAATTTATATATTTACATAAATATATTTTAGTGTTAGAACTAAATTACAAAAACAAAAATATAATATAATAGTTCAAATTTATTGAGTAACCTTATCGAAAAAAAAATTCTTAAGTGTATACTAGAGTTTAACACGCTTTCAAATAAATTGTCATAAATTTTGAAACCCTACTTTAGTTTTATTAATATTATTTCGCTTTAGGTTAAACATGCCAGCACTTACACATATGAAGAACTTGACAAAATTAACTAACTAAATAAACGCTTGGCGTTACGAATTTGTTGCTTATACTAGGTGTCAATATAAACTCAGCAACGTGAAAGTGTAGCTTGTAGTGTATATTAAGGTGAAATATATTTAAACAATTTTAAATAAAAAAAAAAAAAAAATTCTAAAAACACGAAATTAAAGAAAATAAGAAAACGAATCCCGAAACCGGTTGGTTTCACAAGGAATGCCGGAAAATCGTTCCAATATACATTCATAAAAAAACACAAAAAGTATAAAAAAAGCAGAATGAATATGTGAAAAATTAAAAACTAAGAGCTATGGCCACAAATAAAAAATAATAAATAAAAACAAAAAACACAAGAAAAAATTTTGCAAAAAATAAAGAAAACATTCAATACAAAAAAGTTAATTAAATAAAAGCAGAAAACCCATTATAAAAATCTTAATTATATATAAAAGTAATTGAATAAAAATAAAAGAAATAAAAACAAAAATTATTATTTAAGTACGAACTAAAAATTAAATTAAATACAAAAACTATTTAAATAAAAATATCAAAAAATAAACATAAACTAATTTTATTTAATTGTATTTTTTTTTAATTAATTTTTTATTTAATTTAATTTTTGAATTTATATTTAAAAAATAAATGTTTGCTTTTATTTTATTTTATTTCGTTTCTTATTTATTTCGTTTTTTTATTTAATTTTTAATTCTTATTCACTTTCTTTAAATTTGTTGTTTGCTTTTATTTAATAAATTTTTTCTGTATATATTTTTTTTTATTTCTTAATCAATTTTTTATTTTTAACAATTTTTTTTCTTGTAATTTTTGTTTTTATTTTACATCATTATTAAAAATTAAATCACCACTTAAAGTTTAAATTAATTGAATAATTTCCTAAGAAAATTTTTAAATAATAACAATTATAAAACTTAAAAAAAAAATAAAACAATAATTTTCGTTAAAAAATTATTATTCTTGGCCTTGGCACATTTATTTATATGGATACTGAAAAAACAAATTTTTAACTGTTTTATTTTGTTTTGTTGTTTTTCCGACAGGGTGAATAATTGATGTATATTGGAACGATTTTTCGTCATCCCTTGTCAAATTTGGTTCAATATACATCACAAATTTTTAAATTATAAACGAAAGTTCAACATAACATAAGAATATGTAAGAAATTCATAAAAATTAACCGTAACAAAAAGTTAAATAAAATAAAAACATAACATTCATTTTTAAAGCGGAAAAAATAAAATGAAAATAAAGTTGAATTAAATTAAAAAACAGAAAAAACTAAGCTCAAAATAAAATGGAAAACAATAAAAAAAAACAGCAACGAAAAAAAATAAAAAATTAGAAACAATGGGAAGAAGTAAAAAAAAATTATAAAAAAAGGAAACATTTTTATTTAAACTCCTGCTTAAAGGTCTAAATAAATATATATGCATATATATATTACATAACTATAATATATATATGTACGTAGTTTCTTTAAATATTCACATTTAGTTTTAAGTAATTCAGCATTAATTCATTCCTGCTTTCATGATAAAGGTGTTTTCTTGTACGATTTTGTCAAACTAATTACGTTTTGAAAAACTACTATAGCAACGTACATATATAGTATATATCAGTGTGGAACGATAAATCTGTACTTGAGCGCTACTAAGTGCTAAACCAAAAAGTAGTACATACTTGACCCACCTAAGATGTTTAACTTCAAAAATCGTTGAAATTAAATTAAACTTCGGAAGTTTAACCGAGTATGATATTTACAGCTCTCTCGAAGGTTTCTCGTTTTAGTTCCTTATTACAGTGAATAATTAAAGCGGACATTCCAAAACTTTGTACAGTTTTTGTCCGCTTGAAATCGAAAAATTGCGATAAATAATTGGGGTTCGAAGGTTACTGGGTTACATTAAGGTTTTTTATATATTTATACCTTTCATGAACATGAAATGGTATTATAACTTTGGTCCGATGTTTGTTAGTATGAGAAGAAGAAGAGATAGACCTAGCAATAAGTATACCGAAACGATCATGGCGATGAGCTGAGTCGATTTAGCCATATCCGTCTGTCCGTCTGTCTGTTTGTACGCAAACTAGTCCCTCAGTTTTTGAGATATCTTGATGAAATGGATGGTATGAAGCCGTCATTTTGCCTGAAATTAATCATTCGTCGGAATCAGCAAGATCGGAGCAATACAACGCATAGCTCCCGTACAATCCATAGTTTCGATAAATGGTTTTTAAGCTATAAATTTTGCAATTAAAAAGCTAGGAACGTAAAGTTTTGCAAGTTTAGTACTTATTATGTATGTAATGTGTGTAGTGAAAATCAGCCAGATAGAAGCAACATAAAATATAGCTCCCATACAATCGATTGTTCCGATAAATGGGGTTTGGGCTATGTGTCAGTGTGTTAACAGTTTTGCAGAGTTTGTATTAATTGTAAGTAAGGATCGGACACTTAACACCGTGATAATATTCAATATTTTCACTTTTCGCTTCCCCCCAATCCATGTATGCATGTACTTCTGGCCATTCTAAAAATATTTTTTTTATGCGTGTCTACACTGGTGGAAAAAGCAATGAACCCACAACCAAGCGATACATATTAGTAAAAATTTGACTTACTTGAAGGCCAAAATATTGACGTATGACACAGCGTGATGTTTGTACATTGTGGACATTAAAGAAGAATGCGTACGGGGATTTTTATTAGAGTAATAGCCGATTTTCGCGATATGATTTCAATCCCTGGATTCCGCAATTAGTCCCGAGGTTTGGATTGAAAAAAGTGAAGAAATTGTTTGAGAAAGTATTTGACTCTAAAATTTTTAACAAATAATTAAATCTTTGATACGTGAAACTAAAATTTATGTGAAAAAATTACACTGGTTTAAGGTTCAAATCCCGTGTTAGCCCAGTTTTAGCTATAGAAAATGATATAAAATATTGAATATCCACAAAAAACAACATATTTTTCTGCCCAAAAATTTCGGGATTGTAAAAAGGAAATTCGGGGATTTTCGGCACCGAGAATTGACATCCAAGTTTGTAAGAGAATGGCTCAGTAACATGGAATTGAATGCAAGTTTCAGCATTGTACCTCAAGATGGCCCACTTACAGTCATTTTACCACACGAAATTGTTTTATTGCCAAAAGGAATCATTCCCGTCTGCCTCTATGCATGTTTGTAAGTGCATAATGATATAACTAATGCATGGAATTGAATGGTTTCTTCAGAGATGTGTTTGCTGCAGGCCTATCTTGAAATATGAAAACATTTTTGCATTGCTGTTTATGCGCTGTGTTTAGGACATTATATAAATGTTAATCACTAAAGTGGTTACATAAAAAAAAATTCGACTTGTCAAAATATTGCTGTTGTCAATAGCTCTGTTCCGCGAGCATTAAATTCTTAAAAATATCATAAAATTTTTACTGATTAGTGTTCGGTGGCAAAAAAGAGAGCAAATTTTGACATTTTATACGGAGAGGAATTAGCAAATTTTTGCTGGGGAAATTTCTCGTAGTAGGACTTGCAAGTAAAAAACAGCTGATCGTGATTGAGCAAAACAACAACAAAAACTTCAAAATTTTGAGTTATTAACCAATGAAAACAGTAGCAGCTGTTTTGCTAGCAAGTTTTCTCATCGAACACAACTAATGATGCTTCAAATATCTTAGTATAAATTAAAACGATTAAAATATTCGAGATTTTTCTTCTTCGAAATATCAAAAGTCTTTTCTGATTAGTACATAATTTCACATAATCTTTTTACTTGACATCGTCCTTACATTTGACGAGATGCCTTTTGTCTCTTGTCTGGGCACTTGTAAACTATTACGACTTTCGATTTGGCTTCCTACTCCGATTAAGTTAAATCGAATTTAAAAAACCGGTTTGCCATTCCGAGAAACTCATAATTAAATGCATAATTTTAAAACTGTTTTTCGTCCATTATTTTGCCACCACCGAAGTTATGACATATGCCATATATATATGAAATCTTTGTTTTAATGAATACCGCCACATTGATATCTTGTTTTATGCATTTTCGTTCAGCATAGGTTTGTGTTTTCGTTTTCAACTTTACACTTACTTAAAGCATTCATTATTTTTCTCTTTAAATAAATATTGTAAAATATAGACATACATATATTACTTATTTTATATTTTAAATAAATTTTTAGCTTAACAAAGATATATGGAAACTCTAGCTACCGAGTTCCATTTACATAGGTTTTTAGTATTTTGCTTATGCACCCTGCTGCTAATATCTATATTTCGACAATTTGTTTTGTCAGTATTTGTTTTGTGCTGTATTCCATACAGTTCATATTCTAACAACTCTAATTAAACTTTCTCGAACTTATTTTATTACGCTTCTTTTTCTTCTTTAATTGCATTGGAGGCACCAATAATTTCATCCAGCATTCTGAATTTAACTGTACAATTTTAAATTCACCTTTGAGTAGTTTGATAGTTTTAGTAATTCTTAATGACTTAATTTTTCACTTTTCTCTTCAATAAACTTCTGCTGTACATATTTAATTCTGTATGTTAACCAATACTTTTTTAGTTACGTACGTACAAGGTCACACACACAACACACAAAGGATAACTACAGTATATTCACCAAAAAATAATCGACATTATTCCTACCTCTCTAAATATTGATATTTTTATGTGTGTGTACGTTTTCTAAGTTTTGTCTTGAGAATTTGTTTTTTCTTAATTTTTTCATTCCTCGCCAATTCGCATCGCTCGTTATGACAATTAACTTTGTTGTTGTGGTCCAAATTTACTCGTGATTTTGTGTGACACATTTACAATCGCCATTTCATGTTTTGAATCCAAATCACAATCGTACAGCCCACTTAACGAATCTAAGCTGAGTAATCGTGAACTGGCACGACTCGATACCGATGTATCATCCACATCGGGTGCATTATAAAGTGAATTGACATCGGATAGGGCACCTTCAGCATCTGTGAGACCGGCTTCGTTCAATAAAGATATATTCTCTAAGCCCGGCTCGTCGGTTATGTAGCCCGTTGATTCAGCCCCACCTGAAAATGTCATGGAAACAGTTATTAGTGATTATAAATGACGAAAAGATGAGTACAATTTAAATATTAAAAATAATTTTATCATATTTGAAAACTAAAATTAAAGGTTTGATGACAGAAACCATAAAACTTTGTTGCACCCTTGTATTGCAAAATTTTAAAACATTTTAAACCAACTTTTATTGCCACCCGCCGTATAAGGACTAAAATATTTTATTGCGTTGAAAAGGGGCCTAATCGTTATCTTGGGCATTTAGCAATAGGTCAGTCAACAAATATTTAATTATAAACAACGGTGTTTGTATAATGCTCGAACAAACATACTGACAGATAGATGCAAATTTTATTTTTTTGTTTTGGACATTTCCTCAAACC
The DNA here is from genome assembly GCA_949987695.1 of Merzomyia westermanni. Lineage (NCBI taxonomy): Eukaryota > Metazoa > Arthropoda > Insecta > Diptera > Tephritidae > Merzomyia > Merzomyia westermanni. The sequence goes on from OX465290.1 coordinate 31,651,372, forward strand.
TTGGTAGTATTTTTGGAGCTCTTCAAACAAACTGCAGTATTTTGTATAGTATCCAGTAATAGTTCTTACTCTCCTCTCTGCCAAAACTAGCAAGTTTGGTTGATCCTCTCTTGATTTAAACATTTTAGCCTGCTTTTGTCGTAGGCTGAGAAGACAGTCTTGCTTTAACTGTTCAGCTTCCCAGTTATTCATCGTATCCTTACATATGCTTTTCCGAGCCTACAAGAGGCTTTGGCTGCATCTTAAAAATCTAATATAGATCACTGTTTAACTATGCGGTCTTGTGGTTCCTTTCATGTACCTTCTCACAAAACCTGATTTTTAGTTGCCAAATCAGTGAGGACTAGCAAGAACACGTGGCCTTGGAAGTATTGTAGAGTTTAACCTGGATTTCTACGGTAGCACTTTTATATATAGAACTTCGCCTGAAAGAGAGATTGATATCGTTCTGCTGATGTTTGGTCTATAGATCGAGTTTCTGATATGGAAATAAGGGAAAATAAAGCAAAACCTAATGAAATAAAATTAAATAAAATAAAACAAAATAATATAATAAAATAAAATCAAATAAAATAAACAAAATAAAATAAAATAAAGTGAAATGAAATGAAACGAAATGAAACAAAACTAATAAAAATAAAATAAAATAATATAAAATGAAGCAACATAAAATAAATAAAATAAAAAAACTAAATAAAATAAAACGAAATAATATAAAATACAATAAAATCAAATCAAATAAAATAAAGTAAAATGAAATAAAATAAAATAAATTAAAATAAAATAAAATGAAACAAAATAAAATGAAATGAAACGAAATGAAATAAAATTAATAAAAATAAAATAAAATAACATAAAATAAAATACAATAAAATCAAATCAAATAAAATAAAACAAAATAAAATAAAACAAAATCAAATAAAATAAAATAAAGCAAAATAAAATAAAATTAAATAAAAAAAAATTAAATTAAATTAAATTATATTAAATTAAATAAAATTAAATGAAACGAAATGAAATAAAATTAATAAAAATAAAATAAAACGAAATATTATAAAATAAAATAAAATAAAACAAAATCAAATTAAATAAAATAAAGCAAAATAAAATAAAATAAAATAAAATCAAATTAAATGAAATAAAATAAAATGAAATAATATAAAATAAAAAATATGAAACAACATAAAATTAAATAATATAAAAAAACAAAATAAAATAAAACGAAATATTATAAAATAAAATAAAATAAAACAAAATCAAATAAAATAAAATAAAGCAAAATAAAATAAAATAAAATTAAATGCAATAAAACAAAATGAAATGAAACGAAATGTAAAAAATTAATAATAATAAAATAAAATAAAACGAAATAATATAAATAATAAAAATAAGATAAAATGAGAAAAATTACAAATAAAAAGAAAAGGAAAGGAGCGAAAACGATAAAATAAAATACAATAAAATAAATAAAACTTGAAAATGTAGTAATAAATAAAGTAGAAAGGAAAGAAAAGAAAGTAGCGGAATATAAAGAAAGGGGAAGATACAGTAAAGGAAGGGAACAGCAAAGAAAGGAATTGAAATAAAGATGAAAGATGGGAACAGCAAATAAATAAAAAAAAATATATAAAATATAATATAAAAGAGACTCTTATCACTGCCATGATTTTATTATATGCCGACTAACCGAACAGAACGATTTGGTCCGAAAATAGAGAAAATTTAAGGAACATCACACGATCTATTCACATAAATTTAGTGTAGGGTGTAGAGGAAAACTACATACAGGGTCCTTCAAAATACAGAAAAAAATCGAAGATTACTTTCAAGCTTTTCGAATATTGCATAAATAGAGTCTGATTAGTGAAATCTAAACAAACTAGGGTTGATCAGTGTTAGATGTGGATCCCAAGACAACACAGCAAAAATAATATCAACATACCTGTAGCCTCTTCGCGGCAATCATCATCCGACCATTCCGATTGACTTTCTAAAGGATTCGAATCCATCGATTGGTGATGACCTGCGCCATACTTAAGTTCATCGTTTATCACATTCATTTCATGATGTCGCTCAACATCAATATCTTGCTCGCCATATAACGCATGCTCGCCTTGCCTATGATTATATACACCACCCGCACAACCAACATGCTCATCATCATAGCAATTTATATTATTGCTCGTCTTATTGAGTTGATGTTGTTGTTGTGCATCCGTTGGCATAACGACTAAGCGTTTCTTACGTACATCACGTCCCACCTCATCATCTTCGAATTCTTCATCGGCTAAATTATCTTCTGTATCATCATGTTCTGTATCATCATTTGCGCTAGAGTGATTAACACGTGCGCGCTGATGATTATGATGATGGTGGTGATGATGATGATGATGTGGACGTATATGACGTTGAGGTGGCTGTTGTTCACCACCAACCTCAGCCTCTAACTGATCTAGACTTTCACGACTTTGATCGAGCTCTTTGGAACGTGGACGCTGACGATGTTTGTGATGATTATGATTAGTTGAGTTTGATTGCTGTTGCGGTGGTTGTATTGGTTCACGATAGTTTGTGCCCGTTGATGTGGATGATTGATTGTTGACGGCATCCAACATTTTCAAATTCAGTTGATTGCAGTTTTCATGTAAAATTTCACAAGATTCTGTATCGGAAGTTTGCCTGAAATTTTGGAGGATTGAATGAAGACAGGTTTTGATTACAAATAAAACTCAAACACTTACATTTGACTGGACTCGGATGGATTCTTGTTACGTGTAATTTCCTTTATAGCTTCCAAACCGACAGGATGTTTGGCAATCATAAAACTCGTGCTTATGGGTATTTTTGATGGCTGCCTACACGATGTCGGCGAGGTCAACTCATCTAAGATGGTTGTGGCTATCGTTTTTTGATTATTATTGCCACTCATCGAGTTACTACCGCTGAGATTGCCATTGCTACCGCTAACACCGGCGGCTAGCCCATTATTTGAACTTAACTTACTATTACTTGCCGAATAGCTAAGTTCAATATTGTTACGACTGCTGCTGTTGCTGGTCGTATTACCCTCTGGGTTGCTATTCGAGTTCGACGCTGATGTAATATTGCCACCGGACGATGAGGTGGCGGCTAATGCGCGCGCGCGTGAAGATTCATTCAAAAGTCTTTGCAGTTCCCTCTCGAATGGCGATTTCGCCGAATTGCTGGCGGACGTTGACCCACCACCTCCGCCGCCGCCACCGCCATTGCTACCATTGTTCGCTTGCTTCTTTTGTGCGGCTAGCAAAATACGATCCTGATATTCAAAACTGTTACACGAATCACCTTTGTTGTGCGTCGTATTCGTTTGTTGACCTTGACTCTCAGTTGTTGAGCTCACTTCAAAATCTTTTAAATTGGACATATTCACTATTGGTGATGTGGGATCCACTTGTATATCACAGGGATAGAGCCATTGTAATGGATTAGCACCACCACCATTTGTTAGTTGTTTCTTATTGTGATTACCCAGCGCTGTTATGCGTGGCGAATCCTCGTCTCCCTCGCCTTCGGTTGTCTTCGAATAACTTTCATCTGAGGAACTCATCGATGGCGAATGTGGACGTGAACTTAGATCATCGGTGGAAGACATCTCACGGCTATCCTCAATATCGGTCGGCAATTTCGGCAGGGGCTTCATGTAGGTAGTGCGTAAGAGAGGTGTATTCTGTTTCAATGATGTTGTGACTGAGGTTGAGCCTGACACTGTGGCTAATGAGGATGCAGTTAAATTTGTGGGCTTGGGTGGTGGAATTGGTAATGGTGGTTGTGGATGTTGTGAGTAAAGTGGATATTGTTGTTGTAATTGTTGTTGATGTTGTTGATGATGATGATGGTGATTTTGTAGCTGTATTTGTTGTTGCAAATGTTGTTGCTGTTGTAGCATTAGATTATTAGGACAAGTGTAGCGTGGAGGTTCATATTTAGGTGGATATGGTTGTGAATGTTGTTGCATTGGCATTATCTGATTTTTGTTGTTGGTTTTGTTAATTTCAATGAACAATGAATACAACAATAACATTATCATATGACCCATTAACCATTTTGGAAGTAGTGACATGACCCAGTGGTTCGTGAACATTTATTTGATTTGTATGTATGTGTGTGTGTGTGTTTGATTTAAATTTTCATTTTTATGTTTTGTGCAATGTTTTATGTTGATAATGAGCACATGCAAAGAGATAACACAATTAAATGAGAGACATATTAGATATGGGTGAGTCAAAAAGCTAGCAGGATACATATAATACAACACAATAAATACACAGGGGCATACATACACATGTATACATATTAGACTGGGAAAACAAAAAAAATTGTTTTTTTTTTAATTATATAAAAATGGCGAAAAATTATACTGTCAAAGTTTCAGTACTTAATAATTATGTTGAGAGGTCTATCCTTGTAGCACAGATTTTTTTGGAGCTGATGTAATTTGTGCTAGGGATGTGAATAAATGATCGGCTTTTATTTAAATCGATCGAAAAAATCGATTAAAAGAATTACACATTTTAGATCGATTTTTGTAAATAGTTGCTATATGTGCGACGGATGAAAAATGGGTAGAACTATGTACCAGGGACTTGTAACGCATTCATGTTCCGTTCCACAGGTAAGTGACGAAACAGAATTGCATTGATACATGCTATACCGAAAGGGGTAACGAAACTGTGCGAACAGAACAAGTAATAATTTCCTGGAAAACGTTTCAGTGGAAACAAAACTGCCCACAACGACGATCATAAGAATAGAATGGATATCGAAAAATACTAGAACCGCTATCTCAGCAACGAAGCCGTAACGAAACCGTAACGAAAGTTTAGGTATGGAAAAAAGAACTTGTAACGAAACTTCAAGAACATTTGAGCCTTCTAAATGCATTCCAATACCGTAGGGACTTGATTTTATACGAGTGATCCGAAATTAGGTGGAATTTATGAGAGCAATAGCTTAAAAAATTTATTTGAGATGGGTCGTTGTAAATACTTCGATACATTTTGGAACGAAAAGTGCTTTTGATGTATTCTAACAAAATTACCTATTTATTCAGAAAAAGTTTAAACAGATTGAAAAAGTATTAAGAAAATGTATAGAAAAACTTTACAGGATCAAAAAATTTATTCTATTTAATAAATTACAATGCGTAGAATTTGTAGTAAAATAAAATCTGCATATAAGTATAAATAAAAACTCATTAGCAGAAACGGTATGCGGTTGCGTTACAGTTTCGAAAGGAACATTGCTAGTCTAGTTTCAGTACAAAAATGTTTCGTTACATTTTCGTTACCCAGGTAAAGTTTCAGGTTTCGTTTCTTTACCCAGTGTTTCATGCCTGCTTAGGTTCCGAAAGTTTTGTTAAGTATAATTTTGTTACTTTTCTATTACTCATTGGGAACTGTTCGAATCATGTTTCATGATTTCTAATTATGTTTCATTATTTCCATGTTAATTGAAATAATAACATCAGAAACTAAGTTTCGTTCCTGTACAAGGTGAAAAACTTCTTGTATTTTTGTGTTTTGAGACCAAGACATTGATGATTATTTGAATATTGACAATTCATATTCATTGTCTAAACATAAATTGTAACGAGTGATGAACTTTTACTTTCGTTTTGAAATAAATCCCGAAAGTTTCCATCCAGAACGTTTTTGTGGCGAATTTAATTTCCTACAAAACTGCGTGCACATAAATTGTTTTGCTTTCGTAAACAATCTAAACTATGATAGACTGAATTTATGAAAAATAATATCAATACAATTTAAAAAAATTAATCTTTTTTCTACCCAGTCTAATGTACATACATACATACATGTATATGGAAGTAGTTAATCAATTGGTTTTTGTGTTAGCCAAAAAAGTTAGTTTCTTAAGTGGGAACATTTAGGTGAAGCTAACCCATTTACATTTGTACGTAGTTTGGATATAAAAAACCAAATCGGTCTAAGGCAAGGGCACAATGGAGTAAACATCTGCCTTCTATATCATTTGGATGAGACGAATCGAAGACCCAAATATGCATTTTTAAGTTAGTAATCGAACTTTTAATCTATAGGATCATTTTTAGTGGTAACTATGTGTGGTAACAAGAAACAACAGCCAAAATCGACCTGAAGTGAGGTACGATAATTTTAAGGATTTTTTTAATAATAATTATAATAATATTTCTAAAACAGTCTATGTGTCAACAGGGCGCAACTTTATTATCAGATGCAGTTGAGGGGGAAATGCCGACAGTCAAACAATTTTAGGGCGGTTTGCAGTCGGCCCAAAAGTATGGAGAGAAATTTAGCCGCAAAAATTTTAATGTGCAACAGCGGGGTGGATCTCACTCTAAGTCTACGCTCTCATAGCCACCGATTTCGGTCGACACTGGCGACAATATTGATGATAGTTTGAGCGTAATCTAAGCATCAAGGAGGCGTGAGCCCGACTAGATGATGGTAAGTTTAATGGTGTGGCTATAACCTGGCCAGTCAGTTTATTATTATTTTTATTTAACTTAATTTAAAATACCATGACTATAAACGAGCTCAAGGCCAATAATAATAATTTTTCTCTTTATTTATAAAAATTATTATTCTTTTTATGTTTTAATAATTCTTTTTAATTAATTATTAAAAGTTTTTATAAGAATAGAATAGGAAAATTTTAGAGACAACCGCCATAGCTTTTCTTATAGATCCATTTCGGAAGCTGCTAGACTTCTTCATCAGAGAAATTTTGGCACGCTGTGCTAACCATTCATTATCATCATCATCATTTTCTTAACTCCTATTGGAGCATAGGGCCTCGACCACCGACTTAAATCGTATTCTGTTTGGTGCCGTTCTTGTAACATCATTCCAGGTTCTGCGCCACAGTTCTGCGCCAAGTTTTCGCTGGTGCACCATGCCGTCGACTTCCCTGTGGGTTCCATTGCAATGCTTGTCTGGCTATATTTACTGAAGGTCTTCTAAGAGTGTGTCCAATCCACGACCATTTGCGCTTGGTTATTTCTGTGGCAGCCTTAGGTTGATTTGTTCGAGACCATAAGTCGTCATTTGATATTGTTTCGGGATGAGATATTGTAGCCGCATCTTATGAGTTTCTAACCATTAAGCTAACAGAACGCTGGTTTTTGTGTCAGCTAAAATCCTAGTTCTATTCATATTTACCACATTACTGATACATAAAAATAATTATTAAAAAATTTAAACAATAATAATTTTCATAAATAATTATTATTATTGGCCTTGAGTTCGTTTATAGTCATGGTTCTTTGCAAATGTACAGGCCGTAAAAACAACAACTTAATTCAATTGAATTGTTGGTATACAAAATAGTTTAATTTAATTTAATTTTATTTTAATAATTTCATTTCATTTTATTTTTTTTAATTTGTTGTATATAATTTAATTTAATTTGATTTAATTAAAATTAATTTAATTTAATTTAGTTTAGTTTTATTTTATTCTAGTTTAATTATTTTTTTAAATTTAATTTAATTAAATTTAGTTTAATTTGATTCAACTTAATTTGATTTAATTTATTTTTAAATTAATTCAATTTATTTGAATTTAATTTATTTTAATTTTTATTTTATTTTATTTCATTTCATTTTATTTTTTTAATTTTATTTAATAATTGTTTATTTTTATTTTTATTTTATTTTATTATATTTTATTTTATTTTGTTGTGATTCATTAATTGTTTCCTACACGTAATTAACGTTTCTAAAAATACATTAAATATTGAATAAATTATATAAACATGTGAAATTAATAAAAATTATTCTTAGATATTTATTGCATTTTTTTGGGCTTCAATAAAAGCTTTTTTTTATCTTATTTTCAAATGAAAATTTTATCAACTGCTAAGTATAGTTGGTATGCAAGATTGGAAAACAACCAAGTTAATAAAAATCTCTGATTTTTTAAGGAAATTTGTCTTAAATATATCTTGCGCGAGATGCTATCGATAGTCCTATGTATTGGTTGTGTTGAATCATTAACTGGAATGTCAATCGTAGAAACAACCTAATGAAAGTTATATGAAACTAATCCTAAAGCTCAAAACATTGGTTCCGTTGGCATATCGCTGTAGTCGTAACGTAAGGGAAAAAACAATAATAAATTGTACTGTTTCTCATAAGGTTGGTTGAACTAGGTATTTATAAAGTTAACGATAACGCACCAATAACTTGGTTTAAATATAACTAAAATTGGGTATTCGATTATGGAATGATTTTCAGACGAATGAGAAAAAAAACATGCATTACAGCACAAAAGGAGACTCCCACATCAAAGCCACTAACTGCTGTGCGCGCGATTTTTACACATCGGTGGATGAGAGGGATTGCAGTGATGATCATAAGAGTATCTCCTTATTCCATGTATACTCATATTCACTCACCTTGGCAATTGGTGCGGCATGCAACAATGGTTCACTTTCACGGCAATTATTATAATTATTACAATTACTATTCGTGCTGTACGACGCTGATGAATGTTGCTGTTGTTGTTGTTGATTATGATGTAAATGATGATAATTACGTGTAGCAAGTTGCGTTTCACGTCTACCACCAATATTTACAGCACAACCAATAACACCACCACCACCAACACCAACTACACCAACACCACCAACATTATTAGCAAACATGTTGTTATAACTTTCCACCTGGGCGAAGGGATCATGATTTATGTATTCAAGGCGATTACCACCAGGATTTTCAATTATATTAAATTGTTCGCGTAACATTACCATTGTGGGTGTGGCTTGTGCTGGTACAACAGGTACTGGTACTGGTATTGGTATTGGTACTTGATGTTTTTGTTGTTGTTGTGTGGGTAAGGCGGGCGATGAGGATGCTGCCATTGTGATTACACCCATTACACCGACATTAACACCATTGCCAACCATCGAACTGGATGAGTGTGAACGTTGATGTTGCGCATAATTGTTGTTGTACTGTGGTTGTTGTTGCTGGTAACCATTATACGCATAGCTGACAATACCATTACTACCGCTACCACCACCATTACTACTACCGTTATATTCGCCATTATGTCCATTCTCGCGTATATTCGGCAAGCCACCGTTGGCTATGAAATTCGGTTGTTTTTGTAGTTTGCTATTCAAGCGCTGTTGTTGTTGTTGTGCCAAATGATGTTGGTACTGTTGTTGTTGTTGTGGTGTTTGCTGTTGATGCATTAACAATTGTTGTTGTTCCTCATGCAATGCATTCGGTGAACTTTTCATTAACATTTGATTCGTGTCTATGTTGTTGTAGCCGTAATTATCCTTCTTTATGTTGTACGTCTCGCTATTCATATTGAGTTGATAGCTGTTATCTTGGAATTGCGATTGCTTTTGATAATATTCGGCCGGATGTGCGTGCAAACCATTCGATTGGGTTTGTTGTGGTTGCTGCTGCTGCTGTTGCGTTACATAACCGTTATCATTTTGCGTATTGGCGCGGTTGGATATCATCGCATTACGCACTTCACCATTCAGTCCGTTGGTTGCGGAATCACACAGAAAGTAAGTAACCATATCACCTTTACCTTTGACCTTAATAGTGCCGCGACATCTGTTGACAAAATTAATGGATTCATGAAAATATATTTACAAATTGATTGGGGTATTCAAGTACATCTGGTGATCACGTTATCCCGTTATCTGGTTGTCTTCCAGTTATGTACTTGTATTATTTATTAAGTTTACAAAAACAAAATCAATTAGCGCTAGATTTTTATTTAAGCAGATAACTTGACAACCAAGCTGTCGTGAATACCACAAATGTGTTTCATGTTTACCGAAATTCGAAATGTGAACCCTGTAGGCTGTCCACAACTTCCTGTGTTACTTGCGTATATCCAGGTATGCCTGTGGAGTCCATGCGGCTCGAAACATTTACGGTATTACCCCAGATATCGTATTGCGGTTTGCGTGCGCCAATAACACCAGCCACCACTGGACCAATATTGATACCTGGAGAAGAAAAAGAGATTGTAGAAAAATATCCATATCGTGGACGGGTAAGCCTCTTGCTAATAGTTTTTGTCACTTTTTAGGCCAAAATAACCAAAGTCCTTTCGCATACCACAAAAATGATTTATTGACCGCAGCAATTCTGGCTCAACATCGGACCGTATACTTTAATATGTAAAATTCTTATTGCTCCAGACTAAACCTTACATAACCGATACATTCCCTTCAAGCGCTTTGTGACCCCTAACGGCACAAAACACCTTTTAACGTGTTCAGCTGGTCCGACTCACAAACACGTTGTGGCCGAACCATGTTGCAACTGCTACTTTTTTAGGACATATAATGTGAAGGACGGAATTAAGTTGCCGATTAGGCAATAGTACAATAACAACAGCATGAAACGCTGTTCATCCTTCTTCATTAGGTAAAAGCTTGACCTTGATGCGCCTCATGCTGTTGAGTACAGAAAACTTTATTTTTGAGGTAGTCAACGTTTTCGATCCCATTTCGGCCATGTTTTTTCGACATACTTCGGCTTTCGACTTGCCATGGCCCACATCATTGCTTGGTTATAAATTCCATTGCAAGTGCAACTTCCGTGCAGTGTCCTTTAAAGTTCCTAAAACCTGGCACCCAGATCAGATTTAGCATATTATGATTAGCCATCTCCTTTAGAGGTTAGTGTAGATACCAATTTTGAGTTCAAACAACAGGCTATAACTTATCTTATCTAATCGGTGTCGGAATTATAAATTTAGAATTGCGTACGTAGCCTTTTTTGAATGCCACATCGTCGACTTATTCTATACCTCACTGAGACGAGTCCCCTAGCCGAAGTCTCCAAGTGGTCATTCCAAGGGCAAGATATCTAGAATGATGCTCAATATACTTAATTGAGTACTTGAAGAATTTTTTTGTGAATAATCATGGGCATTACCCCCCATTATTCTGAGATCGGCCATATACCACTTACTCAGATAGGGCGCTTCCGAACTGCCAGCGAAGATAGCAAAGTCTCCCACTCAGTAAAGTGATAATTTCAAGAGTTTTATTGAAATATGTAGGGGTGACACAGTTCATTACACGAAAATGCAAAATTATACCGCAAACCTATCTTATCAGGTTGAAAATTTGAGTGGCGACCGTTGCTGGTATAAGCCAGACCTGTTAAATTCCCATCAGAATTGAGTTATCCATTGATTGGATGGTTTTCAAAAATTTGCAATCGAGATATTGACTTATATATATCAAAATGTTCAGGAAGAAAAGAAAAATTGATTAAGCCATGTCCGTCAGTCCGTCCGTTCGTCCGTCTGTGAACACGATAACTTGAGTAAATTTTGAGATATCTTAATGAAATTTGGTATGCGGGTTCCTTGGCACTTATCGCCAAGCGCTATTTAAAATGGGCGAAATCGGACGATAGCCACGCCCACTTTTTATACATAGAATATTTTTGAAAACACAAAAAAAGTTATTACTCAGTACATAATACACCTATAAGGATAAAATTTGGTGAATACATTGAGATTGAGGCATAAAATAAAATTTTAAAGAAATTTTTGAAAATGGGGGTGGCACCGCCCCTTTTTGATTAAGTCAAATTTAGAAATAATATTAATCATAAATCAAAAACCGTTCAAGATATCGAAACGAAATTCAGCACGCAGGTTTCCAGGTATGCAAGGAATGTTCCAGAAAAAAATGGGCGGGATCGGTTAAGGTCTACGCCCACTTTTATAGGAAAGATTTTGAAGAGGATCGTAGATATATTAAAAAGGCAATAACTTTGCGTAAAATAGCTTTACATCATTTATATTTCACTTCTAAAGTTTCCGTAAACAAAGAAATCCAAAAACTTAAAATTTTCGAAAATGGGCGTGGCCCGCCCCTTTTATAGTGGACTATTCCACAAAACTTTTTATGCCATAACTCCGTTCTATATATAAAGGTAACTGTTTGCTGTAAAAATGGGCGAAATCGGTTAATTTCCACGTCTAGTTTTTTAACATAGTTATGAAAAAATTTTTTATAAAATTTAAAAAGCGATATTTCTACAACTAAGCAAGTTATATCAATCAGATTTTGCACACATAATAAGCTTTTTAAGGAAAACTCGGCCGCGAAAAAAATATGTAAATTTTGAAGAAGTAGGCGTGGCGCCGCCCACTTTTCAGCATAAAATTTCTGCTACTTTCAAAGCCAATCGCTTATAATTCAATCTTGATATTTCAATGAAAATTAATCAGCTGCTTCTCAGTAGTATGTATTATAAGCCTGCCAAAAATTAGCCAAATCGTAAAACACACAAGCAAAATATTCCGGGACGTAGTTAATAGCCCACTGCAATAGCGAAGTTATATTTCTTTTTTGATTTTCATACCTTTCATAAACATTAAATGTATGTAAGTATGAGAACAAGAAGAGAAAAGTTCGCTAAAATGATCAGCACGATGAGCGGAGTCGATGTAGCCATTCCCGTTTCTCCGTCCGTCTGTCTGTCTGTCCGTCTGTCTATTTGAACGCAAACTAATCTCTCAGTTTTACAAAAGAATGCTGAAATTCGTTGTTTGCTTTCGCCATTTTATAATATACTAGCAAACCCGGTATACGTTGTTTTGACGTTTTGATATATAAAACACATCTATATATAAAATGTCATTAACTTGAACCAAATAAACTCCTAACTATACCGAACTGCAGCTTTATATAACCTGGGGCCTTTTCCAAAAGCTATATGCAGACTGCGTCGTGTCCAGCGAACTCCTAAACATATCGTGAAAGTTCAAGAGCAAAACAAAACACAAAATATGTGGGCGTGGCACCGCCCACTTTTGAAAAATTATGTAGATATTGACTAAGTGACACATATATCCAAATTTCATTAATTTAGACCAAAAAAGGTCCGAGTTATGACGAATTGAAACTTTATATAGCCTGGGGGCGTGGCTCCGCCTACTTTTCCAAAGCTATATATTGCCTATGCTGTACCCAGTGAACCCAAGTATATCTGCCCTGCGGGTTAGGGGTTTAGAATATGCCCGAGGTAGGCATACCGGTCGTAAGAGGCGACTAATATGCACAAAGGTAATGACCTGCAACTCGATGGTTGATCTACGGATATGATGCCTCTCAGCTCTCATTACCCATCTCTCCTTCCTTACGGAAGGAGGGGTGACATGACCTAGAAGGTTCCACTGGTCATAAATCGCTACCACGACAGTCGGGCAGTACCGCAAGGGAGTACCGGAGCGTACCGGATTCATATCCGGCCAAGGACTGTCAGTTCGACAGCACTCCCCAAAACCTTCGGGGAGTGTTTTTGTCGTTACAACAACAACAGCAACAACAACCCAAGTATATCTTTTTTGATTTTCATACCTTTCATGAACATGAAATGTTTGTACGTATACTGAAATGATCAGGAGGATGAGCTGAGTCGATGTAGGCGCGTCCGTCTCTCGATACGTCTATCTGTCTGTCCGTCTGTCTGTTTGAACGCAAATACGAACTGAAAGTATTAAAATAGACCTGCGTAAATTGGGATAACATAATAGATCACTACGAGGTATATAATGTTCGGTTCCACCCGAACTTAGACTTCCTTACATGTTTTTATTATTTTTAATGTTTTTTGTCGATTATTTCTGATATTTCCTGATTTTTTTTTTTTTAAATAATCAATAAAACGGCTAATCATTAAGATAAGTAATCATTACTTAACAGGTCTGGTGTGAGAGTAGCAGATACAAAATTACCTCTAAGGATCAGACCATTGATTGATTTCGAATTTACTGGCACTTACCAACACGTAACATAAAATTGTTATATGAGTGACTATTTATTTCTTGCAAGGATAGTCGCATCGCCTTCACATATTCGACTAAAGCTGTCATGTGGCGACGCACAGAATTTGGATCATTAGCATTGATGCGATATTCTGGAAATATAAAAAAAGTTATTGTTAGCAAATCAAGGACACCGCTATTTGAAATTAAATGTATAATAAACCTCTAGGAGTGGAATTATTTTAGTTTTATTTATTATTGGAATAATTTTTATTCGTATACTTTCACCACAATTAACAACCTACACTGACCTGGTATAAGTCCGACAACGGCCATATAAGTGCTTCCAACGGTCTTGATTTTATCTATGCCATGAAAACGATCCTCTTTTAAAAGCTAGAAAAAGAACAAGTGAGGGTCAGGTATGATAGTAGTGAAAAGGAACAGTTACTTTTGTTTTTAAAACAAAATATTATCTCGAAATTTTGGGAATACGAAATTACATGCAACCTATCATTATTACCAGTAAACTAAATATTCCCCTTCACTTACCTCATCAAAGTCAGCAATTATCTCATTTAACAAACGCAAACACTCCAATCCTTGATCGGATCCATCCATCTCTGTGTAGAATTCATGGAAATTTGGCACTGATGCAAAGATGACACCAACTTTGGCATAGCTTTGATGATAGAGTTCCTGTGAGGGATTGACCTATATTGTTTAGCCACAAAAAGAAATCGACAACAACGCCAAAAAAAAAATGTTTTTTGATGATTAAAAATTTCAAGGGATAAGAGATTTGGCAACACATTAAGGGTTTCTTGCCCATCGTCGCAGTAACACTGGCAACAACCGGGCGGATTGACACAACACAAACTTCCGATATAACGGTGGATTGTTATAGGAAAATGTAAAAGAAAAAAAAAAAAGAAAAAAAAAAATACACATAGAATAAAGTTGCAAACAGCTAGTACAGTGTCCTCAAGCTCAGAGAAGCTTTGTAGAAGGTGTGACGCTTTTTGTATATAGATAAAAACAGCAGTTGTGGTAGTGAAATTTACTTAATAGAGAGTGTGTCAGGTATATGAGAAATCATTTTATGTTTTTTCTAATACCCTTTGAAACAAGCTCGTCTTGCACTGAAGGATGCTAATGTATGTAGTAGATAGTTTTGAAATTCTTTAAATATTTCTTTAGTCAAAGGTTTACCATGTGAGCCATAAGAGTTGCATGAGGAGTCCCAGAGCTTTGTTGTATACAGCTTTATATCGGAACTTTCTGCGATCGGTAAAAGAATGCTTCAATTCAGAATTTCATTACAAAATGCATGATTTGTGCTGAAAATGCATTGAGCTTCTTGAAAAAATTACCAGACCAATTTTGAAAATAATTCTAAGAAATGCCTGAGCTAGTTCGTTTTTAAACCGACAGCCGATATAAGCTGTTTTTAAATTCCCTAATACTTGACACACCCTTTATAAGTCTCGTATATAATTAAAAGTAAACATAATACAAAATCGGTTTATATAAAAAGTTTCAAGAATTGGGCAGCATTGCATTAAACAACAGAAAGAAAGTAACAGCGGTAGGGTACGTGGCTTTGACGAGGATTTCAAGTTGATCCAAAGAAAATGCAGTGAATTCGCGATAGCTCGAAACAATGATTATAATACAACTGGGTTTATTCCGGCGCCTTATAGGAAATCGATATTCGAAGTTTGACAAAATTTTTAGATTTTTTCTGTCTACGAATAAGTTTAAATAGGCCAATTCTTTTGACAATCGAGCTACAAAAGGCTCGTTCAAAATTTCTTTAACATCTCTATTAACTACCACCGGTGAGGACCAAATACTCCAATTTATTTCAACAGAGGCCAAAAGGATGCAACCAACAGAGGGCGCGAATTCTTATGGTCTTGCCAGATTATTTCACGGATGCTCTTATAAGGCCTTTGTAATTTTAGCATTCTACTTAATAGGCTTAGGTAGTTTTATTACTAATGAACTAAATCTTTTAGTCGAACTAAACTTTTCTGTGACACCTTTGCAAGTGAACATTTAATTAGGTTATTTTAAACTGTATGGCAACTCACTCTGTTGTCATATAACGAACCAAGGTAGCATTGTAACGTGAATATTATCGTTTACCGAAAAACAATCGTGTGTGTTGAAAGGATTTAGTTTTTTTTATCCTTTGGGTAGTTAGCAGAATAATTTCTATTCACTACTTAATGATAACAAAATCTTCACAATAATACTATAACAATAATTTCTTTTTTTTAGTTAAAGTTAACGAAACGAAGTTTATAGCGTACAAACACACAACTTCATGTTGATTGAGCTGGCAATGCCGTCACGAACATTCGGCTATATCCATGTTTTTGAGAGTACATATTTGACATGTCGCAGTGTCGTAGATGATGAGCATTTCGATTACAAAATGTGCGTCGCGGGTTCGAACTCAGGGTCTTCGACAATTTTTTTTTATTAAACTAAATTTTATTTTCAAAAATATGTAAATACTTCTAATACTACATTTACACTGCACCGCATTTGGAAAATTCAAATGAGTAATTTGAAACTCATTTACATTAACTTATTTGCATTTTGTTTGACATTTCCTTTATGCGAAACTTTAAACGCAATGCGTTGGAAAAAAATGTCATGTTGTAGCGACCCAAGTGCGAGCAAATGCGATGAAGATTTGCACGAATTAATTTGATTTGACCGAGATCTACCCTGAATGAAGCATGGGGGTGAGTGTCCCTAAGTCACCACTGTAATCGGTTATCGGTGAATTGCTGAATGGCAAGGCGACCACTTTATGGCATGGCCTTTTACGCGCGAAAAATTTGAATCGCTGCCAATTGCCAATTGCCATTTCACAGTTCAATTGTTAGGACGTGTGATTTTAAATAAAAGCGAAAATTTAATAATAAAATTAATTGTGCGGCAAAATAAAAATTGTTGCTCGAAAAAGTCTTGATTTGATTGAATAAAATAAAAAATAAGTAAGACCAGATTTGTGCGTGGAAATGCAAGTTTGTTTGTTGTACTCTTAAATTCCTGTTGGAAATGTCAACAGCAAATCAGCAGCTGTTTAGTAGTAGTAGTATATTTCGAAGTACTCACTGTGTAAGGAATGCATGGCTTTTCCGGACCCACTCGGATACTTTGGAATCATACAGATAGATAGATAACGGGAGTCCCAAAAACCTCCCGGCTTTAATATGGTTGGACCTTAGTGAAATTGCTGTTGGGAGAGTCGGCTCAGCTGAGCAGATGAACAGATGGTAAATGTCATGGGAAGACACGCCGCATGCCGGGCAGGCATTTGGCATGTTGGAGTTCAGTCTGGATAGATAAGAGTTTAACCTGTTACAGTATCCAGAACGAAGTTGGGCCACCATGACTCTTGTCTCCCTAGGCAGTGCGCGTTCCTCTTCGGCAACAGGTGGAGCTTGTATCTGATATAATTGGTCAGTAGAACTGCTGATATGGTCAGCTAAGAATCTCTACTGATTTGCAGTTGAAATTACCTACAGGGTAAGTATTCGTTTCGTGAAGGTATTGCCAGCGCAGTTTAAATGAGATCGTTTCGTAGATTTATTTCGTTTCAACGTTAACGATTGCATTAGAAGACAAACGCATCGCCTCAACATTTGACCATTCATCAACTCAAACAGCGTAAATTTTCATTGTTTCCGAGTTTTCGCGAATCCACTGTAAAAAAAGTTGTTCAATAGAAATGGGTGTCAAAGTGCTGTTTTGATGTAGCTGGAATAACTTTGTGTGCTCTTGTGTCTTAGTGTGTAGTGTTGCCTTTTGCTGCTGACGTTTATTCAACGCACAGAGCTTTGCTTTTAAAGAATGCGGGGGGCTGTAAAAGAAATATTTCTTAGAATTTCAAAATAATAATATTAATAAAGTCTGATGCCAATTGGAAACATGCATATACGACACATAAATACATACAATTAACGCATAAACAAATTAGATGTTTTGTTTGCCTTTAAGGTGCTCAACAATCATCTCAAACTATTTACCATATTACTACGAAATTGATTATCAAGAAAATGTGCAGCCACATGAGCTGGCAGCAAATTATGTAGAATCCTTTTATTTGATTCTTGTAAAACGTCCATTTCTTTTTTCTCTTGTGATGCTTGCAACTGCCAAAGGAAATCCAAACGTGCTGTCCACTCAACTAAACGCCCATGCACCAATATTGCAATCATGAAAATTATTATGCGCGCCAATGAAATCAAATGAAGCGGAATCGATGAGCTGTAAAAAAAAATCGGGAAATAAAGTGAAAAAATTTATAAATTGATATATACATAATAATATAAAGTGAAGGACACTAATTTGATTTTTTTTCGTTGTAAATAATTATTTAGAGGAAGGTGCAATGTGTTTATACCAACGGATTGCATGTGTGGTCAGCCACAAATGGATTGGTGTTAGCGTGTAATTAATAAAATAAAAAAGATGGTGTTCAATTTGTTTATTGACTGTAGAAAATGAATCTTGAATTTTCGATTCCCTGCTTATTTTTAAACTGTACCTTTTGTTGATCTGGCATTCTTCCTCAATAAGTCACAATTTTGGAAACGGTTTAAAAAGTTAACAGTCAATCGCAGAAATTGGATCTTTTTATTTTTTTTAGCAATAGAACTATTTTTGGAACCGGATATTTTTTGGAACCAGAAATTTTATGGAGTGAGTTTTTTAAACCATTGAATTTTTTGAAATCAATATTTTCTTTTTGAAAGTAAATTTTTGGAGTCAGTGACCTTTTTCAAAATCAGTGGGTGTTTGATTATTTGGAACCATTGCCTATTTTAAAACACGTGATTTGATATTTGATTTGAGTATTTTTTTGGAACCATGGCAATTTTTGGAACAAGTGATTTTTTTAAAAAGCGTCCAACTGTTGGCATATGCTGACGATATTGATATCATTGGCCTTAACAACCGCGCCGTAACTTCTGCTTACTCCAAATTAGAAAAAGAAGCGGAGAAAATGGGATTGGTGGTGAACGAGGGCAAAACGAAGTACCTTCTGTCATCATGCAAAGAGTCAGCGCATTCGCGCCTTGGCAACCAAGCCACTGTTGGCAGCAATAATTTCGAAATAGTAAAGGACTTCGTTTACCTGGGAACCAGCATTAACACCAACAATAATGTTAGCCTAGAAATCCGACGAAGAATTACTCTTGCAAACAAATGCTACTTCGGACTGAGTAGGCAATTGAAAAGTAAAGCCCTCTCTCGACGAACGAAAATAACACTCTACAAGTCACTCATCGCACCCGTCCTGCTATATGGTGCAGAAGCTTGGACACTAACAACATCTGATGAGGCGGCTCTGGGAGTATTCGAGAGAAAGGTTCTTCGAAAGATTTGTGGACCTCTACGCGTTGGCGACGGCGAGTACCGAAAAAGATTTAATGATGAGCTGTATGAACTTTCCGCAGACGTCGACATAGTTCAGCGAATTAAAACACAGCAGCTTCGCTGGCTAGGCCACGTAGTGCGAATGAGCGAAGATGCTCCAGCCCAGAAGGTATTCTTATCGGCACCCACCGGTGGAAGCAGAGGCAGAGGGAGACCACCACTCCGATGGAAGAACCAAGTGGAGACCGATTTGCGATCCCGTGGTGTTTCCAATTGGCGCCAGTTGGCGCAACGAAGAAACGACTGGCGAGCTATGTTGGACGGTCAAAATCGCCCAGGCGGTTAGATGACCATTTAAAGAAAGAAGATTTTTTTTTGGAATCGGTTTTTTTAAGTCTCTATTTTGGAAACAGTCACCTTTCTTAAAATCATTTATTTTTAATAAGCAGTAACTTCGTTGAAAAACTTTACGTTTCGGAACCTTTGATGGCGATTCATTTTATTAATTTGAGTGAAGTCAGTGATTTGAAGTTAGTGATTTTTTTAAATCATTGACTTTTTTTTGGAACCTGTGACTTTTGATACCTGTGTTTTTTGGAAGTAGTGACTTTTATACCAGTGATTTTTTTGAAGTATTGACTTTTTGCACTAACATTTTTTTTGGGACCAGTGACATTTTTGATACAAGTGATTTTTTGGTAGTGACTTTTTTAATTGGAACCAGTTATTTGGAAGTAGTGACTTTTTGAAGCAAACTTTTTTTTGTACCTGTGACTTTCCTGGTACCTGGGATTTTTTGGAGGTAGTGACTTTTTATACCAGTGATTTTTTCGAGGTATTGACTTTTTGCACTAATATTTTTTTTGGTACCAGTGACACTTTTGATACAAGTGATTATTTGCAAGGAGTGACTTTTTCATACCAGTGATTTTTTGAAGGTAGTGACTTCTTGAACTAAAATTATTTTTGAAAGCAGTGATTTTTTTAATTGGAACCAGTTAGTTGAAAATAGTGACTTTTTGAAGCAAACTTTTTTTTGTGGTACCAGTGACTTTCCTGGTACCTGTGATTTTTTGTGAAGTCGTGACTTTCTTATGCCAGTGATTTATTGGTAGCATTGACTTTGTGAACTAAATAATTTTTAAAACCAGTGATTTTTTGGTAGTGGCTTTTTCAATAAATTTTTTTTTGTTGGAACCAGTGACGTTTTAAATACCAGTTATTTTTGGGAAGTAAGGGCTTTTTGAACCAACATGTTTTTTTTTGAAACCAGTGACTTTTTTATAACTAGTTTTATGAAAATATTGACTTTTAAGGGATATGTGGTTAAATATGGGATGTGCTATTAATTAACTAATCGAACATGCCAATTCACCTAAAATCGATTAACGAATAAATCAGGGAATGTTGTTGTTGTTAACAGTGCTTCGCCCTGCCCACTGGGCACGATCACTCTAAACTGTCATTAGACTCTTCTAACGGAAGTCCGAGGAAACGCGCAGTTTCCACAGGGTTGGACCAGAGTGATGTGGGTGTTAGAAGAGTGGGTTCGACTGAACAGGAGAAGAGATATTTGGTATCATGAGGGGACATACCACATGCAGGGCATGTGTTTAGTATGGTGGGGTTCAGTCTGGATAAGTAAGAGTTTAACCTATTACAATATCCAGAACGAAGTTGTGCTTGCATGACTCTAGTCTCCCTCGGAAGTACACGCTCCTCTTCAGCCAATTCAGGTGGTTGGGATTCACAGGCCGAGATCGGAGGGATCTGACTACCGACTCAGTGTGGAGGTCATTTAGAGCCCACCTATGGTTCCACAGATGAAAAGGCAAAGAAATATGGTGCCGGATCTCAGCGTAGTGCTTGTGGAGATGTCTCCTTATGTCTCTGAGGGGCGGAGCTTCATCAAATAGATGTCGGTTTGGATCACTGGGTTTATGACAGTTCAGAAGAAACCGTCTACTCAAGAGTTCCGCGTGCTCTTGAACATTGAGCAATTGACATAAGCAGACATCCCGTAGCAGTTCTGATGGCGGTGTTTTGGCAGACTTGCAATGTCGTCCAGTTGGTGTCAGCAAGGCAACATAGTCAATAACCGGTCGGCCAATAGCCTTATATGTAGCAAGCAATGTTTCTTTATCTTTCGCTTAAGTACTGCCGGTCAGTGACTTGAGGATCTTATTGCGGTTTTGTACCTTTAAAGCTATTGCAGTGGCATGACCAGCGAAGGTGAGCCCGTTGTCGAAATATAGAAATTAAACAAAAGGGGTGAGAGAACACCACCTTGCGGCACCCCTGGTTTTATTCTTCGTGGCCTGGATTTCTTGTTCCTGGTCCCGGTCCACCTTTTAAGGGCGGCAGGGAGCGGTGTCTCATTAAGATCTCCGAGGAGTGTGGCATGGTTGACCGTATCGAATGCTTTAGATAGGTCAAGTGCCACGAGAACCGTTCATGGTTTGGTGGGTGTTGATTCAAGCCATGATTTATGGCATTTCAAGCGGATGTAGTGCCAATTGAAGATTTGCAGTAAATTATGGGAGTAGAATTGTCTCTAGTAACTTCGCGACCGGCGAAAGGAGGAATATTGGACGATAAGAATCTCCTTGGTTCGCCGGCTTCCCTGGTTTTAGTAGGGAACTACAATCGCCTGTTTCCATCCGATTACTAACAGTTTGATAATTTTTAATCCAAATCTTAAAAGGTAAAATTCAGTCGTCCATATTTACCACACTAAATGAATGAATTTTCCTTCGTTCTATCAAAATTTATCTTTTCATAAAACCGCCACGGGGCCCTTGTAAAGAAAGCGTTTCGAATGTACGAATAAAGTTACTCAGAGTAAACAGTAATTACTTGGGATCTGATTTATTAGAACAAATTTGATCAATCAAAAAAAATTACAAAATTAAACATTTGTTTAATCGATTAATCGAAATACTCGTACATATAGTAATGCAAAGCGAAAATTTGGAATTAATAAAAGGTACATGATTGAAGACCTCCAAACTAGTTTTAAAGGCCTAAATATAGGTGTTAATTCTTTTAAAATAAAAAAATGCCCACAGGCTTTATTGTCTTTTGTCAGTTGGACGATATTTCCGTTTCGAACAAAAAACAAAGAAAATATACTTACCTAACTCTGCTGTCATAGCAATCGAAGATATTTGTATGAGACATTTCGATAAATAGCCCATATATGATACCCATCAGCAATATTAAGAAGGATTTGAATATTATTGGCAAACTAAAAAAGAGAAGGAAAACAATTTAAATTAGGAAGGAAAAATGCAAAGCACAAAATGAATTAATAAGTCCTAACTTACCGTAAAAAAACTGAAACCGATAAAAACGCAAACGTTGCCGACAACGAAACATATTGCGGCAGCGAACACTTACGATGAGCCTCACTGTGATGAGCCAAAATGAGTAGATCCTCTTCGAAGGTAGGTGCATGTGTTGTGACATTACCAGAGCAAGGATGATCCATAATGCAAGTGAACTAGATAATTTATAAAGGAAGATAAAATAATCGTTTTAATAGGTTAAAGGTTTCAACATTCTAGAACAATTTACTTACCACATTCACTTGACCCACTGAATAGATTAGTATTATAGTGAATATGGTGATAGCCAAACGTAATGTAAAACTTCTTGCCAAATCCCATACAATCCATTTGAGACGTACTGCTAACAATAACATCAGTATGGCACTTATCCATACAAAGGCGGTCAGGAAGAGCAACAAAAGTATGAGTGTACGTGGTAGCGCCGACACTTGTAGACCTGCACCCAATATCAACAGCAACAGCGAACAACCCATTGCGGTAGTAAAACCCAAATCGAAATCTTTGCGATATTCACGCTCCTTATCGCTCTCACGAAAACGTAGTGTAATACGATCAACATGCTCGGATTTATCACAATCGACGGAACGTGCATTGATCGCTTGTGAGAGGAAACGATTGACGCGATTGCTTGGTTGATAGTGCATTGAGGAATGACGTTTGCGGAAAGGACGCTTAAATTTGTCTGTGACTTTTGACTGATGGGATTTGTGAGGTTATGTCATTTATTTTAATTGTTTGATTTTGGATTCATTGGATTTATGTTGGAAAGTGCGAATAACATTTGGATGAAGCACGCATGAAATGATTTGAAATAAAACAGGTTGGCCAACGGGTAGTGCATGTGCATGTGTGAGAGAGAAAGAGAGTACAAGAAAAATAGAAAAGAGAACACCAGACATGGCAAAACACATGAAAGAAAAAAAAACACAATTAATTAAATTAGTTGCTTTTCCACTACAATTACATAAATACAGTTATAAATATACAAAAACATATTGTCATTCTGTCGATATGAATGATACGCTTAAAGTAAATAAATTGATTTAGTAGTAAAATTCTTCAAACTCTTTGATGAGCTCAATTTGAATGTATTAAAAAGCTAAATGCGTTATATGGGAAAGAAAACAAACTTAATAATAATCAACGAAAATCAACTTAAACGCCAAAACCATTTAAATAAATTCTTAAAGTTGTCTACCCAGTTGCACGTTGTTATGATGATTTCGTTAGAAAAAGGTGCAGACTAACAAAATACATATTAACTTTCGAGGATCGAAAAAGGATCTTAAATTCACAATAAAGTTAAAACTGTCAAACGTGTTAAAAAACAAAAACAACAAAAGAAGTTTTTAACTCCAACTAAGGGTAAAAGAACACACCCATGGTCTCTCGACGGTCTTTTGGAATTTGTTTCTTGTTTTTCATATCGGTAAGAAATATACAGTTTACTTGCGTAAATTAAATCCAGTAAGCAATAATTTTGTGGAACATTCTGAAGTTTTTCACCTTCAATTCTCGCACAATAGCTCACTCACAAAATAGTTGTGTCAGTTACTGTTAAGATCTTTTAGAAAAACAACGTGGAAAACCACAGAAAAAAACAAATTAAAATTATGCCGCTATGAAGTCTGTAACAATTCTAAATGTTTTGAGTCCCAGGGTACTTAAAATGTATTAAATATTCTTTAGGATGCTTAAGTTTAAGATCTGTGGACAATCATTTTGCAGAAAGGCAGCTAGCAAATGAAAATGCCGGGGTCGCTAGACCTAGAGCTAAGAAATAACTAAGGGCAAAATGTGCGGGATGTTTGATAAGTCCGTGACCCTTCGCAACCAGTAATTTTAAATTCAACATAGGTCGCGTCCAGACCTGTTAAGTGATGATTACTAATCCTAATGATTCATTGATACGATAATGTGATTAATTATTTTCGTAAGCATCCATTTAATGATTGATTACCAATTATTTTAAATTTTAAATGATTATTTTCCAATTGTTTAAAAAAAATTAAAAAAAAAAATCATAATTTTTTACGATTATTAAAAAAAATTTAAAATAATCTAAAAATATTGTTTTGATTACTTCTGATTATTTTATTTTTTTTGATTTTTTCTTATCGTAATTAATTAATAATTGCCTTTTCTTGAAAAACAATTAAAAAAAATTATTACCAATTGAAAAAGCTGTCTAAATAATTGATTACTAATTACTTATCAAATTTAACAGGTCTGCTTGCGTCACTGCGATTTAATGTCAAAATATATTGATAGCTAACTTCGTTGACATTAGAAAAGCGAACTAAGGTCAGGAAATTTATTTTTGTGTATACGCAACTTATCTTAGCGAATTGCTTATAATCCTTTTCTCAGGCTATTGCTGATCCCAATTGGTCCCTTGTGAACATAGTTGGGATAGGTAAATTTTAATTTGTGGAACATACTTATAGGGGTATAAAATCGGTCAGTCCGACCGTTCCCATGAGGGAATAAAGTGGTCCTGTGCTTCAGATCCGTTTGTAGAGTATTAGTTCTAACAGCGGCTTTAATGCAGACAATTACTTGGGTTTGCATCCCAGTTTCCGAGGAGGAGTGTGATGAAAAATAGTTTCGAAACTAGGCATTGAAAATGGCAGAACGCCGAAATCGGTTTGTCACAAAACCAAACTTGACAAGGGATGACGGAAAATCGTTCCAACAAAAATCATCTTACTACCCTGTCGGAAGATCAACACAAGAAAATAAATCAGTTACATTAGTCTCTTCATAGGACATGGCTAGACAAAATTTGCTAATCCTTTTGTTAAACAAACTTTCGTTTAAGCACCACACCTTCATGGTAACTTAAGGAAGTCAGGAAAACAATTACTATTTTAAGAAAATTTTCTTTCATTGTATAGTTTTATAAGAAATTGAATTGATTGAACATATTGATTTCATCTATTATCATAAAATGCTAATTTGGAATTAACAGTAGGCCTCTTTGTTAAAAATCTCTCTTTTTGGATCGTCTTGGTGCAACTGGGTATGTTAACACAATTGGTAAAATGTTCAAGGAAATAGTAAGCATAACATTTTCATTAGTTTTTTATTAAAAAAAATCTATAAAATAATTTTAGTAAGTAGCAATAATATTTCAATAAAAAGGTAGGCACTCACGGTGTCGCTGAGCCAGCTATAAATTAAAGGTTCTTTGATGTTCGCGTGGCTTAACACGGTTAGGTCAAATGTCCTCATATATATATATTTATAATATTTTCGTTTATAACTTACTCAGCTACAACCATGTACCGAGAGTATTTTTCGGCTTATAAAAAGCGTAAACAATAAAAATCAAAAAAAATTTAAGTAACAAACTTGGAACCATGCATCGAAAAAGCTGCTGTTGAAAAAGAAACATCAGAATAAATTTAAGAACTTCTATCGGATGTAGAATATCTCTAGGCAAGTTCTATAATAATTTTTTCGTATTTATTTACAGTTAGTTTACCCATTTTCATAATTTAAATAAGTAGTTCTGAAATTAAAAACATAAAAATACCACTACACTCAAAAAAATTTCCTACAACTGAGGAAACCTGCGCTAGTAAATGTGGAGAAGAGGAATGATTATAAGCCATATATGTTACTTAAAAGTGAAAATATTTAATTATCATCTTAAGAATTAGAAATTAAAAAACAGAAAGCAAGAGGCAGTCTTCGGCTGTATCGTAGTAAAAAAAAACGCAAAAAAAAAACAAAAGAATAATGATTGGAAAATAATTATTATCAACTGTTCTTGAGCTCGTTAAACTTACAAAATAAGTTAAAAAAACTAAGTTTTACGTAATTAATTTTTTCGAAAACGCCCTCTCAGAAATTGTGTTGAAACATGACACACAACAAATGTATTTGGAAATATTCATTAACTTAAAATAAGGAAAAAATGAGCTAAGTTTTCAGAAACAAAGATCGCACATGCAACATATTATTATCACGGTTTTTGCTCAATAAGATCGAGAAGATTTTATTAGAAAAAAGTTTCCTAGTTTAGCGTACATTTTTTTGAGTGTAGCTTTAAAAATCTCAACAAAATCAATTTAAAAAAAAAAAAAGAAAAAAAGCAAAGCAAAAAAAACTCTTATCTAGTATGCTTAGTAGATATGTAATGCGACATTTAGATGTTTCAAAATTTGGTGGTTATACAACGTAACGTAACGTAACATAGCGCAACGCAACGATTAATAAAACGCAAGAAGACAATCGAATCAAACGTAATGGAACAAAATGTAAAAGGACGCGCATTATGTTTTAAGCTACTCAAGAGATACGAAAATGTTTATGGCACGAGTACACTCAAAAAAAAAAAGTTGTTTCTTCACAAAACATAGAAAAGGTACTGATTTTTTGCGATAGAAATTTCTAAATACTAAAAAAAATTTCCTTCTTTCTTTGAAAAGTGTTTTTATTTTGAAAATAAATTTCACTGTCTCAACATCATGCACATTTTCTTTGTTTTGAGAATTTTTCTTATGATTTTTTTAAGTGTAGTTAGCATATAATGGTAACACAAGAACGAACAAACGTCAGTGTGTGCAATTATTGCATAACGTTGTAGGTACTATTTATTTATGTTCTATGTCATTCTCACTTTATTCTTATTTTGATTGAGTCTGTGAATGCGACTAATCGTATTCGATGTGGAGTTAGGATTAGTTCCTACTGAGATTGTAACACCGCCACCGGGTGGTGTGGGTGCATGTAAAATTTTTTGTAGTCGTATAACCTAGAGGAAAATAAAGAAATATACAAACATACATAATATAAAATAAGAACGTAAAGAAAATAGATATGAAACAGAAAGTGTTGGAAAAGACAGATTTAAAAGGCAGGAGGAAGAAAAGATAATACAAGTAGCAGAAGATAGTTTTAACAGTACACCTACATACATATCTAATGAACTAACTTACAACTAATATAGGAGTTTTACATTTATTTTATCATAATAATAAAAATATAAATATTTTGTCTAATTAGCTAATGTCAAGTAAATACATAAAACAATTTATATGAAATACACCCAAAAAATTTTTAAAATTTAGAAAACATCTATTAAAATGTGGAAATATTGCTATGAGGTTTCGTCTCAGAAATATTTTCTTCAATCAAGAAGTGCAATTTTTATTGAAAATTAAGACAAGGGATAGCGGAAAATCGTTCCAGTATACATCATATGGATTTTTGTGTATAAAGCCAATAATTTTAGAGCAAAAGCCATGAAAATTTGTGTGATTATAGATCTTAGCACCGAGAATGCAATTCTGATACTATCTCATTTTCGATCAATCTTGAGTTTGGCTCTTTGCGCTTATTGGCACATATATCAGCTAAGGTAAGACAAACCGGGCATTAATTTTCAATAAATGGATCTTATGTTTTATACGAAGGTTTTTAATCGTTTTTTGACCATATTTCTTCATTTATTCTTTAATTTTCTAAGTGTATCTATCTACTGGCTACAACAAAATATTCACTTGGAATTAATTTCTGTACAAATATTTAACATCTGAGGATATTTATTATTTATTGTCGCCTTTTATTTTAGTACTAGACCTGTTAAATGTGATTAGTAATTAGTAATTAATCGATTAGAAACAAAAGGAAAAATAAAAAAAGGTTAAAAATAATCCAAAAACGTGACTTTGATTACTTTTGATAATTTTTTAATTTTTTTTTATTTTTTCAGTATTGTTGATGTGTATATATCCCAATAAGCAAAATACGTTTACTATAAGCTTACCATAAACTTACTATAGCAAGCTTTTCGTTTGGAAAACTTTTACTATAATCATTGTTAAACGTTTGGAAAAAATTGTCGAATCAACGAAAGTGATCCCTTTTTAAGCAATTGGAAATGAGTTTTGGAAAACAATTTTTAATTAACGTTTTATTCAACATACAGTAAGGGTTTATTTAAAATTGATTGATAAAACTCTAATTTAGGTAACGACGGTGAAAACGGGCCACTAGCCTAATGAATATGTACTAGACCTTTGTTCCGAAGGTTGCTGGTTCCAAACCCGACAACTACCTCAATTTTTTAATTAAATAAATTATTATAACTATTTTAGAATAGGTTTAACAGATATTTCAGTTCCATTTATTAATTTTTTTTAAATTCAAGTATAATAAATATTTTTTTTTTTAATATTCAGCGCTAGCGTGGCGTGCTGCTTCCAATTTTTTATACAAATTGGCGGGAGCTACTGTTTCTGCCGACTCTGCGAAGCAAAGCAGATGAATTTTTGTTAAGAAGCCTTCCATGTCAGAAATACCCTCGCACCACGTTTCGAAAAACCTTTTTCAAACCACTTTCGATGTTACCTGTCCCAGGACTCGAACTTGGGCCTTTCGGTGTGGTACGCCGGCAACACTACCGCTACACCACGTCGGCCACATAATTAAGTTCATATAAATCAAGTATGTAAATTATTTGGCATTATTTTTGAAAACTGCCAAACTTTTCACCTCGCAGAAAGTTCACCTCAAGTTAATTCCCCAAAGCTACCATACAATTGTGAAAACATATTTAAACCTTTGTGCAATTTTTTAGTTACAAACTCGTTTGAAAACATTGAGTTTAACGTTTGGAAAATATTGTTTAATAAACTAGATTCCTTCATTGTTTATTGGGATGCTTCTACCACAATACAGAAAAAAAGAAAAAAAAAAAAAAAATTATCTAAGGTAATCAAATCAACGTTTTTTGATTTTTTTTTAATTAATTGGAAAATAATTACTAAAAATTTAAAGTAATTGGTAATCAATTATTAAATGGATTCTCAAGAAAATAATTAATCAAACCGGTAATCATAAGGATTAAAAATCATTATTTAACAGATCTGGTTCAAGATAAATATTGTTTATCCCGGTGACATTTCATAATGTCATTGACATTAATTAACATTTCAAGATGACATTAATTCGGATTTGCAAATTATTAATGAGGTTAGTTCTCATAATAATTTAACATTAATGCACTTTTTAAAGGTAAGTGATATTGACAATTCCATTGACATTATGACACTTCATCGATTAGCCCATATGTTCAAAATTTTAATACAAATATATGGCAAGATTTTATATATGACGCAAACTAGAAACTGATCCTTAAGTGTTCACTTTTGCTCCATAGTGTATGCATGTATGCTGCCAGAATTTTTTCGTTTTATAGATTTTGTGTATGGATTCGAAGTTTTGAAGCTTGATTTTGCAAGACTTTATGCATTGATTTAAAAATATAAGTACGAGCTTTAAACTGTATGGACATTTAAAAAAAATGTCCGACAAATAAAGCGAGTTATCATAGTAGAGGTTAAGAAAATATTGAAAACTTTATTATTACAATTTTATTGAGAAGAATTTTTCGGACTTAAAGAAAAAACTAAAAAAAAAAAAAGAAACAAAAAAGTTCGGGGCATTGCTGAGCGCAGTTTAAGATATTCATACTTCGGTTACTAGAGCAGACACTACCTTTTTTTTGGACACTTTTCTCAAACGTCGATATCAACTTTTCTTTAATATACAAGGTGGGGCAAAAGTAATCCTCCTATCAGAAAATGCTATAAATTTTGCGATTGGCCCCTAAAGTCAGTTGTGTTGTGACATTTGTGTAGTAAACACATGCGAAATACACGTTAATAAACAATGTTACGCTACACTGCTCCAGAACGCGGAATATTGCTGACTATTTATTTGACCAATAATCGGTCGGGGCCAAACGGTTACTGTGAATGGTGAGCGCTACAGAGCAATGATCAACGAGTTCTTTTTGCCGCAACTTGATGAATTGGGATTGGAAAACATATGGTTCCAACAAGACGGTGCAACAGCACACACTGCACGTGCCACAACCGATATGCTGAACATCGGAAGCTTACTTTTGCGCCACCTTGTATAATCTAGCATCTTAGCAACATAATTAGTAAAACATTGAAGCACATCACATTCATATTTTATACAACCGTTCCCATTTAAGCTTTAAAGTTTAGCTTCCCGACAATTGCAGCAAAATTGGTCGGCTGGTTAAAAGCTTACACGAGAAGACCGCAAATCAACAAGCGGACAGAAAAAAAAAATTACATCGACTTTTGAATCTTTGATTAATAATTAATTTTGGCACCCACACGAGAGAGTTTTGTTAGTTCTACAATACATACATACATACAGACAAGAAATTACAATTACAATACAAGTCGCTGTATATTTTGTTAAATTAGCTAGAATCTAAATGAGAGCTACGCAAGAACACACTTACCGCATCCTGAAAATAAAAATGAAAATAAAATTAAAAATAATAAAATACACAGAAAAATAATAAACGAAAGCAATAAGCAATTTTTTAATAAAGAATTTTAATGACACGGGTTTAGTGCAAGTATTTTGTGTATGTTAGCATAAACTGGTCAATACAGTAAAACGCCGCTAAAGTGCACTTTTTTTTAAGAAGGAGAACTAAAAACAAAATTTTTCCAAAACTTCGTATGCTTTACATTTTTAATTATTTTATTTATTTCATTTCAAGTCGTGGGTAGATTATTGGTTTACGTGCAAAGGCATCTGAAATAAGCGGCATGCTCTATCAAAAAAAAATAGTCTGGGATGACCACTCAAAAAACTTGAAAAAATTCTCTTCGAATATTTTTAAAAAATTTATTGCATAAGTTGTATATTAGTTTTATTCACCTAACGGTAGTGTAACGGCATAGAATAAAACAGATAGATATTTACTTATAAATATCAAAATGTTAAGGAGAAAAAGGGAATTGCTGTGAACACGATAGCTGGAGCAAATTGTGAGATATTTTTGGCACTCATCTTCTATCTCTATTTAAAATTGGCGAAATCGGATCATAGCCACGCCCACTTTTTATATATCGAATATTTTGGAAAATACAAAAAAGTTATTGTTCAGGACGTAATACACATATAAGGACTAAATTTGGTGAGTGCATTAAAATTAAGGAAACCAATTGATTTTTGGAAAAAATGTTGGCTCTGGCTATGCTGAATCTGTACCCAGTTGACATTGTTGGAAAGACAGGCGCAGATCGGGCTGATAGTAGGCTTCGATACGATGCATGTATGCGCACTATGGCCCCTAGCAAGTTGAATTACTGTGCGCCTGTATCTGCTCTGATTGCGAGTTTTTCCACGTATATCTCATCTGAGTGGTCTAGCGAACCTGTTTACGGATAAGTTTAAGCTGGATGGAAGAGTTGTGGGGATGTTTTTGTCAGGGGGACAATTTAGACGTCGGGTAGCATTGTAGCGTCTTTTAAGCGGAGGCTTCCGCCATCAAGGATGCCGTGGATGGGATGCTGTCCAGCGGTGTTACTGTCAAAGAGTTTAATATATACTCGGACAGTCACCCTTAACTATTTTGAGATGAAAATTATCTGTGTACCAAGCCTTTACGATATCCATGAAAGTTAGTATGCGAATCTTTTAGCCATAGCAGGTACTTGTGAACCGTACTTGGCTGACTATAAGGACCTGGGAATTCTGCTCGCAACCTTCAGGCTACTTCTGGATAGGTGGGCCTCGGAGTGTATCCATTCTCAAAATCAAATAAACAAAAAAAAACAAATAAAAATTCAAACTTTTATAATTATCTGCAAATGTGAGCCAATTTTACAGCATTTAAGAATCGAAAAATGAAAAAAAAAAACTCAGCGGACAGCGGGGAAAGTAAGCGTTTCATGCAAAAATGATTAAACATTTCAACCAAAGGCTTTGTGGGTACTAAACTCGGTTTAACTATTTCAAATTATTGCACAAATTATTTATTTATTTTAACATATCTGCGTTTGTCAAGTGATTAAGTAAATTTGTCACTATGTGTAATTACAAAATTTACACTTTACAAAACTAAAAATCGCATTTGGACCAAAAATTCATTTCTTACAGCAGGATTAAAGGGTAAATTTTCATAAATTATAAAACAAAGAAGAATTTTTAGTTCGTATTCACTTACCTTTCGCGTTTTATTATCGCTAGTAGCACCGTCGGCTGTGCTGCCACGCGCTCCACCACTAGCCGCTGATGAGGGAAATGACCCGGTGGCAATGTTGGAGAATGGTACAGGTTCCGAAAATTTGATGGTATGCAATAGTTGCATAACAACATTTGAGACATTACGAAATGACAATTTGCGACGACTACCAATGGCCGAGCGTACACCAAGCGTATTTAGCATTAATGGCTGCAACAAAAAATAAACAAAAAATTTGTTTAAAACAAATAAAAATTGGTAAAAATCCGAAAATGTGATACAGTGAATGATAAGTGTTCTTCAAATCGAGTACATACTGTATGTGAAGTTAATTTACTTAAAGAGCTATTTATAAACTAATTGCTAAATATTAAATTTTTGTTTAATGAACCTTTTTCAATAATTTATAAACTACTTAACCGATTTGAATTAAATTTTGAAAAGGTTGACTGATATGTGTATGCAATTGACCCAGTCATAACGGTAACCGTGACCGTTTCGTGACATCATTTGTTTCCAAAACAATGACAGTGTCCATCACCAAAACTGATACAAAACCTTAACCTGAAACTCTGGCTAAAACCATTACCGTAACCACATAATTTTAACGTAAATAACGAATTGTACCATTAAGCCTCTTTACAGTTAAAGTTACAGTTACAGCGACTGTTTGGTCTTACGGCTGCGGTTGATTATCGTTTATGGTGAGGTTTATAGTTCGGTTGGGGAGAGGATTATGATTACTGTTATGGTTTCAGTAACGGCGATAGCTGCAGTCGTCATTATCACCACCATCATCAGTGTCATTATACACCATCGTAATAGGCATTTCTTCTTCTTCTTTCACCTCTAGCCTTCCCATTATTTTTGTTTCTAATTTTTCTTTTCCTTTGATTTTAATTTTTCACCTTTCCTCTTTTTGATAGTAGAAGCTTAAATCTGCATGCTCAGGGCCTTTAAGGCACCCTCCAGGGTAGAGCGCTGAAAAGCCCCTTTTTTGTCTCATAGGGCATTTAAACAAAAGCAGTTGGAAAGCTCTCATTTTCAAAGTGAAAGGAATATAATATTAATATCAAATCTGAGTATTGAAACACTTTTTTGAAAATAATAATTTTATAAGTTAAAGTGGGCATCCGAAATTTTAAATGAAGCTTGGCATGAATTTTAAGAAGTCTAACAAATTTTCAAAAGGGCAGTCAACAAGGCTCAGAGGGACATGGAAAGCAACCCAGAAGCCAATAGACTACGTAAAGTTCCTTTAAAAAGTCTAACCTGAAAGAGATTGGACCTCGTCTTCTGTACCACGGAACCGAAAATAGCCATCAATCCTGAAAGGAACTATTATTCTATGGATCATCCAATTAACCCTCAAAAGGTCAAATCGGCTTTCACAACTTTCGACCCATTTAAAGCTCCGTGGCCCGATAATATCTGTCCCACTGAATTACAAATGACGAGTGACATTTTCTCTGCCTTGCTGCCAGAAATCTATAAAGCTTGTCACGCTCCCCAGATATAGACTGAGGCAAAGATAATCTTCATATCTAAAGGTGGTAGAACTTCACTCTCGAAATGAAATGATTTCAGGCCTAAAAACCTTGCCTCGTTTCTTCGCAAAGTCTTGGAGGTAATACTGCATACGCACATTGGAAACAATTTGCTGGCACAAAACCTGGTCAACATGCATACTCCAAAGGCAAGTCATGCTACCACCACGAAGATAGAAAAAGCAGTCGCATTCAAGGCCTTCACTCTTGGTATCTTTTCGCTATCGAAAGAGCCACCCACAGGCCGTAATCGAGTGCCTACAACGAATTGGATTCTCTGCTATACCGATGACATCGCTCTTACGGTGGCAGGTAAGCATCTTCAAACTATAGAAGAACTACTAAAGACCGCTATGAACCTCGTGGAGGGCTGGTAACTACGATCCCTACAAAATGGGAACTGTTATTTTCACCAGAAGATACAAGGTATTAGCCATTAGACCACCACTCCTAAATAAAGTGAGGCTCAAATTTTCTCCAGCAGTCAAGAACCTCGGCGTAATCTTGGAATGTAAGTTATCTCGCCAATGGAAAAATTGCTTTTAGTTTAACAAAATGTTTTCAAGAAGTATTACATTTTTTTTTTTTTAAATCTTTAAGTTTTTTTAAATATTTTCAATTTTTTTACAATACTCAATGTCAGAAGTCCTCATTTCTTATCCTGCATATATATAACTCTTTAAATATGTAGCTAAGTAATAATATATATGTAGTTATCTCTTACCTTACGCCGATGTGGAGGTGGCACTATAAAGTACGTATCTACACCATGATCCCGTAAATATGATGAGCGTTGATCGCCATGACCAGCTTCGACTTCATATTCACCAGACAAAGCGTCCAGAGTGGAACGTGTGACATGCACACGACCGGGTTCTCCACCAGATTCCATGTGATTAGCCAATGTGACATCGTTGGACCAAACATCAAATTGCCATTTACGTAAGCCGAGTACACCACAAAGTACTCGGCCAGTATGTATACCAACGCGCATATTCAATATTACATCGGTGGCTTCCACAACGGTGCTAAAGGAGAGAGGGAAGAGAGTGAGTGTGAGTGTTGTTCTAATACTCAACTTCTTTTTAATTTCATACTATAATTACAAAAAAAACTTACGCTATGGCATCAATCATGTCCAGACCCATTTCCACTGTACACTTAGCATGATCCTTTCGTGGCTCGGGTAGGCCCGAAACGCAATAATAACAATCACCGAGAATTTTAATGCGCAAACAATGGTTGTCCTGCAATTAGTAATGATACAGAGAATAGAATTTGCATCTTTTTAAACATTTGGTTTACGAGCTTTTTGAGGTATTCACTTACATGCGCCAATTGATCGAATCGTCCGAAGAGCTCATTCAACAGTCTTACTAACTCTTGTGCACTACATTGTGACGACAATACCGTAAAACCGACAATGTCGGCAAATAATATGCTGAAAAGAGAGAGAGAGAGAGATAGGAAGGAAAAACCATAAATTATTGAATTTTGAGACTTGTTTCGTTGAGTTATCTTTAATCACCCGCAGTGTGAAATTCGACAGCATTCTTCTGTTTGTGAATTGCAACGACATTTTTAAATTTTCCGATGTCAATGCCAATAAAATTTTGATAAGATGTAACCATAATAAACCTCGATAGTTTTAGTTAATTTAAGATTGTAAAGCCTTTTCGGGGCTAAATTTAGCATTTTTTTTTGTCCTTTAGCCTCATAATTTTGGTTTTAGCTTCGCGGCTGTTTTTTAGCCTTTTTTTGCTCCAAACCTTTTCTGGTCCCAACACCATATTTGTCATATAAAATTAAAGTGAAATGAAGGTAGTATTGTTGACGAAATACAGAAAATTTTTTGTAAAAATTTTCATTAAAAGTGATTTTTTGCAAAATCGTGCGCCTAAAAATATGTTCGTTTTGTAAGTACAGAACTTTTTTTTCGAAATGAATGAACTATTGGCTTATCAGTTATTTATGCCATGGTCTTTTAATAACCAGAGTATCCTCCTTGGTCTTGCATAAGTTTGCATATTCTATAGAGCTTAGATTTGAAAAACTTGTGATATGTCCCCATTGGAGTTTAAACTCAGAGTTCCTGTACTTTCTGACACAATAAATTGTTGTTCTAAAATAAAAAGAATTCCAGTCTCCTATTCAGTTCACCCACATGCTCTATATTAGGTTGAGTCCAAGGGATTCACTTGCCCCTTGCATACAAGACACATTTGCATTTCTTAACCACTCTGACACTAACCTTGAAGTATGCCTAGGATTGTTATCTTATTAAAAGCACCATCTTGGAGTCTTTTTTTTTCTCTGACAGCATTACATTTTTCCAAAATATACCTGTACTCAACAGCGGTCCTTGTGTCCTTTATCCGAAAAAAACAGACCAACACGATGGTGCCGTTTCTTTGGCACACTATTGTTAGTTTTCATTAAAAGAAGCATCCCATTATCTCTACGGGGCCTCTGTCCCATTGGAAAGCTCGCCACTGAATTTACTTATATAAAAGTGTAGTACAGATTTTAGGCGTTTTTGTTTGCATATAATCCGAACTCTACCCCGCTAACCAAAAGTAGGAAAAAAGACTCCATTCGAAGCCATAAAATGCACAATTTTTTGGAGCTTTACCCTCAGCAATAAGTTCTTTTCGGAGCTTTAAAACCGTTCTACAACATTCATATAATTAAACGTCGCCGCTCATCCCCTCTCCTTCTCACAATTCTCTTTAAGCGTACAACAAAAAGAATCAGAAAATGCTCTAAATCGCTGCTATAATTGAGCTTTGCAGTTTATCCGCTCTAAAATATTTATTTCTTCTCCCAAAACTTCGTGAATCTTCATAAAAAAGTGGGTTTTTTGATGTTTACTAAATAACCCTCCAAAAAAGTTCAAATTACGGACTCTGTTTGGATCACTTTGGTTGGCTGAGTACTCTGATCTCTGAAAGAAAATAAAGGGCGCTTAATAGCATGCACTGTTTAGCTAAATGGATCTTAAAGCATTTTGACCTGTAAAAATGTGCAATAATTTTGACATCACAGTCTGGGCGAGCAGCAAACCTCAGACATTTCCTGTAAAATAATTGTCTGGAACAACTTAACACTTAAACCAGCTTTAAGAAATGAATGCCCTTTAATTCGGACTGTCCAAAAGAGAGGTCAAAACTACAATTTCGCCATAGAAGTTGAAGAATATAAAAAGAATCGGGTCTCTTATTATTATATGGAATTATTCTGCCCACAAAGACATTTTTGCCACACTTGAGTTCAAAATCTACGCTTCGAGGATATCTTCTGCGACCACTTGCAATTTCCTCTACATCACTTTCTTCTTCTTCTTCTTTAAATGGTCATCTAACCGCCTGGGCGATTTTGACCGTCCAACATAGCTCGCCAAAAGGCTTTGTTGTTGAATTTCATTGGAACGTTGTTTTATGTGGTGGGTCCCAAACCCAACGCACAACCCGTTTCACGGGAGGTTGAATTCTATTACACGTTTGTATAGCGAGCCGCTTGATCCAAGACAGACGCCCGCTTGCAGCCGCACCACATGGTGATCAGACGCTGCTGTTTGAACCCCCCAGCAAGCCCTTAAACCGATTATGTCGGAGTGGCCGCTTTACGGTCAAACTATATATCTAAGGTATAAACAATTATGTATGTATGGCTAGGTCTATCAAAGAAGCAGTGAAGTCAATCAACAAAAAAAAAAAAAACCAATTATAATATAGAAAAATCAGTTTAAAGATGACACCACTGCAAATGCCAAACATGTATTCACACTATAGAGCTAAAGTCGTGTGAGAATTAGGTTGTTGTTATCGTATTGATCACTACCCTGCAAAAAATGCGATTAGTCTAGGATGCATCCGGGATGAGTTGCAAAGGAGTATGCGTCTAATGCCAATTCTGATCACTTTGTATAGGTTGAACTGTTCACATTTGCTTGAGCCTGTCCTATGGGGAGACCAATTGTAGCCATTTATACCCGAATAGGTACGAAAGGACTAAGCATGCTACAAAAGCTTAAATTAACGTACACCCCTATGAGCATGCTACACAAATAAAAATTTATTTATGTATTTGGAATTATAGCCGACTGTAGATTAAACGGATTAATCGCGGATCGCTCCATTTAGATTTTATTCACACGATTTTTTGCAGGGTAGCAGGTAGCTACGAGGCGCAGTGTCAGCGGCTCTTCTAAGAGCACGAAGAGCTTTTTTTTGGCGACATTAAACAAGCAATGTAAAATATGAGTGAGGTTTAGCAAAAAATATCCAGGTAAATTCTTACTTTGGAAATCAAATATGACATTCCGATTGAAATTTAAAGCACATTTTTAGCGCGTAGCAATCCTGAGCCCTTTCACATTGCTTTGAACTAAATAGTCAGCTCGTTTATCCCTGCACCAGCGCAGTTGCTCAGCTGTGTGAATACCCTTTATGTTAATTTTTGTGTTTTTATATGTACTTCAAGTGTCAATTGATGCACATAAATATAAACACGTCGAGTTGGGTGGATTTGGGCATATGCCAACAGATTGGATTGACGTAACTAAATTTAAACAAAATTTCAATAATGCAAAAATTCCAAAGTCGAAAGACATGCATCAATCAAAATTCCTTGAAAGTTTCAAAAAATAAAATTCGTATGTCGGTTGTTGTTGTTGCAACAGTGCTACGCGCTGCATAACTTATTGGTATCAAGTCTTCTAGCGGAAGCCCTGGAAAACTTACTTTTTGAACCGTTGAGCTGGAATGACTCGAGTTTTCCTAAGTATATTGTGCTTTTTTGGATATATTGAGAGTATTCTCACTGTGGAAGTTCAAAACAGAATTTGTCCAGCCTTTATCGGTGTTTTCAATGACCCTATGGCACACTACGCGATGTTAAGATTTGGCTGTCATTATCTTGTGCTCTTTAATATTGAGTACTTGTGCCTCAAACGGTGGGTTATGTTGTGAAGTCATAAGATTACAACGTGAAACAGCTCTGAGAGCGGTATTCTGTCAGTCCAGCTGTTATTCCGAATTTGTGTACTTGAAAGAGGACGACGATATTGATGGATTGGGGCGTCTGACAGAAAAGCGTTCCGAAGAGCAGACGGTGAAAGAATATGAAGCGAGGTAAAGAAGTAGTGAAGATAAAGAACTTGGGAGATCAGCGAGATAGTCTTTTTTTTAGATCAGAGCTCATCGACAATGGAATCGGTTGTTATGATATTTATCTGCTTCGAGAATTGTAGTAACTCCTTCAGTACAAGGGAGTTTCTACAGAAAGAAATTAGACAGGACACCATTCCAATCATACGTATAGATTCTTCCTGACTTCCCCAAATAGTTGTCCACCATACAGATAACTTACTTTGTCCCTTTTAAGTCCATCTTAAAGTGATATTCACCTAGGACTTGCAGGAGCATGGCGTCATTGGCAGTGTGTAAGCTTTTTGACAGGTGTCGAGTGCCAGGGGGTTTTGGTTCAACTCGCAGTTGGAGGCCGTATTTTTATTCGATTATCTTTGTTATCGCTCGTTAGGAAGACTCTCACTGGAACATTCCCATTCAATGACCTCAATTATTAAGTTGAATTCACCTAAATGCATCTTGTACCGGAAATAGTCTATGAGGTTGCCGAAGTGATTTAATTCTCTTTGAAAACATGCAGACGTTTCTTTGAGATCAAGCTCAGACATATGTATTAAAAAAACAACTACATCAATCTCATAGACATATAAATCGATATTTTCTTACGAGTTTCCAACTTTTTTATTGTAGTTGTTGTTTCATCAGCACTTTGATCTGCCTAATCGCTTTTTTAAGAACTGAGGTCCCACAATAGGTGGTTCTAATATATGGCATCATTCGGTGTCTACCAGACCAGCATAACCACGATCTTGGCCCTTGCGTAGCAAAGCACGCGAATCAGCGCTTTTGAGCTACGCCAAGTGGAAGCACGAAGGGAAGCCAAGTTATCCACGTCTAGCTTATTTAAATCTCAGTAGACGCCGGCCTACCACACCGAAGGTCCAAGATTCGAGTCCAGGTAACATCAAAAGTGGTTTGAAAAAGTTTTTTTTAAAACGAGGTTGCCTCTCAGCAGTGGTTTGGGAAAGTCTCCGAGTGTATTTCTGCCTTGGAAGCCTTCTCAGCATAAATTTATCTGCTTTGCAGATGCTGTTTGAAGTCGGCAAAAATCGTAGGTCCCGCCAAATTGTACAAAAAATTAGAAGGTATATCGCGATA
Source organism: Merzomyia westermanni (assembly GCA_949987695.1). Classification (NCBI taxonomy): domain Eukaryota; kingdom Metazoa; phylum Arthropoda; class Insecta; order Diptera; family Tephritidae; genus Merzomyia; species Merzomyia westermanni. The sequence goes on from OX465290.1 coordinate 31,691,752, forward strand.
TATATGTTTGATGTATACCCATATTTGGGTACGGTAGGAGCTATCCAGACAAATTACGCGTCGCTTCCTATAAGCGTGCCTCTGCCAGTAAGCGTGCCTCTGCCGGTGTCTTTGCGATATGTAAACATCTTTGGGCTCGGTAGTGCAATTCAGCAAAGTCGCTGCCTGTAAGCGTGCCTCTGCCGCTGCTTGTAATCGTGTTTCTGTCTGTGCCTTGTATATAGAAATGTTGTTTGACTGTTTTGCTGATGTGTATGTGACGCTCTGCTTATGTGGGTGTGTGTGTATGCAAGTTCTTTGCTGATTTTTATTTTTCGGTAATCGTGAATCTAAACCATAGTATATGTCTATTAGTAGCGCAACTTACTTCGAATCTGCACACACACACAAACCACACAGGGTGCGTTGTATGCAATAATAAAAAAATCAAATTTAAATAATTTAAAGTAATAGTAATCAGTGATTAAATGGATTCTCAAAAAAATAATTAATCAAACCGGTAATCATTACAATTAGTAATCATTATTAAACATGTCTGAACAGAACAACCCAAATTGTGAGCGCTCATAATTTTACTGCCTACCTATTTCTCTGTTGCTTTGAATAAAAAAAATTTTTTAGGTAAGCCGAAAAATGTTTAACTAGCATCGAAATGACAAATAAATAAAAAACTCCCAAAAATTTCTTTTTAATTTTTGTCTCCATGATTATTGCTTACACAACTTACTAAGAAATTTTGATCCCCTTTTCAACACTCACCTCACATTTTCATGTTTTTGTATATAAATACGATGAAATTGTCCAGCAACTGGTGAGAGTATATCATTTTTCATTTGCATTGCAACATGCTGAGGTAGAACCGACAATAAAAGTCTTTCTAATTTTTCATTTTCATCCTGAATTTCCAAACGGGCGGCAATACAGTTGCGCGTATCTAGGAATGCACGTCTTTGGGCACGTTCCATCATAATATTAACGACCAAGCCGGCAACATTAACACCGATAAACATAACAATGTTGGCGATAAGCTATAAAAACCAAGATATTTGCATGTGTTAGTGAGAATATAAAAATCAAATTTATCTAATTAGAATTTAAAAACTATTATTTAATGGAAAGTTAATTTCAGAGTTTTCTTGAAGATACGATTTAAATTGTATGAAAATATAAAACGTGCCACACTTTAATATTTGAACAGGCAATTTGCCAGAGCCAGCGGCTATCATCATTGATTGCGAGCTCGGTGGTTGCTCACTTTCTCCCTTTGCAGTGACAGAGAAGTGCTATCTCTATAATCTGAATACTCTCTGAACATCGTTCACCAGGTTGCCAACTTTCATTCTTGCTCTTCAGAGGTCTTTGAAGCTAGCTAGTAGCAGAAACTGTTCGCACCCCTGACTTTCGGGCATTACTTTTTTCTTGTAAAAAGGCTTCCAACTTCAACTCACGGTCGTGTGCTCAGATGAACCGCGTCGCGTTCTATTTCAACGTATAATCCGGAGTTTTTTGCTGTTGTTGTTAATAGTGTATTGATTGCCGAAACACTCCTTTGAGTAAATAAATTTGGCACGCTCAAGAACTACCACACCTTTGCTGCACGACTGTATTCTTCATCCTATTAGGTCTCTTTTTCTGCAATTAATTACTACATCAAAGGCGGTACGCAGGTCTGTTTTCACTGCTCATATATTCTGTTGAGTTGAACGGTGCTCTTAAAGAGCAAGTGTGAGAACTGAGTTGCGAAGTTCTTTGCGGTCGACCTCAACTATTAAGATGAGTCTCATCATTAACGCATAGTATTTTTATTTATTTCTGCCTACTCCGGATTTAAAGTCACCTAACACGATTCTTATGATAGCGCGGGTCAGCGGCAGTGCGTTCTACGGTCTGTTAGGATGTGCCCTTTTTCATATTCGCCTTCTGCTTGAAATGGCTCGAAGTATCTCCCACTCTAAAACCCAAAGCGAGTAGGTACTGTGACCACTCCAAAGGAAGTTGTGGTGGTGATGTCAACCAGCTGGGAATCGTCATCTTTCCCATTAAGAGACCGTTTACTTTGCCTGCGTTGTCATCATCAAACAAAAGTTTATCTCACTATCCGAGGTTCTTTAATGGTTCTTACTGGCGGGTGATAAATATAGCGCACAACCCACTCTACGAGGAATAGGGTTACAGTGTGGATCTGTATAGCAAGCTAGTCCATCGAGCTTAGAGGGACCTATCATGGAAGCTTGACGCCGCAGTAAACCCTAGAATCAATACATTCGACTTCCCGCTTTTGCCTTTCCGACTAGCCGCTTTTGGCTTTCGAAACGGATTTTCAGTAGCTAGACGGAGGATACTTGAACACTAGGATTCGGTTGCAGTAAGCTGCTTGAAATGCATGCAAAATAATAGGCTGCTCAATCCCCTTTAAATGGTTAACAGAAGTTTTCTCTACTGGCCTACTGCACAGGCTCAACCAGAAACTACTTTCACCTCAGCGAAATACGAGTTTGGAGAGTTTTGCTTCGATAAAAAAGCGCAAAAATTTTTTTGTGTGGGACATTCTAATGTACCCCGAATCAATGTCCTACTATATTTGCTAAATATTCTAAATCGACTAAATATATAGCTTACCTGATTATATTCCAAATAGCGAAATGAATCTGTTATAATTTTATACACCGTTAAACTTATATGCACTGAGGGCAAAATAATACCAAAACACACTGCTTCCCAGATTTGTAGTGGCATCATGGCGTAAGCCAAAAAGACGACAAACACAATCTGCCACACACCCTCCGCCATAACCTGAAAGAAATGAATCACAAGTTATAACTAAATAGTTTCTAAATTAAAGGAAAAACAGATAAATAAACTATTAACGATTTTAACATTTACATATTTTATATATGATCTACATATTTACATACAAACATATGCATATGAATGGCCGGAACAGTTAAACGAAAAGTAAACCAAGTCCAAGTACTCTACTCAGAAGTGGGCTAGAAAGGAACTCGTGAAAGAGATGATGATGGAGAGATAAGGTGAAGGGGTTTGTTAAGAATATCCTCAGCCAATAATGGAAATGAGCCTTGACCGAAAATAATTGGAGTATATTTATCTAAATGGACCTAACTTTTCTATTATTCATATCGAGTAACTTGAAAGATGACCTGATTCACAATACACAATTAACTCTTCTTCACTTCTTAATGAATGACTGGATTGCCTGAAGTATTTTCCACAGCAGGCAGTAGTTGTGGGATGGTGGTAGAGAAAGAACGCTTCACGACCAGAAGTCTAAACGTTGAAAACTGGAGGATTTAGAGAATTGAAAGGTTTTGGTTTCGTGTAATTTGAATCAAGAAATTTGTTGTATATTTGTATATCACAAACGGCTTAACCCAATTGCATGAAGTTTTTTATGTGGATAGTTAACTGCATTCTAAGAACACGTATCTAGGTGTTGCCACTAAGCATGCTTTTATAGAATTGCCACTATATGTTTTTTTGTATTGAAATGAGATATGCCAAAATTCATATCAAACGAAAGGCATTATAAGACGCATTTCAGCAAAAATATTTCTGGTTAGGGTTACCACCTAGGGTTGCCACTTAATGCCATTCAATTGGCATATCCACCACTATCTCGAAAACGACTTGACCCTTTTAGATAAATGTTAGAACGTACATAGGTAAAATGCTTCATTTAAAGCTCTACTACTTAAGCGTCGCTATTAGGATGTTTTTATAGGGTTGCCACCTATTTTATTTTTTTAAACAATTTAGTGAGATATGGAAAAGGGAAACGAAAGGTATTGAGTGTCGTATTTCATATTTTATTTCATAGAACTACTTTCATGTAGGGTTACCACCTAAGGTGCGCACCAAAGGTTGCCACCTAGTTCCATTCGTTTTATTTATTTCTATGAAATTTTGTCTATAGGTTGTCTGCTGAAACTCACGCTCTCTTACAGATATGTTGAGAAATCTTGAATCAGAAGAAGACGCTTTGCGTTTACCAGCAAATATAGAGACTCTTGTTTACAACCCCCTGCGGGTTAGGGGTTTAGAATATGCCCGAGGTAGGCATACCTGTCGTAAGAGGCGACTAATATGCACAAAGGTAATGACATGCAACTCGATGGTTGATCTACGGATATGATGCCTCTCACCTCTCATTACCCATCTTATCCTTCCTTACGGAAGGAGGGGTGACATGACCTAGAAGGTTTCACTGGTCAGAAATCGCTACCAAGACAGTCGAGCAGTACCGCAAGGGAGTACCGGAGCGTACCGGGTTCAAATCCGGCCAAGGATTGTTAATTCGACAACACTCACCAAAACCTTCGGGGAGTGTTTTTGTCGTTACCACAACAACAACAACAACTCTTGTTTACAATCGATTATCTGTCTAATCGTTTAGTCGAACAGCAAACTATTGAGCTGTTTGAAAATCGAATAGAAAATATTCGATTTCGATTTATCCACTAACTGTGACCAACGATTTTTATAATATAAATATTTCTCCAGTGGCAGGCATGGACGCTGCAGAACGTCAGAAAAAGGTATACAAAATAAAATGAGTAAAAGAACTAACGACAAGTTTTAAGTCGCTGATATGTATCCTTGATTTTATAAGGGTTTTCTGCTGAGCATACGTAACACAGAACGAAACAAACACTAAGGTTAGCGGGAAGCCGAAACCGGTTTGTTACCAAACCAAATTTGACAAGGGATGACGTAAACTCGTTCCAATATACATCAACAGAATTTATAATAAGTTTTTAGAACTTTTGAATATAAAATTTTAAATGTGGTTTGTGTTTTTTTTAATACAAATATATGTGAATTTTTTATTTATTTAATTTTTTTTATTAATGTATACATAGTTTTAAAAGTTTTACTGTGATTATGACTTTGAGCATCTTCTCAACCTCTGATTCAAGTAAATCTCTATTACAGCACTATAACTTCGGAAACTAAGAACTACTTATCGTCGATTAAGTGGTACAATAACTTATAACCGCAAACGATTCAAAGGATGTACTTCCGGAACTTTTTTCACCATCGTTCTGATAGCCTACTGGTTAAAAAAATATGCCAAAATGCCGCTGATGAAGAAGTCTGACAACTTTCAAAATGGCTCTATAAGAAAAGGTATGGCGGTTTTCACCCAATTTCACTTTTGTATTCCAATTACAACTTTTAATATTTAAAAAAAGTTATTAAAAATTAAAAACCATAATATGTTCATAAAAATTTGAAAATTTTTTCAAAACCGCCACTTTCAGAGAAATGTAGTATTTTGAAACTGAGTTCTGCTAATAGAGCGTGCCGGAATGAAATTCAGAGACAGAACAACTCGGAGCACATCTTGAAGTAGTGCGGATCGAAGCCATTTATTAAGAGGGGGCGTTTTTGCAACGAAAATCGATATAGCTTGTTGTTCCACACATCTCAATTCGTTCAGTTTGTAGGTTCCATTACTTTCTTTTTCCATATCTACTTAAAACAAACAAAAATAAATGAGATTTTAGGAATGCTGTATATAATGATCTCGAAATTGCCATCCCTAGTCTTGACACATGAGCTCAACTCTAACATGTTCTACAAGTCTTAAACATAAGTTCTGCAAACCACAACTGAACAGTAAATGAGAATATGATTTATTTATTGATTAGCTACTAAGATGAATCTTATGAATGCACTGAATCTTCTGAGAGAGTTTGTTTTTTCAATATTCGACTAATTACAAGAACACGCTCAAATTGCATTATCTAAACGAGACTAAGCTCACTACGGCCCAGCGAGTACATTTAAGCTGAAGCGATTAATTGCATTTAGTTCATGAGAACATATAAATATTTATAAATTATTTGATTACCTCAGACTCTTTCTGTAAAATGAAGAAAGTGGAAAATTATGAAAAAGAATTTAAAAAATATCTTACAATGTACATACTACTATGTATGTAAAAGTAAATAAATGCGTACATATGTATTCTAAATTTTCATTTCATTAACAAATAATTAAGTTAAAATTTTATCTAAATAAATTTTATATTATTTTTTCTGTTTATTGGAGTGCATTTGCTCACCTCTTTTGTGTCCACAGGAAAAATGCTGCCCAGCGTTGGCATCGAAACAAAACAAATGGCCGAAGCAAAGAGCAATATGCCATAGCAGAGTATAGGCAAATGATGGTCCCTGATGACGCGACATTGCAGTAGAATTAGGATAATTGCGAATAGCAGGCACACAATGGAGTTGAATATATTCTGCGGGTGAGATAAGATAGTAAAGCAGTTTAGTGAGATAAAAAATTTCAAATAAAAAAAAAATATTTAATATAAGAAAGAAGAAGATACGCCAAAAATAAAGAGACTGTCACAGACAGTCACATAAACCTTTACTCGTATGTAATACCAAACAAATTCACATAGCAACTCCCATTACTGATAGTCACTGAAGAGGGTGAACGCCTTTACAAAGTAAGAATTTTTCTTTACACGAGAAGAAATGGCTTGTCGCGTTGCGTTTTACATAATGAGCCCTTAAGTTGAGGAAGTCTGTCTTTCCGGATTTTATGTTTTGATAGTTTGTTGTACAAATTGTTATTGCTGTTGTAGGTAAGTAGTGTTTTACTAAAAAAAAAAAATAGTCCTTGCTTTGTCAAAACAAGAGTAATCATGATCAGAAATGAATTCAAGGCCAAAAAGTATAATTCTATTACTAAATTTTTTTATTGTTTTTATTTTTTGTATACCTTTCATGAACTTGAAATGGTGTTAGCACTTTGGTGCGATGTTTATTAGTATGAGAAGAAGAAGAGATAGACCCACCAATAATTATACCGAAATGATCAGGGCGATGAGATGAGTCGATTTAGCCATGTCCGTATCTCCGTCCGTCTGTCTGTCTATCTGTTTGAAAGCAAACTTCCCTCAGTTTTGAGATATCTCGCTGAAATTTGCTAAGGGGCCGCCATTTTGTAAAACATGAATCATTTGTCGGAACCACCAAGCTCAGACCAATAAAACGGATAACGATAAATGGGGTTTGAGCTATGTATCCTTAAATTAACAGTTTTGCAGAGTTTATACCAATTGTGTGTAAGGATCGGACACTTAAAACCGTGACACGTAATCATGAAAGGTATAAAGTCTTCGGCACTTTTTTTTTAATAAAATTTTTGAATTATTACATGTTTTTATTAGTACAGATAGTTAAAATTTATAGAAAATCGCCATAGCTTTTCATATGGATCCATTTCGGCAGCTGCTAAACTTTTTAATCAGAGAAATGTTAGTATGTTCTGTTAACCAGTAGGCTATCGGAACGATAGTTCGTTTTTCAGCTAGCGAAAACCCAATTTCTATTAATTTTCAACACAAATTGAGCAAATGTCAAACATCTAGATATTCTGTTCTGTTTATTAGCCTAAAGTAATCAAAAATGGTTGAAAACAACGACCACTTTTAAAATTTTTCCAATGTATATTGTTTCATAAACCCGTATCGGAATTTTTTTCGACATATGTATGTATGTCGTATCTTATAAAGTCTGGAATCTCTTGCTTATAACGAACTCATTTAAAAACCGTTAAAAAAAAGGTTCGGAAATTTGTATGAATTTGCAAAATACCTTGATCATCATCCAATCCACCTGATTTCTTAGTTTTCAGGAGTCGTGGTTTTTATATATTTTTCTACCTTCTTTTTCAAATATGCATATCTCTTGCTCACCTAGAACTTACACAAAAATCTATTGCGGGATTTTCCCGATTTTGAAATAATGTTTCTTTATATATCTCCGCTGTTGCGCCATCTAACGGCTCTAAAACTCCGGGTCTGAACTGAACAATTTTAAATTATAGTTTTCATTAACTTTAATTATGTACTAAATACAGGGTGTTCAGGCGCACCACACCAACCTCCATAGGACACTGCCCCGTCAACACCACAGTCATCATGGACAGATGTGCCTTAGAGAATTGTAGTCCTTCCGATGATCGCATGGCGTCAAAACCTGGAGCAGAAGGACCTTGACACCCGACAAGAGGTAGTGCCAGCCCAGCACTTTCTTAGCTGATTCGAAGCCCACCTGCACAGAAGTAGACTGCTGGAGTCATCCACGCTGATTTTAAGAGAACTCGCTTTGGCGAAGAGATCCCCATGGAAAATTCCAGGAATGTCTTAGGGCCCTGGCACTATCAAAATAGCTAGACGCAATCATAAGTGATGCCAAACAGTCACTGAATGTACGAGTAAATTTTAAACTTTCTAACAGTGACTGCGCTAGGCGCATCCTTAATGGCGGCAACTTTCGTTTGGAAGACGCTACAAATTAAGTTTCCTGCTAACCCCGAGTTCCTGGCAAAAACACCGCCCTCTCCCCAACTCTTCCATCCAGTCTTGACGCATCCGCGAACAGGTTCGCTAGACCCCCAGATTACTTCTACGCCGCCACTCGTCACTTGTGGGTCCTTAATGAGCTCTAGCTCATTGTGAAATAGGGTTTTCATGCATTTAATAGGTATTCCAGGGATTCAACTAGCATTATTGCAATTCGAATGGAATTGGTTTTATAACCAGAGAATATCCATCAAATAAAAATTTGAGTGCTGAATGAAATAAAATTCCAGTAAAAATAGCTTTTGAGTATAAAAATTTTCCCATTCAAAGCTGATTCTCAATGCAATTCTATAAGTACTAAAATTTATTTTTAATGGATCTTCAACTGCATTACCACTCAATGGCAGCAAACTAGTTTAACTAAAATTAAATGTTGAGTGACAATCAGCATTTATTTTCAAGCAAATTTCATTTCATTCAACACTAAAGTTTTAACCTTAACTCAGAATTAACATTTAATGGTAATAAAAGGGTAGCTTCCCTAAAATAAAATGATGAGTGTATTTAAAAACAAGTAAGGAAAGGGCTATCTTCGACTGTGCCGAAGACTTTATACCTTTCATGAATACGCATCACGGTTTTAAGTGTCCGATCCCTACTTACAATTAGTACAAACTCTGCAAAACTGTTAATTTAAAGATACATAGCCCAAAACCTATTTATCGGAACAATCTATTGTATGGGAGCTATATGTTATGTTGGTCCGATATGGGTGATTTTCACTACACACATTACAGATATAATAAGAAGCAAACCTGCAAAATTTTACGTTCCTAGCTATTTAATTGCGAAATTTATAGCCCAAAACCCATTTATCGAAACTATCGATTGTACGGGAGCTATGCGTTGTATTGCTTCGATCTTGCTGATTCCGACGAATGATTAATTTCAGGCAAAATGGCGGCTCCATACCAAATTTCATCAAGATATCTCAAAAACTGAGGGAATAGTTTGCGTACAAACAGACAAACGGACAGACGGACATGGCTAAATCAACTCAGCTCATCGCCCTCATGATTTCGGTATACTTATTGGTGGGTCTGTCTCTTCTTCTTCTAATACTTACAAACATCGGACCAAAGGTATAATACCCTTTCATGTTCATGAAAGGTATAAAAAATTCTCACTCAAGATTTTTTAGTGAAATTTAATTTCATTCAACAGTCACTCATAAATTAGTGTTAGCCATAAGAAAATGAAATTTTAATATCAGTAAACATGGAGTGATTAGTGAATTGTTTGTCGCATTAAAATTTTAGTGCCGGCTATCCAGGTCTCCCTGTGAATAATTCGCTTGTTATCTGTATACTTATTTTAAACTTTCTCCTTATTTTAATTAAATTTTACATTTTCTTCTATTTAACTCACATGAAATGTAGGCGCATTATTGTAGGCTAAAGACAGCGCCGCCATGACACCGCACAATACCACCACCAACGCGACCACGCCCAACACTGAGAAGCGTTGCAATTTAAGCGTATAACGCTGATAAAGGCATTCCAATTCATCATTTTCGAAGCGCAGCGTATTCCATGGACGGCCACGTGTCGCTTTCACCGCATGATCCATGTTTGCATTGCCCAGCCGCCTAGCAGGTAGCAAGCGCGGCGGACTAAAAGATTATGTCAACGATGGCAGCTGAGGTGTTAATATGCTCCACACACACTCACTGCTTATCCACAATATGACGGCTTGTAAGGTGGACCAGTTCTCTATACTGCAGCTCGTATCCGTTAAGTTTTTCGACAATTTGCTGGACCACTGCAAAGAAAAATAGAAAAGTACATAGAGTTAATCACTGTGCTAAGTACATCATCAGGCGATATGTTATCTATAGTTATGTAGTAGAGTGTAGGCAAAAAAATATTTATTTTGTTCTTTGCACTCTCGTGATAATTTCTGCCTGCCCCATTTGTATTGATAGTCACAATTTTGAGCTAAGTATACTCAATATAAGAGTTTATTTTGGTTTTGCACACTTTTTGGTAATAACTGAATATATTGAAGAAAGGAATCAAAACAAAATAAAATAAAATAAAATAAAATAAAATAAAATAAAATAAAATAAAATAAAATAAAATAAAATAAAATAAAGTATAATAAAATAAAATAAAATAAACTAAACTTAACTAAGATAAAATAACATAAAATAATGTAAAATAGAATAAAATCAAATTAAGTTTAATAAAAAAAAATTTAATAAAGTGAAATAAAATAAAAAAAAAAATAACAAAAAAAACAAATAAAATAAAATAAAATAAAAACAAAATAAAAGAAAATAAGATAAGAGAAATAAAATAAAAACAAATTAAGATAAAATAAAATAACAACAAAAAAAATGTAATAAAATAGAATGAAATAAAATCAAATAAAATAAACTAAAATAAGATAAAGGAAGATAAGATAAAATAAAATAAAAACAAAATAAAATAAGATAAAAAAAAGATAAGATAAAATAAAAACAAAATGAAATAAAATAAAATAAAATAAAATAAAATAAAATAAAATAAAATAAAATAAAATAAAATAAGATAAAATAAAATAAAAAAATTTATAAAATAAAATAAAACTAAATCAAATAAAATAAACTAAAATAAAATAAAATTAAATGTAGTAAAATAAAATAAAATAAACTAAACTTAACTTAAATAAAATAACATAAAATAATGTAAAATAAAATAAAATCAAATAAAGTGTAATAAAATAAAATAAAATAAAGTGAAATAAAATTAATAAAAAACACAAAAAAAAAATAAAATAAAAAAAATCAAAATAAAAGAAGATAAGATAAAATAAAATAAAAGCAAAATAAAATAAGATAAAATAAGATAAGATAAAACAAAAAAAAACAAAATAAAATAAAATAAAATAAAAACAAAAAAATGTAATAAAATAGAATGAAATAAAATCAAATAAAATAAACTAAAATAAGATAAAGGAAGATAAGATAAAATAAAATAAAAAAATATAAAATAAAATAAATTACAATAAAATAAGATAAAACTAAACAAAAACAAAATAAAGTAAAATAAAATAAAATAAATTAAAAAAGATAAGTATTCATGAAACGAGCTCAAGGCCAAGAATAATAATTTTTCACTTTTTGAAATTTTATGAAAATTATTATTGTTTTTATTTATTAATAATCATTTTAATTAATTAATTAAAAAGATAAAATAAAATAAAAACAAAATAAAATAAAATGTTGTTTTCGAAATAGTACTATAACTATAGCCTGTATATGTTTGTTGCTTTAAATTTTTCCTCTAATCAAAAATAATAATTAAGAATTATTATCAACTGATCTTGAGCTCGTTAAACTTAGAAAAATATGTAAAAATGAACAGACCATAAAACCAACAACAAAAAAAAAAGTTTTAATAAAATAAAATAAAAACAAAATAAAATAAAATACAATAAAATAAATCAAAATAAAATAAAATAAAATAAAGAAATAATTTAGAATCTTTCTAGTATCTAATCTCAACGGGGTCAAAAGCATTCTACTAGTAAATTTTTCATCAACAAAACAAAATTTTGCATTAGCTTTTCTGCGCTATATTAACTATTTCACTCGCTCATAATAAATTCATAAATACGAAAATATTTTCCTTTATTGTCATTGTTGCGTAAAATTTGTTTTGTGCATCCAGCGAATATATTTACATAAGTATATATGTATATATGTACATTTTCATCAGTTATACCGGTCATTATTTTGCATGTTTGGTTTTAAGATTTCCCATTTTCTTTAATTTTATTTTGTCAGCATGAAATCTATCACAAAACTGAAGCATGTTTATGATGCTCGCGAATTATTTTTGGCATCAAATCAGCCCGTGCGAAAGTTATGTATATATTATATACATTTACATTGCCGGATTTACGGTATGGGAAAATGGGCCGAGGCCGCTTTGGAAATTAGGTTTCGAGATTCCTTGCAGGACATTTTTTTAATCGATAATGAATGAATGTGGAATATGTGAACTGTTGTTAAATACTTGAGAAAAAATCAACAAGAGGACCAAAATCAGATAGTATGTTCCTTTGAAGTATACGAGAAAAAATATTGATCGCTCCTAGCGCGGTATCGAAGGAAATTCAACAATGAGCTGCATGAGGCTTACTCAAATATTAGCACCTGATAACTGAAGTAATTTTTTGGGCCCCTACAGCTTTTCGCCACCCGCCCTAAAAATTAGTGATGTGGCCCAGGTAATATATATACTATCATGCGGATTATAGTATATTGTTTGTACTCAAAAAATATCTTACTTGTCATATAGTGATTTGTACCTGTATCTACCTAAGATTTGTTGTAGAAAACATTTTTGTTGAAAAATTCTATTTAAGTAAGATATAGTACTAGCATCCATGGTGTTTCTTATTTATGAATCAACTTTTTTAGTTTTTTATGGCAATTTTTTGGTTGCCAGATTACGAACACTCTTTAGTCATGCCTTCATAGATCATAAAAAATCCTAGCTAAGCATAACAAATACGGATTATGCATTCAAAAGTTGTTGTCATCGAATAAGTATATGATAGTGAGCCGATCCCGATAAAAAAAATTAGTCAATAGGAATCTGAAACTCTACAAAGGTGTCTTTGTCTGAAAACAAATTTGTTTCTGTTTCGACGATATTAATATAAAGATTATCTTTAAAATTTTTTTATTAGCTGTTTGCTTTCTATTTTTAAGTGCTTTTCTATGTGCTAAGTTTCAAGTTCTTAGGTTGCCGTTAAGCTACTTAAAATTCTATCTGGATTTCAAACTTACTTTCTAAATGGCTCGATTCGTGCTCCATCTGTAACTGGACTCTGAACCATGCGTCTAGTTTCAAGTATCTAACTCACTGGTAAGTTACCCATAAATCAATGGCAAAATTCGTTCATTTTTCAGGGATTTTAATATGTTTCCAGCAGCGCGATACCGGCCGAAATTTTGTCTCCCACAAATTGAATTGCCACCTAATCTTAAACTGCGTGTCTCTAGGTCTCTGGGAACTTAGTTAAAACTCGAAAGCAAGATTCTTAATTTCTAATTATTCGATCCGTTAGTATTTTCTAAATGTTCGATCCGTGCGCCATATACCTTAAATCTGTTAATTAAATATTTCACTGTCGAGGGAGATCTCAACTATTTCTTAAATTTCAAGTCTATAGTTCGGCGGAAAGTTAGTCAAAAATCTATCTCTAGATTGGGGTTCTTTTCCTGCAGTGTCATTATTCGAAATTGTTTACTTGGGAATAATCCCACGAAAACCAGAAAAAAATATTTGGGGGATGACTTGGCCTCCGTGATGATGGTGATACCTGATTCGATAAAAGTCTTGAAAATATCTGGTAGTGATCCCAAAAGTGCAATTTTCTTAGTAATCGTTTGTTTTCACTGTCACTAAAAATTTCTTGGTAAGTGCAATTTAGTGCCCACCCCTTGCCTATATTCAGGTCTGTTAAATTCCCATTAGAATTGAGTAGCCAATTGATTGTATAGCTTTTTTAATCATTACTACTTATTTTAATTAAATATTAGATTATTTTAATGGTTTTTCGAAATCCAAAATTACTTATTGATTATGATTATAAAAAAATAAAAAGTAATCGAAAAAATCTGATTATTTTTGATTTTTCTAGACTTTTTTTAAATCATTAAAAGTCATGATTGTTTTTTAAAAAAAATCATTAAACCCGCAAACAATGGGTAATCAATCAATTATATGCTTTTCCAAAAAGTTTTCAAACAAACCAGTAATCTTTATAATTAGTACTTAACAGGTATCTCTATTAGGGTGGGTCGATTTGTATGGACGAAAGTTAACCGATATCGCGCCATCGATTTTCCGATAGGTTTTGGCCTCAGGAAAAAAAGTTCCACTACGCTTACCCAAAAAAATTATTTTCGAGCCTGCGAAATTTCATTTTTTTGACTTTTTTCGACTTTGATTTTTAAGGTTTTTTTCATGACCTACTAAAAAAATTTTCATTTGATTTAAAAATTTTCATATATACCTGCCCGACCCAAAACTGTCCGCTAAAAACGTTGCCGATAACAGTTTTTTAGAAAAAAAAAAGTATTTTTTGGGTTTTGGGGAGTGCTTTGGTCAGCAAATTTACCCTTTCGCCATTTGTTTTAAGGGGTTCTTCAGCATACATGCAAAAATGTTTCGAATTTGTCTCATATTTCCTGTCCCATTTAAAATTATGCGCTAAAAACGTTGGCGATAACGGTTTTTTGAAAACAAATTTTATTTTCGGGTTTTGGAAAAGTCGATTTTTCGACCAAAACAAGTCCCAAAACCCAAAAATAATTTTGTTTTTTTTCAAAAAACTGTTATCGCTAACGTTTTTAGCGGACATTTTTGTGTCGGACAGGGTATACATGAAAATTTTAAAATCAAATGAAAATTTTTTTAGTAGGTCATGAAAAAAATCTTAAAAACTAAAGTCAAAAAGGTCAAAAAAATAAAATTTCGCAGGCTCGAAAAATATTTTTTTAGGTAAGCGTAGTGGAACTTTTTTTCCTGAGCCCAAAACCTATCGAAAAATCGATGGCGCGATATCAGTCTACTGTCTATATTACCTTCCCCAATACGTTTCACCCATCAGTTATCTGATTAAATACTTGGGGTGACTTTTAAATAGCACCTATCAGACCCATCTCATCTTATCAGTTATTTCACTTACAATAGAAAGTTGTGGGCATGAGAGTTCCTTGCACCAATATTTTTCATATGATTTAAGTACAAGCTATGCACCTGCCATACCCTTTTTTACGTTTTTATTTTGGATAAAAATAGCGAAAAATCTTCGTTGCCTCTCAGCTCTGCCTTGCTAATTCATTCTCTGTAGCAGAAACTTGCTCATTGAAGTGTTAAATGATTCCATCACATTGGCTTATGCCAATAAAAAACAACAACTACAACAAAATGCTTATACAAACATTGTTATTAAATTTTTCAAACGAAATTATTTTTAGTTTACAGCGTAGATGGGGACGGAGTTATCGATATCGATTGCGGTTTTTGCCTCGAGGCGAGTAAGAAGGCATGCAACACAAACTTTTAATAAATTTCATAGTCACGTTCTATGTAAGAGAATAAAGTTGTAGAGGCGGATTTGCATATACTTATGTATGAAGATGTGATAAAAGCGTTACTGCACTAGGCAGGAGAGTCTTCTATTCACGCCTTCGCTGCTATTACAATTTTAGGCCGCCCCTCTTTATTTTTTGTAACCCTTTGAAAAAAGCTACCACCTCATTAATCACAAAGTCTTGACTTATCATATCAATATCTCTGCGAAAAATTATTTTATATTAATTACGTCTTAAGTTCAAATGGTCTAGGCTCCATTCCTTTTTTCACTAAGCCTCTTTTAATTATCGGATACATTTTTTTGTTAAAAATTAGCAAAATCTGTTGACAGCCACGCCCTTTGGTGGTGTTTTTTTCAAGGTTCGGCGTATTGTAAAAATCTGGTCGCTGGTGGATTGACTAGGTCTGAAGTCGCACTTATAAAGCCAAATCAGTCTATTTACGTCGCGCTTGACTCTTATCCGATATTCAAAAGCCAGACTCCATGATAGTTTGTGCAGTTTGCAGGATCTGCCTTTGCGTGAGACGGGCAGAGAACACTTAGATTAAAATCTTCAGGCATACATTCATCCGACCATAGTCTGCATAGAACTGAGTAGCTCTTCGCCGACGTGGTAGAACAACTCAGCAGCATATCCATTACAGCTTACTTAAAAGAAGTTGCTTATACCGAAGAGTTCCTAATTTCGTGGTGCCTTCGTAATTTATTAGAGGCTAGTAAACCCGTTCCGCCTCGCTGCGTCTTAGAATTAATAAAGACTTAGTCCGATTTGAATCATTATATCCCATACAAGATAAGATATGGAACTTAATTACATCGCTCATTGCAGCACTCATTATCACCTTTCGTTTGATACTCATATTGTACTAAACACATTTTGGGTCACCTTGGTCCACGTATCGGTCGATATCTCCAAAACTAGTCGAGCTATCGGAACAAATGACCTCTTAAATTTTAATATAAACGTCTAAAAATACAACGGTAAAAGTTACATTCAATACCATTCAGCAGTTTTTGAGTGATGCGGAACCAAACGTACAGACAGACAGATATAAATTCTAAAAACTGTAGATTTGCCTTCTATTGGCTTAATACTGATCCCTTCTATAGATTTTAATTAAATACCTGCAATGTACAGACATCCACCTTTTACGATTTTCCTATACATATGTAGAGAAGAGATTCGGGCGGCTGAGAGTGGGTCTCTTTGTCGCGATATTTTACTACGGTTTTCTCTCTACAGCCCTCTTTATGTGCATAATGTGGTGCGCGGCACGTGGTTTTAGCAAGTCGGTGCTAAGCTAGGCATACACGTTATTGGTTGTTGACGTCATCGCTGACAGGGTTTCAATTCAACTGGAAGTTATGATTGATTATTTATGACTTCTTCTTCGCCACGTACGATTTTTACTTCTTTGACAAGGTTACATTTTCGTACTACGAACCATATATGTATGTACATACAAACAAACATCTACACATAGATTTACCTAGAACTATATTGTAGCAGTTTAAGTTCAAATTGAAATTCTCTGAAGGTTGAAGAGTTGGGTGAAAACTTTGTGAACGCATAAATCCTTTTCAATAACCATAAGTTAGCAACAATAGTTGGGCTTCTTCTTTTTCTATGTTGAAATTAGCTTAAATAGGGAAAATACGCTCAGCCTAGATATCCAACTGAGAGTGAGTCTTGCAAATTGTGTATTTGAGAGAAAATACGATGTATAGAACTCTGAGTTATGCTGATGGTGAGAATCTAATGACGTTGAGAGTTACCATAGATTTACCAAGATAGGAGCTAAAATTTCGGTATATCAGGCTACCACATACTGACTGAGTCCGGCGTACCACATTTCACTCACCGATAGCTTAATCCAGTTTCACTGCAGCCTTTATAGAAACTTAGTCGCAAGCTATGTGTAACATAGTAAGAAGGGAAAAATCCCTCTTGCAAAAAAATCCTATTTCGAACTGAGTAAGTAATTCAGAAGTAAGGTCCTCTCTCGACCAACGAAAATAACACTCAAAGTTATTTATCGTACCTTTCCTGCTGTCGGGTGCAGATCTTTAGACATTGACAACATCTGATGAGTCGGCTCTTGGACTTTTTGATAAAAATTTACTTTCGAAAGAAAGCTGTATGCGGCTCTGGGTAGATTGAATTCCATTACAGTTACATTCCTCATTAATTGGGAAAAGTAATTGAATCCTTTGCCTCACATAAAGGGAAATTAATTACATTTCAATTCCTCAGAAAAAATTGCCAAAAGTAAGTTCCTCTTTTTTAGGCTCGAGTACATGGATTTCTTTTGTTATGGAAGATATATAGTATATATAGTATGCACAAATGCAATTTCTTCCCCAGTACTTTGGAAAGGATTTAAAAATGTAATTGCAAATTTTCTAAGAAATTATATCGTATGTAATCGAGCCTCAAAATGAGGAAATTACTTTTGGTGTTTTTTTAAGGAATTGTAATGTAATCAATTCCTTTTATTTGAGGCAAAGGAATTGATTACATTTCCAATTACTTGTAATTGGGAATTGAGGGTAATTAGATTCCTAAAGTAATGATTACTACCTCTGCTCTGTTTGTGTGCAGACACCGACATACTTCAATGAATTAAAACCCTGCGGCTTCGTTGGATAGGCCATGGTGTGACCAAAGAAAGAAGGATCCTATGTCCGATGTAACAAAATCTCACAACTAAGTATATATTGTAAAGTTCCACCTGAATTTATGCTTTCTTACATGGTTTTCCCTATTTAATGTATTCACGGCCTCTGGTTATTTTAAATTTTTTTATCAAAAAAAATTGTTTTTTTAATTACAGTGATAATATGTATTTCGCATAATTGGGAACAAATTTTGTAAAATTATCAAACCTAGTATGAAATTCTAGAAGTCTGTGGCGTCATACCATAGAAACAAAAATATTTAGCTTCGTAAAGTTTTGTAGGAAATTACATTTTTTACAAACAAGCTGGGATTGAAAATTTCGTCAGCTGTGCTGTTCTCGAACAATCAAACTTCTTCTGACTTTAAAAATTTGGCAAAAACAAAAACGCCTATAAAAAAAAATTATCGCACATTTTTAAAGAGAATTAAATGCTGAATCTGCTGTTAGTATATGTAGCCCGTTTCGACTAAAATTGAAAAAGAAACATTTTTTGGGTTGTCGCCACCTCAAAAGCAAGTGAAACTAGTAAGGAAAGGGCTGTCTCCGACTTTGCCAGGGACTTTGAATACACACCACGGTTTTAAGTGTCCGATCCTTACTCACAATTAGTAAAAACACTGCAAAACTGATAATTTAAAGATACATAGCCCAAACCCCATTTATCGGAGTAATCGATTGTATGGGAGCTATATTTTATGTTGGTCAGATCTGGGGGATTTTCACTACACATATTACGTACATAATAAGTACCAAACCTGCAAATTTTACGTTCCTTGCTTTTTAATTGCAAAATTTATAGCTCAAACCCACTTATCGAAAATATGGGAGATATGCGTTGTATTGCTCCGATCTTGCTGATTCCTACAAATGTGTAATCTTATGCAAAATGGCGGCCACATACCAAATTTCGCCAAGATACCTCAAAAACGGAGGCACTAGTTTACGTACAAACATACAGACGGACAGACGGACATGGCTAAATCGACTCAGCTCATCGCCCTGATCATTTTGGTATACTTGCTGGTGGGTCTATCTCTTCTTCTTCTCATACTTACAAACATCGGACCAACGTTATAATACCATTTCATATTCATGAAAGGTATAAAAAACGACAAAATTTCATTTCTTACAGGAAGAGAAACGTGACCATATCAGTCGAGACGATCGATCGAATAGAGTTACAGAAACGAGCTACTGTTAACGGGGTTCGACTTTAACCTTTAATTTGGAATATAAATTAATTTGATTGTATAAAAAATAAGGTTAAAAAAAACCCTAATTCCCTAAGAGAATCTGTGAATAAAGTGAAATCACAAATCCTTAGCAATATTTAAGACTTGATTACTCAGCCTAAGCTTTCACTCCGAACTTTTTTCGGATTAACTAAATTTTCTACAAAACTGTATATAGCTGAATGTTTTTTTACCTCAATAACCGTTTGACAGTTTTAAAGCAAAACATTTTGTCCCAAAAAGTTTAACTAGCAATGAGTCAGGCCTCTAAAAATTTATATCAAAAACTTTTACATCAGTTTTACAGTATTCTTCTTTGCCATAATTATTTTATAAATACAAAAATTATTCACCATCATGATTTTGTGAAGTAATTTTTTTTTGTCCCAGTCTAATGTAAAAGCATACTGGAGGACTTAGTAAATACGTATATAGTAGCCATATTTAAATAGCATATGCAAAATATATACATATATAATCGCTATCTACTACTAAGTGCAGCTAAAGTTTTCTTAGCTGTAGCTTACACGAAAGTTGCTGTTTTACGCGAGTGTCCTTCGGCAAAGTTTTGCAGGAAGTTTGTGGAGTGGTACACACAATTGTGAAATTGTATAGATTATTGTTTTATAAAGCTTCTTGTTTCCACTTTTACTTTAAAAGTTTGTATTTATAATTTAGGTATATATAATATTGACAGTGATGAGCGAAATAATAGCATACTTCCCTACAGTGGTAAATAGCGGAAATGATTGCATTCTCAAGATCGGTAGGCGCATCTAAAGAAGACCAAGAATTACACAAAAACACTTAAATAATGATATACAGAAATGGTTCTGTTGAGAGGAGAAAAGGGTGAGCAGTAGGGCTCTTGTTTACAATCGATTATCCGACTAATCGATTAGTCGAATAGTAACTATTGAGCTATTTCAAAATTGAACAGTAAATTTTCGATTTCGACTAATCGACTAATCGAATACTACCGGTTGATAAATACAATTTTTAAAACAAAAATAAAGAATGCAGCATTTTCTATAGTTCTATGTTTATGAAGTTGATGGAACTCAGTTCCATGTGAATAGAGCATTCATTACCAATAAAAAAACACAACTAGTCGACTAGTCGCTTATTGATAATCGATTCCTATTTCAAAAAACTACTTCAAATCGATTAATCGACTTATTCGATTAGTCGATTATCAATAGCTCTAGTGAGCAGCGATGGGAGTAAATGTTATGTTATTTAGAGTAACGGAGGTGTGAAGAGAAAAAGGGAGAGTGATGCTAGAGAGAATCACAGACTTGACGAAGGTCATAAAGAATGACAACATGCCCATTTGTAATAGCAATAGTCTTAACAAGAACATTATAGTCTTACCAGTAGTTAAACTGAGCACCATTCAGCTGATTATATTCACGCGGGATTGGGAGTGCAGTCAACGGTTTTTGAGCATTTCAGGGTGTTGTGTTGCAAAATTAATTAGGTGAAACAATTATTTTAGGCAAGGAGAAATTGTTAAAAATACATTTAGACATTTTTCGCTTAAGGTGAAATTATGTTTATATTTATTGATTTATATTCATAACGCATTATTTTGATGGCAAAGGTGTTGCCAAAATATTTCAATATTAGAGCTTGGGTTAAATGTTAATTACAATGTACCGCTTGTACACAGATTTACTTGAAATGTATGTGGCAAAACAAAAGAAAGATAATAAAGGTTGTTTAAAAAAATAATTTTAATATTTTTTAGCTATATCTCTGATCGTATTGCAATGATTTTTGGTTAGATTTTGTGTTATCAAAATCACACTTGTCACAGAGTGTTAGAACATTTTACTCAGAACAATGACGATTTAAACTTTTATGAGATTTTTTAATTGCAAATACACACGCTATTAGTTCAAGTACTTTGTAAATGAATGAAAAGTATTTCTGGCAATCGCGTTTAATCTTTCACTTGTATATTGTGTGCTTCGATTTTCCTTCCTCCATTATTGTCAATGGCCGTCTAATTAAATAAACAAAAAAGAGATGTAAAATTAATTTATAATTGTATCAAATAATTATTTGATTAAATATAAACTGCAAACCAAATTTTTTCTTCACTTTTTTGGAAATTTACAAGGATTTAAAATTCACCTGAGTGTCCTCAACTACCACGAGTCTTTCTATTGAATAAAACTGCTTTCATTGTCATCGCAACACAATATCTTATAATATGTGCAATAAATACCATTTTTTTCTTAAATTACTCCTTACGTCTTTTGGTGCTGCAATGCAACCATGGGTCCAAGTAATTACATAGTACAATTAATTGCGACTCTGAAAATTTTACCTCCAAGACGGGATTTCACCAGCGTTTTACTACTGTATCACTGTGACGAACATAAATACGACTTTTAAGTCGGGCTTAGGCTCGAGTAATTTTTTTAGTAAAGTTTTATGACTGAAATACACTTAGGAGACTTCCCGATTGCAAACATATAAAGGGTGAACAATTTTCGACACTTAGAAAAATATTTGCCGGCCCCTGACTTAGAAAGAGCACGCATTTGATAAAAGTATTCTGAAGAAAGTTTCGTATTTTGGATATCACCTACCCTGAAAATCAGTGCTATTTCTATGCACGTGACTGTGATTTTGTTGCATAAACATTTTGTTTTTTTTTAGCTTTACAATTTCGTTAACCAGACTACCACAATTTATACTTAAATATATTCATAGCGACTCTTGCAGGAAACGGAAGTGAATGCGTGTGTCTCACAGACAATGACGGTTAAGTTTTTGTGGTACACAAACTTGCGCCTTAAAAAATAAACAAATACAAAAATGACAGTCACAGTTAAATACGAATGATATCAAAATATTAGAAAAGTAGAGACAAAAGTAAATAGCAAAAAATGTAAATAAAAGTTCTTGCTATCAAAATAATTTTGCTATTTTGTAGTTGTATGTGCATTGTCATAGTACAATAACTTTTGGTTGTATAATTGAAACAAATTTTTAAATTTTTTCAAAAGTTTGTCTTTGCTCTGCTACAAAATTGAACAACCTGTTAGAAGCTTATCTCGGCCTATGGTGCTTCTTGCAGATATGGGCTAGTTCTAGCAAGCCTCGTACAATCGAAGCTCTTGAGGAGAATATTCAACAGGAAGTTAAACAGTTATCAGCACTGCCACCAGAAACTTAAGGCACATCATAATTTTCACTTAAAACTTAGAATGTCCAAGTAAATATTTACAGCAGTCATATTTTGGTTTGATAGAAAATCATTGATAAATATTTATTTTTTATTTTATTTTATTTTATCTTATTATATTTTATTTTATTTTATTTTATTATATTATGTTTTAATTTATTTACCTTACTTTACTTTATTTTATTTTATGTTATTTTATTTTATTTTATGTTATTTTATTTTATGTTATATTATTTTATTTTATTATATTATGTTTTAATTTATTTACCTTACTTTACTTTACTTTATTTTATTTTATGTTATTTTATTTTATTTTGTTTTATTTTATTTTTTATTATTTTATTTTATTTTATTTTATTTTGTTTTATTTTTTTTATTTTATTTTATTTTATGTTATTTTATTTTATTTTATTGTATTTTATTTTATTTATTTTATTTTATTTTATTTTATTATATTTTATTATATATTATTTTATTTTATTTTATTATATTATGTTTTAACTTATTTACGTCACTTTACTTTACTTTATTTTATTTTATTTTATTTTATTTTATTTTATTTTATTTTATTTTATTTTATTTTATTATATTTTATTTTTTTTTTATTTTTTTTAATTTTATTTTAATTTATTGTATTTTATTTTATTTTATTTTATTATATTTTATTTTATTTTATTTTATTTTATTTTATTTTATTTTATTTTATTTTGTTATATTATGTTTTAATTTATTTACCTTACTTTAATTTACTTTATTTTATCTTATATTATTTTATTATATTTTATTTTATTTGTTATTCTGCAGTTTTTGTTAGGCTTAGAAGAATTCTTTGTACCCTAATAAATTACAATGACAAAACAAAATATTTCACACGATACTTACGATTAACCAAGGGGCGGAGTGGTGACAGCAATAAATAAATAACCATTAATTACCTGAAAAACGGAAAAATAAATACAATTTAGCGTCATCATATTAAAACAATTACTAACACGCGACTTATTAATATAACATACAATTGGCGGTTTTAAAGCTTCTTTCTACCGACGACTAGTAATACATAATAATGATATGTTTACTAAAAGTTCTCACGCATATATAAATATGTGGTATATATTGACATAGGTTAATCTAATTTGAACTGCAATAGTTTAATTGCAGAATAAGCATTGTTCATGTCTTAAAAACTATAAATTATGAGATTGCTATATTTATGAAACGCACTATATGGCAATGGTAATGGAAACAAACGCTAAACGATTCTGAGAGCAACAAGGGCAACAATTGACAATAAGTACTTAGGAAGAAAAAATAAAAAATGAATGAAAAAGTCAATACAACTGTACAAATCAACAAATATTTGGAAAATAAATACATATTGATAGAAAAGTTGTTTTGCGCGATAATTGTGTCTCTGGAGCGCAATTGTTTTAAAATAAAAAAAAATAGTCAAAGCAGCACAAATTGCAAAGATCTGAAATTAAACAAAAATATGAGTATTTCCATGTCAAATCGCCACATAGTTTGAATCGAACACTTTCGATTTGAATGAAATTTGGTGAAAAGTTCACTTGTATCATAAAACGAAGTTCTGTCAGACAAAAGAATCTAATTTATTTTTTTTAAGCCTATGAAAATGCAAAATTTAACTTTTTTCTGTTTTGTAAAGTTTATTTCTTAAATATTTCGGAAGCTACTGTAGTTAAAAAAAAAAACTTTGGCACTTTCAAAGGGGGTATAAAAAAGATATAAAAAAAAAACAATTAAAAAAATTTTTTTTTTTTAATTTCTGTTTTCGATTTCAGATATACTGAAGGTTTTTTTTTTTTTAAATATATGAAGTTTTAAATTTTTTGCAAATTTTTATTTATTTTAATTTTTTAATTTTCTAGTCGAGTTCAATTAGTTAAACACAAAATTACTCACTTTTGAGCACTGACATTTTTTTTCTTCAAATTTTTATTTTGCATAACTTTTGAAAACAAATTTTTTATAATTTTTTAATTTTTGTGTTTCTCGCAGAACTTGGTTTTATGATAAAAGGAAACTCTTCATCAAATTTTGTCATGGAAAGACCCATATGAAACAAATATTTTCATATTAAGAGCAAACACAAAATAACAAAAAGCATGAAGAGTGCAAAAGCCAGGAAAAAGTCACTCGTGGCGTGGCGTGCACTTGCCAATCGTTCTGTCCCATTCAACTGACACACATCATTTGCATTTGTCACCCATAGCCAGTCTGCCTGGGATTATGGCCCTCGCACACCCACCTAATTTCTTTCTTTTAACATTTCTCAAGCAGCAAATTGTCGCTCATTTTGCCGTGTGAAAAATTCAATTAACAGTTGTGTCAAGTTTTCTTCTTAAACATCTACACACACATGCAGAACTAAACAATAATTATTTATTTAGCTATTCATGTATATGTTTATGTAATATTTTCATTTATTTACCTGCGACAGTATTTTAATAGCAATGCAAATATTTAATTTTTTTTGTTGGTTTTTTTTTTGGGTTTGGTTTAAAAGTACCCATGCACATATGTATATGGATATGAATGTATCTGCAATATATGGAAATTAGTATGAATGATTATTAAGGTGTTAAATTTTTTGATAACAATTTTTTCTAACCTTATTTCGAAATCTTCAGTATTTATCAGGTTAAATGCCAAAACTTTTTCTATGTCAAAATTCGAATGAAAATTTTTGAATGATGGCGCAGTAATTTAGCATACAAATCAATGGTGCCACAGGTTTATTATCGGGGAGTAAGTCTATAGCACTGTTAAAATTTAATTTTATAAAGATGAGCACAAAGTTTAGAATACAGATTTATATATATATAGCGGTGTGGAAACGAATCAGCAAATTTTTAGAAACTACACTTTGACAAAAAAGCGGGACCTGGAAGCAGGAATGAGAAAAAACGGAGGATGACTTCAGAAAAAAATTCTAAAAACTCTAACTTTGAATTTACACTTTTTTATACTCGAGTTCGATGGGTTGAAAAACTACATTTTAGGGTTCCTTATATTTACCGCCATATTCATAAAAAATAAAATTGGTTTATAAATGTTGGCAGTAGTGGAGGATGAACAAATCCAAGTAGAAGTCACAGCCACAAGAAATAAAAAGATGGACACGTTTTTATTATACGAGCGTTTAATTAGGAATGAACTGATTTTCAGCATGTATAATATAATAGCATAGAAATCTACATATATCAAGATTGTACATATATCTGTTTCGTATGGAAATACATACTGTGTATTCAATAACAACGTGATTTGAGTATATGAAATATTATAGTATTCAAGTTGCTTTTACATCTATTACATTTATTTCTCAACAATAAAGCTTTTTAAAATGACATTTCCATAGAAATTTTGAATTATAAGAGCTTCATAAACCTTTTTTATTTTTTATGAATATGGCGGTTAATGTTTAAAATTTTTTTTCAAAAGTTTTTTCTAGTTTTTGAACTTGCTTAAAATGAGCAAAGAGTTTAGAATGCAGAATGTAAATTTAGAATTCTAATGAACAAATATTGAAATTTAAATTATAGAGTAAAAATGGCTTAGATATGTCAATTCTGAGTGTGTTATAGTGATACAACGCACTATATTTAGAACAAAATCTATTAAATTATTGAGATGTTATGTTTTGCTGATTTTCCGACAGCGTGGAAAGTTGATGTATATTAAAGTTCATGTAAAGTTAGTTTTGTGACAAACCAGTTTTGGCGTTCCGCCATCTTCAGTGTTTTGTTTCGTTCTGAAATCAGCTGGTTTGCCACAAAACTAAATTTGACAAGGAATAGCGTTGAATAGTTAAAATATAGATTAAATTATTTATTTATTTAAATAAGGACTCGAAAGACAGTTTCTTCCACAAAAACGATTTTGAACTTCGGCATGATTTAAAAAAAATATATGGTTAAAAAAATATGTTTGCATTGCACACCTTAACGCATACATATGTATATCACTTGTAATTTAGTTTTTTCTTTAATCTACTCCTAATGGTTTACATTTATAATTTTGATTTGTATACTTGATTTGTGTTGTTGAGTTGGTTGAATGTACGATTGAGGTAAGTTTTGACCTTCATTTCAAATAATTCTTAAAGCAACATCGTAAGTATTCGTGATAAATATGTACACATTTAAATAATTTTTAGAAAATGAATTAAATTAGAACAATAATTGTAAATGTTGTAATTAATAATTTCATAAAAACTTAAATTTGGTTATGACATTTTAAATTTTCTATTTTTGTATTTCAAGATCAAAGACTAATTGAATATTGAAAGGCCCGCAGTAAAAAGAAGAGTCAGCCATAAAAATATAACATAAACAAGTCTATCATTAAATCTGTGGTGATCATGGAGCACGACAAAAATTATAAAAAATCAATTGTATATTTTAAAAAATTTGTTTTATTTTATTTTATTTGGTTTTATTTTATTTGACTTTATTTTTATTATTTTTATTTATTTCCTTTCATTTTATATTATTTTGTTTAATTTTATGTTGTTTTCTTCTATTTTTATCTATATTATTTTATATTATTTTGTTTTATTTTATATTATTTTTTTTTTTTATTTTATGTCATTGTATTTTATTTTATTTTATTTATTTTTATCTATATTATTATATTTTATTTTGTATTATTTGATTTTATTTCATATTATTTTATTTTATTTTACTTTATTTTATTTTATTTTACTTTATTTTATTTTATTTTATTTTATTTTATTTTATTTTATTTTATTTTATTTTATTTTACTTTAGTTTATTATATTTTATTTTGTATTATTTGATTTTATTTCATATTATTTTATTTTATTTTACTTTATTTTATTTTATTTTACTTTATTTTATTTTATTTTATTTTATTTTATTTTATTTTATTTTATTTTACTTTAGTTTATTATATTTTATTTTGTATTATTTGATTTTATTTCATATTATTTTATTTTATTTTGTTATGTTTTATTTTACTTTATTTTATTTTATTTTATTTTATTTTATTTTATTTTACTTTAGTTTATTTTATTTTATTTTCTTTTATTTGATCTTATTTTATTTTATTTTACTTTACTTTATTTTATTTTATTTTATTTTATTTTACTTTAGTTTATTTTATTTTATTTTCTTTTATTTGATTTTATTTTATTTTATTTTACTTTACTTTATTTTATTTTATTTTATTTTATTTTATTTTATTTTATTTTATTTTATTTTATTTTATTTTATTTTATTTTATTTTATGTCATTTTATTTTATTTTATTTTATCTATTTTTATCTATATTATTATATTTTATTTTGTATTATTTGATTTTATTTTATATTATTTTATTTTATTTTGTTCTGTTTTATTTTATTTTGTTTTGTTTTATTTTATTTTATTTTATTTTATTTTGTTTTATTTTATTTTATTTTATTTTATTTTATTTTATTTTGTTTTATCTTCTTTTATTTTATTTTATTTTATTTTACTTTATTTTATTTTATTTTATTTTATTTTATTTTATTTTATTTTATTTTATTTGATTTTACTTTATTTTATTTTATTTTATTTTTGCTTTTTATACCAACAATTTTTGTTGATTTACGGCATGTACATTTTCAAGTATTCATGAAACGAGCTCAAGGCCAAGAATAATAATTTTACACTTTTTTGAATTTTTATGAAAATTATCATTGTTTTTATTTATTAATAATCATTTTAATTATGTATTAAAAGTTTTTTGATTGAATAGAAATGGATCTATAAGAAAAGCTATGGCAGTTGTCTCTAAACATTTTTCCTACTCTATTCAATCAAAAAACTTTTAATACATAATTAAAATGATTATTAATAAATAAAAACAATAATAATTTTCATAAAAATTCAAAAAAGTGAAAAATTATTATTCTTGGCCCTGAGCTCGTTTCATGAATACTTATTTTATTTTATTTTATTTTATTTTACTTATTAAATAGTCATATTTTATTTTAGTTTTATTTTATGATTGATTAGTTTTGACAAAAGCAAGGAACCAACACATTTTAGATTAAAAAAAAGTATGCCTCTTATTTTTTGAGAGATTGCCAAAAAATATTCTTTGTTTAAAATATTATTTATGTTAACATACTCTTGCATACTTACACGAATGTGCAGTATCAACACTAGTCTTCAGTTTCCTAATTACAAGTAGACACTTAAAATGTTGTTAATTCATGCTAAAACGAATGTGTACTTAGAACTACTTATTCAGATTTTAGGTAGGCTAAGTGGAACCATTATCTGGTATATTGTTTTGTGTAATGCACCTATAAATTGGGCTTTAATTAATTGCACTCGCTTTCACATGCATTCACTTGTCACTCATTTAAATGGTTTACTAAGTTGTGGGACATCAACAGCCAAACTGTGTAAATTTCGTATGAAAAAATGAACACAATTTTACAGTTTAGGGATATTCGCTGCATTCTTCCATATGTACGAGCCACATTCAAATACCACCAATGACCGCACGTCACAAGCATGCCACAGCGCTCGAACAATTGAAGCCAATTGTTAGAACAACACATTGGTGTCAAATCTTGCGCCAAAATCACGTACAATCACAAAACCATACTCAAACATTTCTATGCATATCCCTGTAAAAAACGTTGGAGCATCCGAGTACTCCAACACTTATCCTCATTCATATAAAAACGGTGGTCCAATTTACATAGCGATGTCCGGTGATTGGATCACCTAATCCTATTCGGAGTACCATTTACTTTGCTTCTGAATAGTCTATAGAGCACCTACGTTGGAGTACTTTGAAAATGCTGCCAAAAGATTACTCTATAGAGTACTCTAGACAAAAGCGAGAATGGGAGTATGTGTTCTTCTGAGGACCACCTACTCCCGCTCTCGCTTTGCTGTTGAATACTCTATAGAGTAATCCCATGGGAGTATTTTGAGAGTACTCTCATGTAGGTGGTCTATAGAGTATTCAAAAGCAAAGAAACGGAGTACTCCGAGATGGATTAGGTGATCCAATCACCGGACATTGCCATGTAAATTGGACCACCTTTTTTATATGAATGAGGATAAGTGTTGGAGTACTCTGATACTCCTATAGGAGTATTCTATGGAGTATGAAACGGAGTATTTCCGTTTTTTGCAGGGATTTCATGCACTCGATTGCATATCTATGCACACATGTAAAAGTCATATGTTCTATGGCATCCCTGTAGGAAAAAGGTTTCCAAAAGGGCTACTGAGTGATAACGGGTGGGGCAGTATATAAACTATAAATGAAATACGTTATTTACTATGAAAATGTTATTATTTGTGAATAACAATGTTACGATTGAGGCAAGCAATTAAACAAAACAACGTCACTACAACAAAGGTATGAACAAATGACTTTTTGAACTCTATTTCGATTTAAGGCGGGCGTATTTGTCCTGTCTTCCTACAGTATTTCTATAGTTCATATCAAAACAAATTTTCATAAGCCTATTTTTATCGTTAGCACTTAGCGACTTATGAATAAAATAACGAAATTTTCTGCTTGCTTATTTTTTTGTTGTTTTCAATTCAAAAATTTCGTTAGGCAAACATAAAAAATATTATCTAGCATCAAAGTGATGAATAAAAAACGGCAATAGTACCTAAATTTTACCATAACATTTGTATTAAAATTTATTAGGCGGTGAAAATACGAGTTTATCGCACTAGAATTACAAAATATGAGTTTTTTCATTTAAACCAAAAATTTGCCTGTTAGAGAGAGGGTGAATGAACTAAAATTGTTATTTTTAAAATTTTATTTGACTGTTATATTATAAATTGAATATTTTGAAAAAGTTAGAAATAAACACCACAGTTATTAGAATAGATCTATTTCGGAAGCTGCTAAACTGCACTTCGAACTTTTGGTGCCGTTTGTCAATCACTTGCCCATATGGCGGTGCTTCATTTGACTGTTAAGTTCAAAATAAAAAAAAATTTTGATTGGTACTTGTAAAGTGGAAATAATTGTAATGCCTTGATGAAAACGTATTTGGCCCAGGTGGCCAGGTGGTCACAGGCTAGAGATAAGGGGATTATTTTTTGGATGAAATCACGACAACAACCGCGATTTTATCCCGAAAAATACCAAAAGGTGGTCACAAGAGCCCCGAAAACCATCACGAAAACAATTCCGAAATGATCTTGAAAAAGCACAGACTAATTCCCGAAAAAGCCCTGAAAACGATCACGAATATATGCTAAAAGAGTGGCGAAATTATCCTAAAAAGTTCCGAAATGGTTCAGAAAAAGTGTCGAGCACCATCCCGAAATGATCCGACCCTGCCTAATTCTTTTATTTATTTCATATAGTTCTTAAACTGTACTACAGTGATCTGCTACAAGTTTTTATTTCCGGTACATCAACTAAAAGTGTCGATCTGTCCAAAAAAAAGCCCCAACTTCACTCCCAATCAAAACTCCCAGCCTAAAAAATTAAACTTCAAAAAGAGGCTGTAACTAAATTCTTCCTCTTAAATGCTGCTATCCACCGCATTCCTGCAGGGCCCATTAGACATGCACCCATCTAAAATTAATAAATATATTTTCTTGCACGCGATATCGTTGCTAACCTAAATTGTTGTTGCTTTGCTGAGTCTTGCTGCTGAGAGTTCGCTAGTATCGGTATTGGTGAGTGTGGTCAATGCGGGTGTATGAGGCGCAGTTGGAAATATGCAAATTGCTTGCACTAACAAATGTCAATCAAGAAAATATAGCAAATGCTGGTTTGCATAAATTCAATTAGAAAAAAATAATAAATAACAAAAATACTTTATTGCGCTGGAAAATAGAAACAAGAGCAAATGAAATACATACTATGTACAAGACATTTAAATTTCTTATTTAATTGGCTGCACGTTTCCCAATGCACAATTCAGTTCATTTCATTATTGAGCAATTGAATATCGAATAGCCGTGTTTGTTCATTTGATTTGATTTGCTTGCCATGCTCGGCTTGAGTTTTATTTTTTGTGAGTTTTTTTTTTAACTTTAAAGATTGCTGTTTTGCTCGGTTGATAAATCTGTCAATTAGTATATGATTTAAGTCGATAATTGTCACGCTATTCCACGCTTAATTACAACTACATATAAGCGCTCTTGCGAAGCTCAACAGCTTAGCAACTTAATTACACGATTTTCAACCAGCTCAGTAATTATTTAATTACCCTCGCTGATCTTACGATTTCAGATTTATTTATTAGCAATTTATGATTAATTTGACATTTTTTATAATGTATCTGTCGTCTATATAATGGGGCATAGTCATAGTCAAATTTAAGTATGACTTAAATTTACTTCCAGCTATTTGACACAATTTTATATGGGTTATCTGTCAAAAAAAGCTTTATCTAGAGTTAAGTCATACTTAACTTTGACTATAACTATGCCCCTATATCTATACTATACATAAAAAAAATTAAACCTAAATTTTCGTTAGCGCAAAAGTTCTCAAATTTAAACTTAAAAATTACATAATCGTTCCACACAAGGATAAAGGGGTATTGTCATACTGAAATTTATTAATAAATAAGTTTAATTAAATTTATGAAAATGCATTTGTACGTTTTGCTAGACCATTTGTCATTCAAGCGCTTGCCCTTAGAGAGCAGTAACAATCGCATATTGCTCTCTAATATACTCTCTCTTTACCCTCGGCTAGCACAAGCATAAGAAAGAGAAGTACAACAGAAAGGAAAAGCTCAAGATTAAAAGGTAGAAGGCGAAGTAGAAAAAGAATACTACAGGGCGATTAATATGGGCAGTTAAATTGGGAAAGACGAATATAATGATGTATGTCTCATAAATTCCGTGCCGACTCTTAGCTATCAAATTTCGAGACGACAGTTTTGAAGCCTTAAGCTGGCGCACGTGCTCACTCTTGCACTCGTACCCGTCCTCGCTTATGGTGCAGAAGCTCGGACACTGACAAGACCTGGTAAAGCGGCTCTAGCGATACCTGGGTACCTGCCCTTGGTAGGAGGGTGACCACCACTCCGATGGAAGGAACAAGCGAAGACCGATTTGGCATCTCATAGCACTTCCTATTCGTGCCACTTGGTTAAAAGAAGAAACGACTGTTGAGCTATATCGGAGGGCCAAAATCGTTTAGATGGTTAAGAAGCATTTAAAAAAGAAATACTTAAGCCTTGGTGGTATATCTATGCTAACATGTGTGTGCTGGAGTTAGCCACATGTCTGTGAGGGAGTTAGCCAGTTGACTATAATCTGACCAAATTTTCCCGCCATTGCCATTTTCGAAATATGGAAACATGAAACAAATCAGCACGTAGGGCAGAGTCAAGCATTGGATGCCATTTTATTCAATTAATACACCGCTAACTCGAGGATGGTCGATCATCGGCAGGGGTTACATAAACATTCTTATAAATTGCTATTCAAATCAGAAGACTTTATCACAGCCCTCCAAACTCCTGAATAATATTGCGGAGCTCATTATTCCCCAAGTTTAAAAAGAGTGGCCGCCAGGTGGCTGTGGGATCCTGGGAGTGTTGACCTCTCTCCATAGAACTTGAAACGACTTCACGACTTACTCAAATCACGGCGCTTCCATTTACCTGCAGGCCCCGAATGAATGATTATGTCCTAATATTTTCGCACCTAGAGGAATTCTGAACTGTTATCGACTTAATCCGGTGTCACCCTATTCATTAAGTGGAAAACGCAATTGAACCCGAATGACAGCAAGCTACCGATCATCAACAACCCTTCCAAAGGAGACGCAAGCTACTCTGGCTCAACTTCGTCTGGATGCTGTAAACGGCACCAACGCAACTTTTGACTACAGGGTATCTTCTTGGTAGTTCTAATTTGATTCATTCATTCATTTATTGGTGGTTAACACTCTAGGCGATTTTGACATTACGTATCAAAGCATGCCAGATCTGCGATTTGAACTCTACATCTATTTTTCTACCTCAGTCGGGCTCTCCCCTTATTATATGCTGCTTCTGTGGTTGTTGTGTTTGTAGCAGTCAGCTGACAAAATCTTTTTTTGTCCCTTACGTTCCTTATGATCCCAGACTTGATTTTCAAATTTAATTTGGAATAGCTTTTGGTTCCACCGATGTTTTGGTGATCCAAAAAGCAGTTTTGATGCAGCGCCTTCAAGGCATTCGGTGCTTAATCTTAGGAAAAAAAGAACTCTTAGTGACTAAGCACTATAAACTTTAGTTAGCTCTTAAGCTAATTATGTCTATGTGTGTATGTATCTGTTGCAGTCTTGGGACAAGCCTTCATTTTCAACAGCTCTATGGAGCAGCCTTCGCGGCCACCAAATTCACTTTGGTCCAGCCCTATTGATACTGGCAGTTTCCTAGGACTTCCCTTAGAAGAGACTGATGATAATAATTGGTAAAGAATATGCCGATTAGGCAGGAGAAAAATATCGTTACTACCACAGCAACAACAACTACATTCGATTACAATCCCTGCGCCCCTGCCACTAAAACCGGAAGAAGCTGTGAAGCCTATTTTCATTATCAAAAACTGCGCGCTACCAAGTTGGGCATTTCAAAAAAGCTTCTAGAAGGAAAAAGAAAGAGATATAATGGCAAGACGTTTACAGTATTATAATGGGCGTAAGAAATAAAAATTAAAGCAAAAGACTGGACACACAACAGAGGGAGCGCGTCGGTCGCGCGATGGTAGCCATGCAGCCAACTACGTCAGCACAATCATTATGATAATTCATGTTGCATACCAGGCAAACAGCAGCAGAAACCAGCAACTGCGCCACAACTAAAGCCACATATTATTAAGGCGGACAGACGACAGACAAGCAGGCGTTCGAGGCGTACGTAATGAGAGGCGCGCATGTCAGCTGTTGGCTTGGTTGTCAGGCCGACACAATCATGGTAGCTTTGTAAGAGCGGCGACACCAGAAACCATAGTAACTGAACGCGCCACAACAACAAGAGCAAGAGCACGGTCGACAAACAAACAGCCACACATCATCATCATAACAACAATAATACAAATCATACAAGTGCCACGGCCCATCAAGCATGTAATGACTGCGGTGGGGTTTGGGTTGCTTGCTACTCGCTAACGCCTTTGACAGCGCGCGCACTCACTCAGCACACGTTGAACGCTTTGAAACGCTAAATAACGCCTAGGAAGCCCCAAAACAACAAAGCGCGACAGCAGCAACAACAACACAAATAATAATTAACAATAAAAATAAGTTAAGGAAAAAATTATAAAAAAAAAATAAAGAAAAAAAGTTGTAAAAAAAAGATGCACAAGTCAAACAAATAATAAAAACACTTGTTCTGCGAGTCAGGCGGCATAGGCTGGGCGCATGGACGTTGATGAAGGAGCGCGCGCGCATTCAACAAATACCAGTGATGGCGCGCAGACAATCAGCGGCTCAACAACTGACAGCTGCCGCGCCAAGTCAAGCACAATTTCATGAAATACAACATTTCATAGTTGACAAACAGAGAGCGAGAGAAGCGTAGGCAGGCAAGTGCAAAAGACAGCGGCTCGCGCAAAAGCACAGATAGATAGAATTGCAGAGGAAGCCCAGGGGCATGCGAAATGCGGTCAACCACAAGCTAGCCAGACAGCTACGAGTTGTGCGAGATGCAGCAGATGCGCTTGGGTTCAATTGACGCCGCCACCGTCGTCGTCACAGCTACCGCAGCCCATCCTTAGTTGTCGGCTGCAAGGCTGGTTAAATGCGGAATGCGCTTGGCAATCTCGCCACCAATTAAAAACTAATCAAAAGTGCATTTAAAGCAACAAAAACTACATTACGGCAGCCCATTGAAAAGAACACAAGTGACAAAATAGCCGGTGGAACAAATGAGGCGAAAGCAGACAACAGACAAGATGCTCAATTAATTGTAGTGAGTATGTAAGCTAGCCGGTTGGGCAACAGTTTGGTCGGTTGAAATATAAACATAAAACTAATTTAGTATAAAATACCGTGAAGTTAAGAGTATGCCTTTGGGAACAAATGTTGTGTAACAGGAGCAAAGTCAATGTGTGTTTTAGCTCATGTATTCTTACTCAATGTGTATACTAGGATGGTTCGTAAAATCGCTATTATGATTTTCTTCAGCCTCAGCCAATCACACAGTCAAAGAAATCATATTCGAGTTTTAGTCTCGATTCGATACGGTTACCCAGCAAAGTTTTGAGTTCCCTATGAAGACTCAAGTAATTTCACTTAATTTTCGTTTAATAACCAAAAACGACGAAACTGAAGAAAAGATAGCAGATATAAAGTTTGATCCCGATTGGAGACTGTTAAGGGGTGCCTCACAGTAGTTAAACTTCAGTACTCTGAATATAAACCTCGTGCGACATGCCTTAACCGCCACCAATCGGTACCAAAATGTTTATCGGATATCTTGGACTATTTCGGTTTTGGGTACAGAGCTGAGTAGTAATCATTAAAATACCCTTAATTCCAAACTACAAGTAATTGGAAAAGTAATCAATTACTTTTCCTCATACAAAAGAGATTTATTACATTTCAATTCGTCAAAAAATAATAACAAACGTAATTTACTCGTTTTGAGGCTCGTGTACATGGAATTTTTTCTAGTAATTGCAAAAAATGAAACTACTATACTACGCCAATGTAATTTATTCCACAGTACTTTGGGGACCTGGTACAGGTAACATCAAAAGTGATTTGAAAAAAGTTTTTCAAAACGGGGTCGCCCCTCGGCAGTGGTTTGGCAAACTCTCCGAGTGTATTTCTGCCATGACAGGCTTCTCAGCAAAAATTCGTCTCCTTTGAAGATGCCGTTCGGAGTCGGCAAAAAACTGTAGGTCCCACCAATTTGTAGGGAAAATTCAAATCGGCACACCACAAATTGGAAGAGAAGCTTGGCGCAAAAATCTCATAGGAGGTTTATGATGATATACCTGTTGTATATCGCGCCATAAAGAAAAAAAAAGAGACTTTGGGGAGGAATTAAAAATGTTATTGAAATTTTTCCAATTACAGTACAAGGAATCCAAAAAGTAATTTCCAATTTCCCATTTTTGAAAAATTAAAAGGTAATAAATTACTTTTTAGTGAGCCAAAGTAATTGATTACTTTTCCTAATTACTGAGGAATGCAATTGTAATTGTAGTGGAATTGAATTTACTCAGCTCTGTTTGGGTATTAGATTTAAAAAAATATATTATTTTTTTGAGTCTTTTGAGAGGGTACTCTGAGCTGGCATGTCATAATGCCAATGGCATGAGAATTAATGTCATAAATTCTATTGACATTATGATACAATACTCTGAACTTCGAATTTTGGGCGACACCCCTTAAACGTTTCGATGGAGAGATGGATGCGGGAAATCCTGCGTAAATATTGTCTCCCTGCAATTAAGGACCACTCTAATGTACGTATGTTTATATGTATGCCGGAATGTATGTTTGAATTGTGATATGGGGTGATTAATTTTAACGTAGAAATTATCTACTACAGCAGCCGGGCATTAATCTTTGTTTCTTTAATGGGCATTTAGGCGCCGAGACGATTCAGGTCGAGTTCAACAAATCGCTTCCATAATTTTTTCTTCGAGGCAACTAACACAAATTAACATTACCAAGAGAGTGCAATTCGCTCTTCGCTTCCCAGGTTAGACCTCTCATTTGATGTTTGGCAATAATGGACGTCGATAAAAAATCATTCTGGGCTGGGTATTTTAATTTTTTCACATAAATTGGCCAAACTTGTCAACGTAGCCGATAGGATTTATTCGAAAGATTAGACACCGCATGCAGGACATACATTTAGTTTGACTGGAATCAGTGAGGATAAAAAAGACTTAAACTTAAGACAATATCCAGACAAAACTGCAGCCGGAGTCAAATTTGGTTTTGTAGCCAACCGGTTTCGTTGGAAAAAAGTAAACACTGAGGATGGCGGAACCCCGAAACTGGTTTGTTACAAAACCAAATTTGACAAGGGATGACGGAAAATCGTTCCAATATACATTAACCAGAGGATGTTTAAGTTTTAGGTAGAGCTTAAGGGAGTAAGCCCTACAAAAAATCGTGCGACTGATCTCTAAACAGACAGATCCGCAATCAATACTTTTTGTCTACAGTCGGGTACAATTGATCTCAACTACTTCGTTAAGGACATATATGGGATAAGTCGATTTTAATTTTTGTAGCCTATTTTTAGGTGTTGAAAGTAAACTTGTCCGACCATACCCGTAGAAGAACAAAGGGAATCTGTCCCACACTGCCTTTTGGGCATGAAAGGGACCAATTAGTCTCTTCAATCCAAACAAAGAGAACAAACCTGGCATTGGTCGCATGCTCCTTTGCGACTGATCCCGGACTCATCATAGACTAAACGCATTTTTTGTAGGGAGATGCTTGTCGTAAGAAATGTAAGCCAATAAGTCGAAACTTATTCTAAAGTGGACTTTATATCTACCCCATGAATCACCCCATAAATATTTCAAACAAATTGCTACCGGACAAGCAAGCAGTTTAAAAATATAGGAGCCGGCAGCCGTGAACAACAATAACAATAAACTTATTTAGGAACGACTTAAGTTAAAATCAATAACTCTCAAATTTATAATAAACACGTATGCCCAGGATGGACACATCGATAGTGGGCTTTAACAAAACTGGATTGACAGAATGTTGCAGTTGCAACATTATGGCGCATCTTTGGTTGGCTCGGCTACTACAACGTCCACTAAGCAACATGCATCAAGCAAAAATGCTACTAAAATAAAACAAGAAAAGTCTTGCATTTTAATTCTCTTTCTCTCTTTATGGCGCGATATACAACAGGTATATCATCATAAACCTCCTAAGAGATTTTTGCGCCAAGCTTCTCTTCCAATGTGTGGTGTGCCGATTTGAATTTTCCCTACAAATTGGTGGGACCTACAGTTTTTTGCCGACTCCGAACGGCATCTACAAAGGAGACGAATTTTTGCTGAGAAGCCTGTCATGGCAGAAATACACTCGGAGAGTTTGCCAAACCACTGCCGAGGGGCGACCCCGTTTTGAAAAACTTTTTTCAAATCACTTTTTGATGTTACCTGTACCAGGGCTCGAACCATGGACCTTCGGTGTGGTAGGCCGGCAACACTACCTCCACACCACGGCGGCCTGCATTTTAATTAGGCACGGAAAATAATGATTATTTGTATATTTTCAGTGCTAAAACTTGGTTACGATAGAACTAACTCAAGTACTTGAGAATATTCAGTAGGTAGTAATTAAAAATACATTTTTTAGCAAATTTATTTAAGAAACAAATACAGTGGAAATTAGTCAGTTGGTTCTTCTAATACAAAAACTTATTCAATTTTTCAATTTATATATAGATAGTTCTTTCATAAAAATCTTTTGACTTAGTATTGTCAAGCTTCAGCAAAATTTCCCATAATTCCCGAAAGTTTAAAAAAACGTGGTGAGAGCTTTTAAATGTAAAGCAAAAATTATAAAATCATTACTGAGTAAGCAGTTTTATAGCCAATTGAATTGTACTTCCAGAAAGTGCAAGTCTGAAGACTCTTGAAACTGTTGCTGATTTTTGGCAAAATTTTTGTTTACACCTCAAGCTCATATGGA
This sequence comes from Merzomyia westermanni, assembly GCA_949987695.1. Lineage (NCBI taxonomy): Eukaryota > Metazoa > Arthropoda > Insecta > Diptera > Tephritidae > Merzomyia > Merzomyia westermanni. The sequence goes on from OX465290.1 coordinate 31,731,006, forward strand.
ACTAAATACCAAATGCCATGTACTGATGCCGGTATAGTAGTTTACTTTACATTTTTGTTATTTTCTCTATAACAATTAATATCAACAACATATTTCTTAGAGGAACTTAAGATTATTTTTGCCCTGATTTAACCGCCATCAACCCGTACGCATCTTTTCTGTCCTTAGCATCAGCATAATTACTTCAACATGACACCACTTTGATCTGACACTAAGCGGGATAATTTCCGTGCTTTAGACTTTTCTACAAAACGGGCATAAAGACGTTGCACTCTGAATCATACAACCGGCATGTGCTTTGGCTTGTTCATACTTGTTTCATTCAACCTTGTGTGATAACTCCAATTGAGTCTACAATAGCAGGCGCTAAGAAGTGGATAGCAGGTGTATTTAGTTCGTTTCTGCTGTGTCTTTGCGGATTGAAACTGAAAGGTTCGTTGGAATACTCTTAAAGGTGAATAAGCTGTATTTCAAGAGAGATGGTAAAATTGTAAAAAAAAAAAAGAAATACTAAAGCTAACTTTATTCCGAACCCAAATTTGTTAACGGATGACGGGAAAGTAGTTCCCAAAAAACTCAATTTATCCTGTTGACATTCCTTGTTGGAACTAACAAATGGCTAGTGAGTGGTACACATAAATAAGTTATGCATGGAGTACACATCACGAATATATGAGGCGCCTGTTGTACTGCAAAATAGCAGAAAGGTAGGCTTATAACTACAGTCAAATTTACTAGTTGCAAACTATTACGCTACTAGTACGAATTGTATCTGTAAATGCACAAGCTGGAAATAATATGAAAAAAGTTAAATAATGTAAAATAAAATAAAGTAAGATAAAATAAAATAATATAAGATAAAATAAAATAATATAAATTGAAATCAAATAAACAAAATAAAATAAAATAAAGTAAAATAATATAAAATAAAACAAAATAATATAAATTGAAATAAAATAAACTAAATAAAATGAAATAAAAAAAGTAAAGCAAAAAAAAATAAAATAAAATAAAAAACAAAATAAAATAAAATATAAAATAAAATAAAACAAAGTAAAAATAAATAAATTAAAATAAAATAAAATATAATAAAATAGAAAAAAGTAAAATTAAATTAAATAAATTAAAATAAAATAAAATAAAATAAAATAAAATAAAATAAAAGAAAATAAAATATAGTAAAGCAAAATAAAAAAAATAAAATAAATTTAAATAAAATAAAATTAAATAATAGTTCTGCTGATAAAACAGATATGTCAAAAAAAATCCATCATGATCACACTACTAACTGTCAAATGGCGGAAGTGGTTCATGCATTTGGTAAAGAATAATAGAACTAGGAGTTTAGATGCCATCAAAACCAGCGTATTGTTGGCTTAATGAAAACCAAATTTCAATAATTAATTAAACATGATTTTTAAAAAGTAAAAACAATAATAATTTTCGTCAAAATTCGAAAAGTGAAAAATTATTATTCTTGGCCTTGAGATCGTTTCATGAATACTTGAAAACAAAATAAAAGAAAGTAAAATAATATAAAATAAAACGAAATAAACAAAAAAAAATTGCATTAAATAAAATAAAATGAAATGAAATAACATAAAATAAAATAAAATAAAATAAAAATAAAATAAAGTGAAATAAAATAAAATAAAATTAAATCAAATAAAAAATTAAATGAAATAAAAACTCTCTCTCTCTCTATGGCGCGATATACAACAGGTATATCATCATAAACCTCCTAAGAGATTTTTGCGCCAAGCTTCTCTTCCAATTTGTGGTGTGCCGATTTGAATTTTCCCTACAAATTGGTGGGACCTACAGTTTTTTGCCGACTCCGAACGGCATCTACAAAGGAGACGAATTTTTGCTGAGAAGCCTGTCATGGCAGAAATACACTCGGAGAGTTTGCCAAACCACTGCCGAGGGGCAACCCCGTTTTGAAAAACTTTTTTCAAATCACTTTTGATGTTACCTGTACCAGGGCTCGAGCCATGGACCTTCGGTGTGGTAGCAGCCGAAAAACTAGAATAAAATAAATCAAAATAAAATAAAATTAAAATTAAAATTAAATAAAATAAAAAAATAAAAATTAGAATAAAATAAAATAAAAACTGTATTAAAAAACGAAGTAAAGAAAGAGAACATCAATCAATTTTGTACAATATAATCTGTATTATTAAATGGCAAAGAAAGAAAACGAAAGGAAGAAAAATAAACAAAAATAAAGTTTTGTGGCTGCGCTTGAACCAATTGGCGGGTTCTAGTAAAATAGAGTTATACTTGAATCTTGTCAGCTCTTCATACTTTAGTAGTCTGCAAAAATTGTAAACATCAATAATCCAAGTTTGGGTTTTTCAGACTATTTTTATCTTATTAAATTGATTCCAGTTGTAGGCTAATGCTCTTCTAATTAGTTTTGTATTTAACTGAGAGGGCTTCATTCAAAAATGTTTTTCCTTTCGCCTCCACTAAACCATCATTTTCATATTCATTAATTGCATGGCAACAACAAATTTTTCCCCCATTCATAAACAGTAATTAGTTTTGCTATTTTGTTTACTCTTTGTAACTTCCAATTAACAGTTAGATAGCAGGTTAGATATTTACGCCATAAATTCCCATATGAATGAAGTAGAAGGGATATATAAATTGGTATACCTACATTGTACATCCAGACAAAGTTTTAATTATTTTCGACGAGTTTGGCAAGATATGGTCATTTAATCGTTTAACCAACTTTTACGATAAGCCGTCATATATTGTCCCTCTCCTATTCAACATGATTAGTTTTGGACTCTAGGGGTATGTAAATAAATACCAACAGACGCTGAATATCATGTTATACTTTTGATGTCTTTATATGAAATTCTCTCTTCTATTTGAGCTTGTTCTATGAGGATACTAATGGACCACCTTTTATGTAGAAAAGAAGATGATTTGCGAAGAGATGACGTTTATTAATTATATGGATACAATTTTTCAGAATGGTTCAGAAAAAATACTTTTGAAGATTCAGACCTAAGATGACTAAGAAAATTCTAGTTGCATATTGGTATGTTTTCTGTCCAATTTGCTGCTTCACTGCAGCCTTTGCAAATTCTCTACATGTGTACGTGGATATGCCAGAATGTGTACATAATATAAGATAAAAAAAAGTTTGATCTTAAAAAAATCAAAACAAATGTAAAACTCTCAATAAAGCTTAATAAATTTTGCCCTTTTACATGCCTTCTTACTGGCACAAAATAGCTACTCATACTTTGGTCCCGTTAAAAAGCAATTAAGCTATCCTAGCATTGAGCTATCCTCGTGCCGCCATTGTTTGCGAACAAAAAGCCATAAAATTACACATCACGCCCCGCAACGCCCAAATTCATGGCCATTTACTGGACCACTTTTGCGCCACTTGACCATCTGTCACCCTTTTCAAGCTAACGTTGCGAACAGTGGGCGCCAGCGAATTTTTCGTTTCTTTAATGTTTTCCCGATTTAGGCATATTGATAAAATATAGAAGAGTGAACAATAGATTATGTATATGTATCAAAAGTATGTAGATATGTGTATATGCGGATCTATGAATACATTAGACCCGGCAAACAAAATAAAAATTTTATGTAAATATTGGTCGTTTCTTCCCGGCTGCACTGTAGCATTGTTTATTAAATTGCTGTTCCTTGTTTTATTTCTTTTCATTTTTATTTTAAATTTAGTTTATTTCTTCCAATTAATTTTTTATTTATTATTTTATTCTATTTTATTTTATTTCATTTAAATTTATTTTATTTTGTTATATTTTATTTTATTTTATTTCATTTAAATTTATTTTATCTTATTTTATTTTATTTTATTTTATTTTATTTTGTTAGTTTTATTTAATTTAAATTTATTTTATTTTATTTTATTTCATTTTATTTTATTTCATTTTATTTTCTTTTCTTATTTAGTTTTCTGAAGAACCATACTTATAACATTAACATTAATAATCATTAATCAATGATTTTATAATATTTAAGCAATCATTTTGATTAATACAAGGCCTCTTTGCTCTAATAGACTACTTCATATTGTTGAGGTATGGTGATTTTGTAATTTTACTTTACGGTCTAATGTAGACTCATATACACATAGATATAAGAGCGAAACTTTTTTCACATTTTCATTTATTTCACACTCTCATCTAAACTGGTATTTGCCGTCTCGACGACGCTAATTGATTTTTTTCTTCTTCATAACCAATTAAATTAAATTGACTGAGGGCGTTTAGACCATGGCCTATGGAGCTTGTAACCTATTATTGATTTCGGGCTTGATAATAAGAGCATTCATATGTGGCATGAATATGCTTTATTAGTAATTTTATAATGGCTCAACTGGTTTCCCCTATTTGTTCGCGTTTGAAGACAAACCCGCAATATGAGTACGGTTTTTGTTTTTTATTAGCGCCGTGAGAGATTATTATTATGATACAAATCTAGGAGTAGGCAATATATGCTCAACATACCATTTTGAATATTTATTATTTATTAATTAGTTAGTTTTAAACATAAACTGCAAATATAAAATACTAGCCAAATACCGAAGTTAGGCCGAAGATTCGGTCTGACACTAATAACTATAAAATTGTTAGCGCCTGCTTGGTTATAAAATTTTATAAGAGCGCAACAACTTAAGTGCTAGTACAGGGTGTTTTTTTTACAGGTTTGTTTTTCGAATAGAGATAAAACTGACATTTTGTGGTGAAATCTGGCAACTCTAATGTCATTTATGTTCAGTTTGGTTTGCTATTTCATCATGAACAGGTTGACAAAAGAACAACGCTTGCAAATCGTGCAAATTTATTTCGAAAATAATGGTTCAGTTCGCGAAGTTTACCGTGAGCTCCGTCCATTTTATGGTCGACATAATCGTCCATCAGAGCAATTAATTCGGTTAACCATGGATCGTTTTCGCACTACGTTTACTCTATGTGATAATACGCATCCGCAGAGACGTCGAACAGTGCGCACCGAAGAAACAATTGCCGCTGTAGAGCAAAGTTTTGAAGAGGACCCGAATGAATCGATTCGCCACCGTGCACAGCAATTGGAGCTTTGTCCATCAACTTTATGGAAGATTTTGCGCAAAGATCTTGGCTTGCGACCTTACAAGATCCAGCTTGTGCAAGAATTAAAGCCGCGAGACCATGCAATGCGTCGTGATTTTGGTGTATGGGCCGAAAATGAGATTGATTTCGATGCTGATTTTCATCGCAAAATTTTGTTCAGTGATGAGGCTCATTTTTGGTTGAATGGCTACGTCAACAAACAAAATTGCCGCATTTGGAGTGAAGAGAATCCACATGAGACCCTTGAAACGCCATTACATCCACAAAAACTGACTGTTTGGTGTGCTCTATGGGCTGGTGGAGTCATTGGGCCATACTTCTTCCGCAATAATGCTGGAGAGGCAGCTACCGTTAATGGAGACCGGTATAGAGCCATGATAACCGACTATTTTGTTCCCGAATTGGATGGCATGAATGTGGATGAGTTGTGGTTCCAACAAGACGGCGCTACATGCCACACAATCGTCGCAATCGATTTGTTGAAGGAAACATTCGATGAGCGCATAATTTCGCGGAATGGACCTGTCAATTGGCCACCAAGGTCGTGTGATTTGACACCATTGGATTATTTTCTTTGGGGATATGTGAAGTCGCTCGTCTACACCAACAAACCAGAAACGTTAGGGGAATTGGAAGCCAACATTCGTGGCGTTATTGCCGACATACGGCCCCATATGCTCGAAAAAGTGGTTGAAAATTGGACCTGTAGAATTGGCTTTATTCGAGCCAGCCGCGGCGGCCACATGCCCGAAATCATATTTTAACATTAATGGCATAAAATTATCCTTTCAATAAAGCCAAATTGATGGACCTTAAAACGATTTTCTTGTGTTTTATTTCAATTCGAAGTTCTATACCCCTAAAAAACACCCTTTATTTAAGCACAACAAATGTACATTTATTAACAGCCACATGCAGAAATATATGTGTTTGTGTGTCTACTTGCATTTGTTTTTATCACCTAAGTGATAAACTACCGATTTGTTTAAATAATAAAAAAAAAAAATTTAGCAATCGAAAAGATTTGCTGAGACAACTTTTTCGATAAGAATTTATTTCCAAAAAAAAATTAAGAATATCATTAAAGAGTTAATATACACACATACACAGTTGTGTGCAATATAATAGTAGTGAAATTAAATTGGATATCGTTAGCCGAAATAAAAATAAGCTGTGTTTTTTTAATAACTTTCATTTAAAATATAGCGAAATCTATAACAGAAACCACATAAAAAAATTTCAAAATTTACACAAAGCTCAGAAATCTAATCAAACTTTTTTAAAGGCTTTATTTTAAATGAAAATTATTAAAAACACAAATAAATATATTTTACGAGTAAAACTACTTCCAATTTTGTTTCTATTATTCCTGCCACCACTGTATGTATATTCTATATAGAAATTTAATGAAACGAATATAATTTTTGATTGTACATATGTAAGTTCCAAATGAAAAATGTATACGCTTAGTTGTACCTATATATTTAGTTATACAAATATTTTTTCATAAAACTTGTTTTCAATAAAGAACTAATAGAATTACATACATTTTCAATATTAAATAAATAATACTGTATACACCATTAAAATGTGAACTTTTTTCTGATTAGTTAAATACAGATATGAGCCTTAAAAACCTATAAGAATCTTAACAAAAGAGTAATAAAAAAGTAAAAAAAACAGGAAAAAATGTGCCTAAAAAGGCTCAAAAAAACTTCAAAAAGGCATCAATAAAAGGCTCCAAAAACCAAGGAGAAAAAAGCTTTAGAAAACCATCAATAAAAAGCTCCGAAAAGAGTCCAAAAAGACCCCGAAGTTAATTTAAAAAGAGTCATAAAACGCTCCAAATTCATCGGATTCGGAGTAATTTTGGACTCTTTTTTATGACTCCCTTTGAGGTAGAACGATTTTTCGCTACATTTGGGCCACGAAAAGAGCTTATTTCGGAGGGTAAAGCTCCGATAAATGTGCGTTTTATGGCTCCGAAAGGAGTCTTTTTTCCTACTTTTGGTTAGCTGGGTGGTATTCAATTAAGTTCGGATGGCCCTTAAAGTATTCGAAAACAAAGAATTACGAAAGATATATTTGTCTCACCTCTGATACGAACTGTATATGTATAACTAAATTGATCACCCCTTTAACTCAGCTGTCTTATGTAATTACAGTTTAATAATTTCTAAGGAATTTCACCTTGTGCAGACTGTCGGTAAAATATTAAATCACGACGCAACTAGAAACATTCTGAAGACCACACAAATTGTAAAAGGAGCGCGTTCTTCGTTTTGGGCCAAATAGTTATTATTATGGAAAATAAAATCGACGATCAGAAGGTTCGAGTCGACAAGAAATCATTTCCGGCACTCGACCTTGTATCACAAGATGCTAACAATGGCGCTCAAACCCGGCTTCATTTAGACAAAGTAACGCCCATATCCGTATCTTCCACTTTTGTTGGGACACTTTTTTTTTACAATTCTTGTTGTATATACGTAGAAGCTTAATTTAATTTTCTCTCTTGCCAGCTCGATTAAAACACCCTGACATCAAACTATGTTACAGAAAAACCATGTTTAAAGTCAGAATGCATTAAATAAAACTTAATTAGTTTCGTGGTGGCGACAGAAAATGAGTAAAACAGACAAAACAAACTACTCTAAAATGGCAATCAAGAAAAATTTTATAAAAGTGTATATTAGGATGGGTCAAATACATGAAATTATTGGTTTCTGACTTGACTACTTGACTTGGCTTTAGCGCATCATGCTGGTTCTTCATTTTACTAGATTAGTGGCTATAAGTATTGGAAATACTACCAAATGTTTACATGTTTAAAGGAATGTTTTCTTCAGAATATTTCTTCAAAAAATCGATGATATAAACTTCTTTACAGTTGTGCTTAACTCAACCTCTAGATTAATTTTCAACCCTTTTTTTTTCCAAATAAAAACTCGAACCTCCTTAATCCATCTTTGCATACAAAGAAAACATGATAAAGGCAAATTTAATTATCTGAAGGTTTCCAACATATAAGCCACCCACTGAACGATGACACTGACAAAGACCGTATGCACTCTATGTCGATTTTTTGTTAGCCAATTTTTTTTTTCATGTTTCTCATGTAGTTTTATTGCAATACGACAAATTGATGTACCCTCTACATATAAATCGTGTGTGGCACATGTGTGGAATTTATTAATTCAATTGCGTAACTGCTAAAAGTTTGCTAATATATACAAGCGCTGTTATTTTGGGCTGAGCAAACAAATATGCCATATTCGAATTTTTTGACAAAGAAATACAATTTTGCAAATTTAGACTTACAAATCACTGACAGGCTGTTTTAAATGCACATAGGGAGTTTGCGAAAAATGAGTTTTGGGTAGTAAAGTTAGTGGAATTATTTTTGTAAAGCGAAAGAAGAGAATAAAAAAGCTAATCTCTTTATATCTCACATAGATTCATAATAATAAAAAAAAATAAAGGCCTTACATAGAGCATTTTCTTCTTGAAAAGATTTTGTCAATTTTTTTTTTAATTTTATTTTATTTTAATTCCTTAAACTTAATTTAATTTTGTTTCATTTTATTTTATTTTATTTTGTGTTATTTTATTTTATTAAATTTTGATTTATTCTTTTTTTTTGTTTATTTTATTTTATTTTATATTAGTTTATTTTATTTTATTTTATTTTACTTTTTTATTTCATTTCATTTAATTTTATTTTATTTTTTTTTTGTTTATTTTATTTTATTTTTTTTTTATTTTTTATTTTTTGCTTTATTCCATCTAATTTAATTTCTTTAACTTAATTTCATTTTATTTTGTTTCATTTTATTTTATTTAGTTTTGATTTATTTTTTTTTTGTTTATTTTATCTTATTTTATTTTATTTTATATTAGTTTATTTTATTTTATTCTATTTTACTTTATTTCATTTCATTTAATTTTACTTTATTTTATTTTAGTTTATTTTTTTTTATTTTATTTTATTTTATTTTACTTTATTTTATTTTATTTTATTTTTCTTTTTTTGTTTATTTAATTTAATTGAATTTTTTTTGTTTACTTTATTTATTTTTTTTTTTTACTTTATTTCATTTCATTAAATTTTATTTTATTTTTTTTTTTGTTAATTTTATTTTATTTTTATTTTATTTTTTATTTTTTGCTTTATTCCATCTCATTTAATTTCTTTAACTTAATTTAATTTTATTTTGTTTCATTTTATTTTATTTTGTGTTATTTTATTTTATTTTATTTTACTTTATTTCATTTCACTTAATTTTATTTTATTTTACTTTATTTCATTTCATTTAATTTTATTTTATTTTTTTTTTGTTTATTTTATTTTATTTTTTGCTTTATTCCATCTCATTTAATTTCTTTAACTTAATTTCATTTTATTTTGTTTCATTTTATTTTATTTTGTGTTATTTTATTTTATTTTATTTTATTTTACTTTATTTCATTTCACTTAATTTTATTTTATTTTATTTTAGTTTATTTTTTTTATTTTATTTTATTTTACTTTATTTTATTTTATTTTATTTTTCTTTTTTTGTTTATTTAATTTAATTGAATTTTTTTTATTTACTTTATTTATTTTTTTTTTTTACTTTATTTCATTTCATTTCATTTTATTTAAATAATTTTATTGTTTTTTTGTTTATTTTTTAATGCATTTTATTTAATTTTATTTCAGTTTAGTATATTTTATTTTATTTCATATTACTTAGTTTATTTTATTTTATTTTATTTTAGTTTAGTATATTTTATTTTATTTTATATTAGTTTATTTTACTTCTATTGCAAAGCCAAATTGCTCTTAAAACTTAATATGCAAAGAATCAACATAGAACAACAACAATATACTTTGCCACGTGTTACATTTACTTACGCGTATGTTTGCTAAACTGCCTTATACCAGGTTAGTTCATACCGAGTCCAAAGAGGTTACACAACAATAATTAAATATTAGCTATTTATACGTTTTTGAAACTCTTTACTCATGAAATTTTGTTGGTTTTAGCAAACACATTCTAGTTTTATGTTCATTTAATCATTTCCTATGAAAATTATCTGTAAGAAATAAAAAAAATTTACTCGGATTTCATTAAAATTATTTAACTACCAGTAATCACTAAGAAACTTATTAATCAACAGATTTGATTGATAAATAATTTATGTGCTAATCTGAACATAGCTTAATATCTTTAAAATTTCCTATGTCCCGTTAAGCTCAAGCAAGTTTCAAAGAAAGAAGAGTTGCAAAAACAAACTTAAAGTTGCTTAAAAAATATAAATTTCTATGAACCCGTAACAGTTTTACCTTATTTAGTATTCTTCCTCCGCATGCAATTTTTGTATAATTAAATAAAATTTTTTTTTTGAAACATTGCTTTTAATTCAACGAACGGCATCTACAAAGGAGACGAATTTTTTTTGCTGAGAAGCCTGTCATGGCAGAGATACACTCGGAGAGTTTGCCAAACCACTGCCGAGGGGCAACCCCGTTTTGAAAAACTTTTTCAAATCACCATGGACCTTCGGTGTGGTAGGCCGGCAACACTACCTTCACACCACGGCGGCCGCCAAAAAAAAAAAAAAAAAAATTCATTTTTAATTTAGTCAAATGATAAACAGTATGCTAATCTTAACAGATAGTAGTAATTTATATTCATTTTTTTTATTGTCTAAACCTAAATTATAATGGGTGATGTATTTTTATTTTAGTTTTAAGACTAAACAATTTTTATATTTATTTATCTTATTGTTTGGTATTATTTTTACTGCAATAAAAAATTAAGGAGTATTGAAAACTTGTAAGTAATAATTCGAATATGAAGTAATAAAATCTGAAAATCGTCGGTTTGTTTATTTTGATTATTCTTAACCTCTTAAGACCTGAGCATAAATTAAATGCGATTTACATTGTTTCATTTTTTGTACTTATAGAAACTAAGAAAGGCATGTTTAAAAAAAAATGTTTTTTTTTTTTAAATTTAAACCAATTTTTTTTTTACATAATATAAAAAAAACCAGGTTTTTTACCTCGTGGTGTGTACTAAGCTTAGTTATCTATGTGCATTAGACTGGGTCGATTTTGAAAATTTTAAAATCAAATGAAAATTTGTTTAGTTGGTCATGAAAAACCCTTAAAAATCAAAGTCGAAAAAAGTCAAAAAAATTAAATTTCGCAGGCTCGAAAATTATTTCTTTGCGTATGCGTAGTGGAACTTTTTTTTCCTGAGCCCAAAACCTATCGAAAAATTGATGGCGCGATATCGGTTAGCTTTCGTCCATACAAATCGACCCACCCTAATGTACATAAAGTATTTGTAGTACTATAATTGGCACAAGACACCAATATTAGGTGAAAATTTTAATAAAATCAAGGTGCACATATATGTACCCGGGGTCTTAAGAGGTTAATCCTTGAAGAAAGATTATCACTGAATATAATTGTTCATAATATATTTTTACTAATACATTGAAAGTGCATTTTAATCAATTTATGAACAAAAATCGATTACTTTCTGTAAAAAATCGATTGTTCACAAGTCAAGATATATCTTACCTATTTAAAAAATAATCTCTCTGTCAAGAGTATCTGCAATAAACTCCAAGAAGAGCTTCTGAATTCTCTCTATTATATTTCGTAATTAGAAAAAAAATTCCATAATGCAGCCAATACTTTTATCAGTTCTGCATCCTTTTCTGGGAAACTTTTTAAGCAGTTTTAACAAAAATCTACCAAAGTTTTTTAGCCCAAATCAGCTGCGTTTGTCATGCAAACTTTTCCTGATTATCTCTCGAGTATAAAGTAACTTACACACACACACACACACACACACACACAAATCTATGCATTTCTGCAGTATGATAAACGGTGCTTGACTTCAACAAACTACACACATATCTAAATACTTTAATACATACATACAAATCTATGGGCATGTGTAAATGCTCTGTTTATTGGAGCGTTACAATGCCCTTATTCAGTATTGTTCGAAAAGTATATATTTTTTAGTTTTTTGTTTCTTTTTGTGTTTGAAGCTCTATTGCTTTTAGGATGCAATACAAAGCCATATTTATTCGTTTGTGAAATGAATGCGTGCAAATGTTGACTTATTTTTATGTATGTATTCATGTATGTAAATGTATAGAAAAGGAGTGATATAACCGGCAGCATGCAAATAAAGAAAAGTACTGATAAAAAAGTGTGTCACGTGGGTTCAAATTATGTAATACGATCACTCAAAGGAAGTTGAGACTATACACATAAATTTATATATACATACAGTTGTGTTCAATATAACAGTAGTGAAATTATTATGAATATCATTCGACGAATTAAAAAAAGCTGTGTTTTTAAAAGCGAATTTCATAACAAAAACCACATAAAAAGAGATTTCAAAGTATACACAAAGCTCAGAAAAGTTAATTAAACTTTCATAAAGTTACATCAAAATTTCAATATTTTTGGGCAGAGTTTTTAGAAAATTTCTGAGTATTTTAGCATAATAATGTGCAAGTTAGAGGTACCTCAAAAACTCCGCTGAATTTCTAGAATTTTTTTATTTATACAAAATTGAATTTTTTCTTCATGCGTTGTATGTATGAAAGAAATCATCAACACCCTGGACGAAAAAAATTCTGATAATTCAGGGAAATTTTTAAGCGCGTTCTAACTTGAACAATGTTATACTAAAAGTCATTGGTCTAGAAAACTGCGTATTCAGAAATTTTCTAGAAATTCCGCCAAAAATAATTTGAAGATTTTAATTGCCATTTTTTAAAGTTCAATTAACTTTCCTGAAGTTTTTGTAAACTTTGAAATCTCTTTTTATGTGGTTTTGTTATGGAATTCGCTATATTTTATAACAAAATTATTAAAATAACAGCTTCTTCTTAATTCGTCGAACGATAGCCATTTTAATTTCATTGCTATTATATTGAACACAGCTGTATGTAGTTGTAAAGGGTGTTTTTTTTAGGGGTATAGAACTTCGAATTGAAATAAAACACAAGAAAATCGTTTTAAGGTCCATCAATTTGGCTTTATTGGAAGGATAATTTTATGCCATTAATGTTTAAATATGATTTCGGGCATGTGGCCGCCGCGGCTGGCTCGAATAAAGCCAATTCTACAGGTCCAATTTTCAACCACTTTTTCGAGCATATGGGGCCGTATGTCGGCAATAACGCCACGAATGTTGGCTTCCAATTCCCCTAACGTTTCTGGTTTGTTGGTGTAGACGAGCGACTTCACATATCCCCAAAGAAAATAATCCAATGGTGTCAAATCACACGACCTTGGTGGCCAATTGACAGGTCCATTCCGCGAAATTATGCGCTCATCGAATGTTTCCTTCAATAAATCGATTGTGACGTGCGCTGTGTGCCATGTAGCGCCGTCTTGTTGGAACCACAACTCATCCACATTCATGCCATCCAATTCGGGAACAAAATAGTCGGTTATCATGGCTCTATACCGGTCTCCATTAACGGTAGCTGCCTCTCCAGCATTATTGCGGAAGAAGTATGGCCCAATGACTCCACCAGCCCATAGAGCACACCAAACAGTCAGTTTTTGTGGATGTAATGGCGTTTCAAGGGTCTCATGTGGATTCTCTTCACTCCAAATGCGGCAATTTTGCTTGTTGACGTAGCCATTCAACCAAAAATGAGCCTCATCACTGAACAAAATTTTGCGATGAAAATCAGCATCGAAATCAATCTCATTTTCGGCCCATACACCAAAATCACGACGCATTGCATGGTCTCGCGGCTTTAATTCTTGCACAAGCTGGATCTTGTAAGGTCGCAAGCCAAGATCTTTGCGCAAAATCTTCCATAAAGTTGATGGACAAAGCTCCAATTGCTGTGCACGGTGGCGAATCGATTCATTCGGGTCCTCTTCAACACTTTGCTCTACAGCGGCAATTGTTTCTTCGGTGCGCACTGTTCGACGTCTCTGCGGACGCGTATTATCACATAGAGTAAACGTAGTGCGAAAACGATCCATGGTTAACCGAATTAATTGCTCTGATGGACGATTATGTCGACCATAAAATGGACGGAGCTCACGGTAAACTTCGCGAACTGAACCATTATTTTCGAAATAAATTTGCACGATTTGCAAGCGTTGTTCTTTTGTCAACCTGTTCATGATAAAATGGCAAACCAAACTGAACATAAATGACATTAGAGTTGCCAGATTTGACCACAAAATGCCAGTTTTATCTCTATTCAAAAAACAAACCTGTAAAAAAAACAGCCTATACAAAAGAAAAAATTTTGTATGGTGTTGAATTGCTAAGATTTAAGCATTCGGAGTAGAATTTGTAGAGGCTTCTAATTAAGTAATAATATATGTATGTATATCTCATCACTTATATTTTATCATGTTGAAGACTTTTGGAGTTGATCAAATGAGAGTACCTGTTTTTATGTTTAGGTTACTCTTGAGAGCTCTCTCATAGATCTTTAGTACCATAACTGGCAGCAATCTGACTGGTTGACTACAGTATTCCTTTACATTTTTTTTACTTATTGCCCCAGGGGAGTATTACCGATACTTACAGTCCTTTGAGCAATATAGTTATGGAACGCTCCAGTACAAACACTTTGTGCAAGAGAGGTTTGTGAATTTCATCCGCCTCTTACGACACCCTCACCTTACCGCGGGCATATTCTAGGCCCCTTACCGACAGGGTTTGCCAAAATCTTGTCTTAACAGTCGCCTTTCTCACTTCTCTTCACTCGCTTACGGACTGATTCTGATCCGAAAATGCCATCGCCAGTGCAAACTAATGTCAGCGAGCTGTAAGTGCACTCTAGGAATAATCCAGTGAAACACCCAATTAAAAAAAAATCAATTAACTTGTATCAAACTAATTCGAAAAATGTCAATTTGGTGAGAAAAAGATGAAAAGATTTGGAGAAAACTGGAGTGACTAAAATTAGAAAAAGTCCTGGTAGAACTTTTATTTTAATTTTGATATTTTCGAGAACAGCGCTGGCAGCTATGCCCGTTCGCATATAAGCCTTTTACTTATCCTCTATGCCTGCTAACATCTAAATTATCTTCCCTTTTTATGTCTGAACTATATAAACAATATATAAACAAACTCAAGGTCTGGAAGAGCACAGCCAAAGTGTCAAAAATGGACACAAAAATCCATCACTTGCAATGCACACAATAGTTTAACTAACAAAAATCATCGTTTCGATAGCCTAATGATTTACAGAGCGTTCCAAAGCGTCTCTAAATCTTCACTTCCTTCCTTCAAATAAAAAGTTTTCATGAATAATTGAAAAAATATTAAAAAAGTAAAAACAGTAATCATTTGCATAACAGTATGATGTGGTGGTGTTTTTGCCGGTCTACCACACCGACGATCGTAGGTGACAGATTCGCCGGTCGGCATAGGTCGGCAACCCTCCGAGTGTATTTCTGCCATAAACAATCTTTTCCGCAAAAATTAATCTACATTTACAGATTCTGTTCAGAGTCGCCATAAAACATGTACCAATTTGTAGAAAAAAATTAGAAGATGGGCACTGTAAAATTGGTAAAGAAGCTCAGCCTTAATCTTCTCGGAGGTATATTGGGACAAATATTAATTTTTATATTTAATCCTGACCGTTATAGCTAGAAGTAATAACTTTATGTACTTCCCCAGAGCCTTTGCTAAGCAAATGAAATTTGAATAAGTAAAGGCAAGCTCATCTTCGGGTAGGACATCATCTGCCGCTTCGGCTACATGTAAAATATCAAAATCAGATGAACTAGCGAATGTCGAAATGCCAAAATAATTCCAACTAAATTTAAAGTCAATTAAAATTAAACAAAGCTGTGTAGGTGCGTGTGTGTTCGTGTTAAAGCTGCCGGGATGCACCTTTACAAAACGCAAAACATTACACGATGCGAAAAAGCAATTGTGTAAATATTTGTTAGAACGAGGAAATGGAAAAAGTGAGACACGAATGTAATGGAAGCAACAAATATGAAACAAGTTAATAATAGCAACAGAAAATGGCGAGGTTGATGAACTGGAAAAATATTTTAATAAAAGATAAATGTGTGAAAACATATATGCATAACTACCCTGTAGGAAAAAGCTCTCTCTAATTCTGAACTGGGATCAAAAATTTTTATTACTTTTCACTAACCATTTAACATTTTTTTTATTTTGTTTATTTTTTTATTTTTTAGCCAAGAAATGGGTGGAATCGGACGATAACCACGCCCTTTTCTTTAATATCAAAAATGTCGAAAAACTTGAGATTTGTAAGTCATTAGGAGAAGCAGCGCAAATGGTAAAATTTGGTATATTTCATCATTTTTCTTTCACGATTTCTGCAGAATTCTGGTTTTAAGCGACATAAGCTGCACTCTCTTGTAATTCGCAAGCAGTTTATGAAATATCCCAAAGATATAGTTTATGTTTTGTAATCCCAAAACGAAGTTTTTCACAACGAGAATGAGGAAGCCAACCCCGTGCAATGCCTCAGAGCCAACCCCGTGCAATGCCTCAGAGCCAACAGGCTCGCCCCTAATTAATAAATACAAGGTGTAACAGGTGCGCCGCACCCCATTCTATATAGAACAAATAATTTAAATAAATAAAATAATAATTAAATAAATACTATAAAAGGGCTCCCTATACTAAACATGTGCTCCGCACACCCCCTTGTCCTCTCTAAACTAATAATATAATATAAATGATAAAATAAAATAAAAAATAACTCAAAAAAACTACTCTCCCTCCTTAAAGCTTAGACATCTGGAATCATACTATTATTATGATAGGTACATCTAGTAAAATTAGCTAAATCGTTTCTCGGCCACGCCCACTTTTTCATAAAAGGATGTCGAAAGATGCTACATTTAATATTTCATTGGTAAATTTGCACCGACATCAACTTTGTCATTAAATAAATGGTTTGACCAAATTTTGGAAACGAATTTTAAAACTTTTGTTTGAAAATAAGGTAGGACAACAGAACATACAATATCTTTGCTGATATTAATTTTATTCCGTTGGTATACTATTTCCAAAGTGATGTAGTTAAAATAAGCAAGAAAGTATATTGGGTTTTGAAATTGAGCGTTACCAGAGGAATTCATCCACTAACTGCATAATATAAATATGTTAATTTGAACTTCTGATCCAGAAAATTGTCTCACTAGCAACTGACTTCCCTGCAGGGTACATACATTTGTGTGGATGTGGTTGTGAGCTTTTGTAGCAATAGCAGCTCTACTCATATTCTGAATGCATTTGTTGAATGGCCGTTAATACACCTGTGCTTTAGCTCAAACGCTGCCTCATCACGACCCACATGAGCATAAGCAACTGTCGCAGTACAGAATAATTACAAACCTCATTTGTGTATGTAGATGTGTATGTGCGTGAACTATAGAAGTAGATAAGGCACACAAAATGCAGCAGACAAGGTAAAAGAATTGAAGCAACAAAACAAAACAGTCTGAAAACGGATATGCCATTGCGAGCGTGTTGCGTTCTGCATTGAAAGCTGCATGGTTGAGGACTCGCTCGATAGGCAAGCTTGTGCATTAATGGTTTTTATGTAAATTTAACACTAATATTTAAAATTTTCCTCAACCTCAAAAATAAATCTAATAAAAGCTTTTAATTAATTAAAAAATAGTTATTAAAAAAAATAAAATAAAAACAATAATAATTTTCATAAAAACAAAGCAAAATAATATAAAATAAAATAAAACCAAATAAACTAAAATAAAATAAAATAAAAAAAAAATAAAATAAAGTAAAATAAAATAAAATAAAATAAAGACAATAATAATTTTCTTAAAAACAAAGCAAAATAAAATAAAATAAACTAAAATTAAATAAAATAAAAGAAAATAAAATAAAGTCAAATAAAATAAAATAAAATAAAATCAAATAAAAAAAATAAAATAAAACAAACTAAAATGAAATAAAATAAAATAAAATAAAATAAAATAAAATAAAATAAAATAAAATAAAATAAACTAAAATAAAATAAAATAAAATAAAATAAAATTAAAAAAAATAAAATAAAATAAAACAAAATAAAATAAAAGAAAATAAAATAAAGTAAAATAAAATAAAATAAAATAAAATAAAATAAAATAAAATAAAATAAAATAAAATAAAATAAAATAAAATAAATAAAATAAAATTAAACAAAATAAAATAAAATTAAATTAAATTAAATTAAATTAAATAAAATGGAATAAAAACAAATAAATTAAAATAAAATAAACTAAAATAAAATAATATAAAATAAAGTAAAATAAAATAAGATAAAATAAAATAAAATAAAATAAAATAAAGTAAAATGAAAGAAAATAAAATGAATTAAAATAAAATAACATAAAATAAAATAAAACGAAATAAAATAAAATAAAATAAATTTAAATAAATTAAAAAAAAAAGATAAAATAAAATAAAGCAAAATAAAATAAAATAAAGTAATATATATATATATGGAATATTTTATAAGCTGGTTGCAAATTACAATAGCATGCAATGCCAATCAAATAAACGAAAGAAATAATTACAGCTTATGTCGCTTAAAAACATACTATGAAAATTATAGTCGTATACTAGTATGGATTGAACTTTTTGTGACTAGTATGATTTCAACCAGAAAATTATAGCTGGTTACTAGTATGTTTACTTAATAATTTGATATTTCACTGCAGGGTAGTGAACGGGGTTGTAAGTGGTTACTCTTAGCACGTTGATGACCTGGTGTCACGAGAATTAAGTCACGTTTTAGGTGCTTCGCTTGTACAATACTTAATGAATAATTCTGCATAGGAAGTTGTGCCATCTTTTTAATTTAAATAAATTTTTGCCTTTAACCGTTTGAGTGGAGAATTTTCTTAAGAAATTAAAGTTGCATTGTCTTTGACAGCTGATCGTAAAGCAAAACATCAACATAGAAATAATTAATACCTGCAAATTTTACTTTAGTTCACTTAACTCAATATTGCTGCAACATTGTTTCAAATACACAACCAACTGCGTTCTGGGTTAATGGGTATGTCATCAATAAAATTACAAAATACATTTGCACGGTTGCGCTTGTCATATGGCATTTAAAATGAATTACCATTTGCTATATGTGTCCAATAGATTGCAAATTTCACTTAACAAAATGGATTTATTTGCATTTAAAAATCTTCAATTTTGCAGGTGAAAATAAATGCATTTGAAAGATTTATAAATATAAACAAAATTTGTTTATGCAATTGTTTTAGTATAAATTTAGCGAACGGGCAGTATATTATTTGCCTAAGTAGTATATATGTATAAAAAGCGTATGAAAATTAGAAAGAAAAAATAAAAAAAAACTTACAACAACGAAATACCAACATTTGGAAATCTTTGGCAGGTGAGAAAATATTATTTTTAGGCACATTGAGTAGTTGGTGTTTAACAATAAGTGATTTGTTTATTTGAGTCTATAAAAAGTAAATACAATTCAATACGAAACTAGACCAAGTTATGGAATCAATGATCCAGCACCAGATGCGCAGTGGGGTATCTTGAAGAACTTTACCAAATCTATAATATACAGATTGGCCCCCGCTTTACGGTCAAAATATACCGTCAATCAAAAGTTTTTGTTATTTTACTCCTTTCCTTTCTTTTCCTTTCCTTTCCTTTCCTTTCCTTTCCTTTCTTTCCTTTCCTCTCCTTTCCTTTCCTTTCCTTTCCTTTTCCTTTCCTTTCCTCTCCTTTCCTTTCCTTTCCATTCAATAATAACCTTGTTTGTCGTTTCCCATATCAGTAGCTCCTTATGAACAAACACATTTACATCTATACATACATGAGTGTGTCCCTACTTGTATCGCTCACTTCTTGTAGGGACACTAGTTATATATAATTTAAAAGCAAATGGCATGTTAGCAGTAAGTGCGGCAATTATCATAATTTATCCGATGATGAGCCGGAAGTAAATAGCCTAGTTTAGCATAAAAGTTGTTATTCAGTTCATTGCCTTCTAACATTTTAAAGTTCATATGTCAAGTAAATAAGAAATTAGGGTTTCAAGCTCATTATAAAGGCTGACCTGTATGGTAACTTACTCTGACTAGCTGGAAGTGATTGAATGCGAATAGCATGAAAACCTCTTTGATGGGAGAAACAAAATGTCTGAATTTCTTTCAACTTCTGCTGATTGGACCTTTTTGTTCATTTGTGTGAGGTCTCTCGCTATCGACGTAAAGCGGTGTTATTCTTAAATCACACGAAACTACGATCAGTTTTATAAAATCTAACTTAAGATTCTGGGCGTTAAGACATCTGAACGCTAAGCTTAAAACCACAGACGGTCACGTCTCAAAGTGAAATCACCTGAAGGTTCGAGATGACGGCCAACAAGATCAAGTTAATTCCACTTTTGCATTATATAAAAATCTAGATCACAATTTTGGCTGATTATCTATTGAATGATCGATCAAAATAGAGCAAAACATCACATCACATCATATTACGCATTAGACCTTGTGTTTTATAAAATATGCGCGCAGCAACAAAAGTAGATTGATGATCTGTTAATCCACCTATATTACAAAAAAAAATTTTCAACACCATTCAACATATATCATCTGGCCATCTTATAGGAAATTATAGAAGACCATATGATTTAATATCTCGTCATACTCATCACAACTTTACATCATAACGCATCATATCATGTCGTATCTACTTGTACTAATTATCGTCACTACGGTTAAAACTGCTAAAGTTATATACCGAAATTGTTCAGTGGAAGATAAAAACTTCTTTGAATGAAAACTACACAAAACCTATAAAAAAATTTTGAGCTGTAAAAAAAATTATATAGCAAATCATGGCTTGTCATAACAGCCAAGTAATATCACATTGCGATATATCATATCACATAATATTAAATTTTATCATATCATAGTTTTTATATCGCATCGTATAACCACAATAAATGACAGCATATCACATCATATCATAGGACATCACATTACATGACTTATCATTGCAAGATGTTCTGTAGTGGTGATGTCGTTATCACTTCGTTGAGCCACAAGAGCCAGCGTTTTCGAAAGTTGCATGACCTGACATGACAACAAATTTATTATGTGTTAAAATTTGTCACATTTACATTCATCCTTGTGTATCAAACAAAAAAGATATTTTACAGTAAACACATTTCAGAAATGTGAATACATCATTAACTGCACACTAACACATAATTTGTACCTACCCTACAGTCAAACCAACTAGTTGCAAACTACTTCGAAAGCAGTATATACAAATTCCAACTAGTTTATTAACTGTATTTTTACATAACATCAAGCCTTGTTCTAGTAGATGTCTATTAACATGTTTCTGGCAGAAAAACAGCAGTCTCAAACGAGTACAAAAAACTAAAAAAAAGAATATCTGAATTTTAGTTGTAATTTTAAGTGAATATAATTTATATCTCTCCGAGCATGATGGATCAGTACCTCACCTACATGGGTACGTACACGGGTTCAAGCTCTGAACTATTTCAAATACACATAATTTCTTAATCAACTCTAAGCACTCCAGCATTCTCCAAAAATCTTAATGCTTGTTTTACAAGTTTTTAATTTTTCCGGACTAGTTTTAGGCAGACCTGTTAAATTTGATTAGTAATTAGTAATCAATTAATTAGACTGCTTTTTTAAGTGGTAATGATTATTTTAATTGTTTTTCAAGAAAAAGTAATTATTAATTGATTACGATTAGAAAAAAAAAATAAATAAATAAACAAAAAATAATCAAAAAAAGTTGTTAAGATAACTTTTGATTATTTTAAATTTTTCTAAAACTTTTTTTTTTTGACGAATGTTTTCCAATTATTTAAAAAAATAATCAAAAAGTTGTTTTGATTACTTTTCATTATTTTTGACAATTTTTTAATTATTTTTAATTTTTTTCATTACACATACAACAATATTGAAAAAAAAGTAATCAAAACAACTTTTTTTCATTATTTTAGATTTTTTTTAATAACCGTAAAATATCTAAATTTTTTTTTTGATTATATTTTTTAATTAATTGGAAAATAATCATTAAAAATTGAAAGTAATGATAAGCTATCATTAAATGAATTCTCAAGTAAATAATTCATCAAACCGGTAATCAATACGATTAGTAATCCTTATATAACAGGTCTGGTTCCAAATTCTAGTTGTAAACTAATATTTAATAGTCTCAATATTTAGTTGAGTGTGCAATTAGTCAACCACTGCTGTACATAGTAAATTTAAAAATAGAAACATGTAATTAATTTTAAAAGATGTCACTGAGGTTAAGTTATTTACTAAAAACCTAAGAGAGCGCAAATAATGAACTGAATTAAGTGGGCGTTGATGACAAACAGAGAAAGCAACCACTAAGATGGTAGGGAACACAGCAGCGCAGAGTGAAGTGAAAGCGTAATATAAACGATCGCACGACAACGACAAATTAATTAAGTTTTTTTATGGTGTTATGAGGCACGCTTTCCGTGATTTATTAGCTTGAGATGAAAATAAATTTTTTTAATTTAAATATTTTGAAATATTTAAAAAAGTCAAATGTTTGTAAATTTCCATTTTCATCAGCTTGATTTACCATAAAATGGCTGTAAATTGTTTTGAGAGGTTTTAATGAGTCAAGAAAGCTATGGAGGCGCGTAGGCGTATACGTAACAAATATGAAGCGAATGAACGAACGGTAACGGGTCAGTGATACCGTGGAGAAAGCTGTGACATTTTGAACTATTTTGAAAGCAGAGAAATGCAGTGGGTTAATTGTGGCTTTCTTAGCTCTAGACTAGAAGTTCGTATGCAATATCACCCCTAGAGCCTGTTAAATTATCTTATATTCCAATTAGTGCTAGTGCGTCATTATTATACCACATCTCGTGAATTATCCAATGAAAAATATTTTAAGAAGACTGAAATAGTATTACGGTGCTTTCAATAATTTAAGAAATATCCCGGGCTTAATAGCATTAAGTTCTGAGAGGCTCTCAAAATAAGCATTTCCTGCTCAAACATCTCTTCTACCCGCGGAAGTTTGCAGATGCGGTACGAGGTATTGTGTTCTAGAGCCATCCACGAAGCATGCACCCCTACAGTCCAATGTCCAGCGAGCACCGCAACTGATCTGAAAAGATATCTTCTATTCACCTTGAGAAGGGTGGCATATCATTTTATAAGGTTCATATACTTATCGACGCCCTACAGTATTGGAATCGCTTCCATCGATTATTATCCTCGCTAAGCCAGAATTGAATAATAAGGCCCTTGGCAAGTCCCAGGGATACAAGGGCCTGCTTTGCCTCTGTGACAATAAGAACCGAGCTACCCCGAAGCAGTTAATGGGCCATCTCGTTTTCTTATTATTATATTACATCATATTAGAGAAAATATATATCGACTTTATAGGCTCTTGGTCAACTCCCTGTACTGACCAACCAGGCTCGATGTTATCGTTGCTGACCCGAGAGACCGAAGAGTCACCTGATTGTCAGATAAAATTGCTATCCTATTACCGGTGATGAGGCGTATATATACGGATATAGCCAGAAGTGCTGCAAAGACGCCCGCTTCGACTCCACAAACCATTTTGAATGCGTTCGTGAAATCGGAAATGTCGAGTCTCTGTATGAACTATTTCTCTTTCCAATCCTTTCGCGAGGAAAGATAAAATAAAGTTCGAAGAAGTATCGAAGATCCTAAAGTTGTTAACATTCAGCAAAATACGGCTGTGGCGCCTTGGTGATCGTACAACTTGCAGCGCGCTGAACTTCGCTAACATTTGCCTATGTAGTTCAATTCGACTGCCTTCCACCACACTATGGAACGTAGGCTTAAATCGGCCCCACTGTTTTTCCAGCATTTTTTTTTTTTTTTTGCATGCGTACAGTTCCCCATACGACTGCTTCACTCTATGTTCTGTGTTAATTGCCATTTAAACTTAGGTGTCAGAAGGACGCAACTCTTGACCATTAAAAGAAGGTAGACTAAGACTTGTGATTTTCGTCCTAGTATCTGCACTGGTCTGCTGTGACCTTACTAGCTCCCACCTTGGCGCTTATCACTCTTGTCCGCAGTGCCTTCCCTATTCAATTTACTGGGTATTCGATCCCAAGAAGGGAAAGAGCGTCTTCGACTGCCTCCAAAGGAAGGTAATTAAAGGCGACCTAAATGCCCAATAGTCCAGCTACCCTTTGGTACTATTCTATCTATTTATCGCAAAATGTTGAGTCAAAATTTGTTTTGGGCTAACCGTAATATCTGATAAAGCGTATATTTGTATTTAATTATATATGTATGCAGTAATCAAATTTATAACGGCAAGCTGTAAATCAATATATTTGTATGGCCAATAAACTTGTGAAGTGATTTGATTTGTGCAATAAACATGCTTATCAATCTTTTGTTTACAAATAAGTTTTGGAATTATATGGCTTTCTTGGGTAGCAAATTGTAATCAGTTAAATGCCTAAACAACAGTAAGAAGGTATTCATGAGTTTTGCAAAGCATTAAAATATTATTTTGTTATCTATGATCAGAAGCGTGTGGTGAAAAAAAAGAAACAATCATCACTTCATAGTAACTAAAATAAAATATTTGGCGAGGCCTGGTAAAGATCCAGTTATTTCGTCCAACTTAGTCGGTATGGGCCTTCTCTCTCTGGGCCGGAGCTTCTTTGTTCATTCGAAGGGAGGAACCATATATCTACCGGAGGATTTTTATCTCCAAACCTCCAATTGCCATCACATTTATCAGAATAGGTGTGATGAGGGATTTAAAGAGCGCTTTCCTTTTTTGCGGAGAGAGGACTTTACATCCTAACCGCTAACCAGAGTGCCTTCTATATTTGCTCTAAACGCGCTAAATAGAACCTTTGCCCCTTTAAGCTTTCGCGCGTGCACAGCTCATCGTGTGATGCATCATTTCCCAATGCCTTATGCTTTTTGAGCCCCGATGTTGCCAGTCTCACCTCTTCATAATCGGCTAGTTGATGTATGCTCCACAGTCAGGGGTTGTGGTTTCGACTTTATAACACCCCTCACAACTTATTAATGG
The DNA here is from genome assembly GCA_949987695.1 of Merzomyia westermanni. Classification (NCBI taxonomy): domain Eukaryota; kingdom Metazoa; phylum Arthropoda; class Insecta; order Diptera; family Tephritidae; genus Merzomyia; species Merzomyia westermanni. The sequence goes on from OX465290.1 coordinate 31,756,228, forward strand.
GACGAAGTGTTCCCTCAATAACTTCAGAATATTCTGTACGTCGGTTGTTCGACGCCTGATCTTTGATAGAATTTTTGGGTATTACTTCTTACCCTGCAGCCGGCATCCGTTTTTTGCTAGCCTTGCCCTCATTTTACCAGTTGTTTTTCCTGTCGCGCTGGAACCTTAAGTGTTCGCAGCTGAGTTACGTGGTAATTAACAAGTAAGCTCGCATTCAGTACATCCAGTATCCTAGAGATAAGTTGGTAGCTGATCTCCTGCTTGAAAACTGGATAACGTGCATATTTACTCCATTCAGTACTACCCCTCGTCAAAGAAAGAAATCTGACCCTTCATGTCCATCTCCGTCTACTTCCTCTTCCCCCTCACATATCGACTTTTTTATCCTACTTTCGTTCTTTCTCTGCCTATCCATATAACAATTTCGCGCTGACAATATTACTGCCCGATATGGAGATTCAAAGCAAGTGCCGGCATAGCAACTCTATATCTGTTTTGAAGATATGAATGCAGTCAAAGAATTTAAAACTGCGAACAGGCTTCACATAATTTTTATTGTTTTTTTCGCGCTCGAATTTGCATACACTCTCATTTTTATTACACCTTATAAATCAATTTCCATTTAAAGTGACAGAACAAATACTTTATTGCTTCCAGTGTCATTAATGAGCTTACAAATGACGCTACGAACATTAAACAACAAATACCTGTGCCTTAGATAGCCAGTCCATAACTCAGTTGACAATATTCTGTTAATACGTCTTAGTGTTGCGCAGTACAGAATATTTGGAGAACCGGTTCTATGGAGTCCAATTTAAAGTAAATCGGTCTATTTGGACAGATTTCGTTAGGTAACGCAAACACCAACTGGGTTATCGGACTTCAGTTTTCCAAATTTGTTTGCAAAAAAGTCGTGAAATTTGATATTTAGACATGTGTATCTTCCACATAAATTTAATTAAATTATTACAATTTTATTTTACTACAACATTTTATTCTGCTTTAATCTGGTTCGCTTTATTTTGTTTACAAGTATTTTATTTTACTTAAATTTTTTTATTTTAATTAAATTTATTTTATTGAATTTTATTTTACTTATTTTCTTTATTTATTTTACCTTATTTTATTTTATTTTACTTTATTTTATTTTATTTTTATTTTTTTCTTTTTCTTTTTTATTTCTTTTTTTTTTTTTTTATTTATTTTTTTTTTTATTTCATTTTATTTTGTTATTTTATTTTAGTCTATTCTATTTTATTTCATTTCACTTCATTCATTTTATTTTATTTCATTTCATTACATTTTATTTTCTTTTCTTTTATTTTATTTTATTTTATTTTATTTTATTTTATTTTATTTTATTTTATTTTATTTTATTTTATTTTACTTTGTTTTATTTTATTTTATTTTATTTTCTGTCATTTTATTTTACTTTAGTTTATTCTATTTTATTTCATTTCATTTTATTTTATTTTATTTTATTTTGTTTTATTTTATTTTATTTTATTTTATTTTATTTTACTTTATTTTATTTTATTTTATTTTATTTTATTTTCTTTTATTTTATTTTATTTTATTTTATTTTATTTTACTTTATTTTATTTTATTTTATTTTATTTTGTTTTATTTTATTTTATTTCATTTTATTTTATTTTATTTTATTTTATTTCATTTTATTTTATTTTATTTTATTTTATTTTATTTTATTTTATTTTATTTTATTTTATTTTATTTTATTTTAGTTTATTTTATTTTATTTTGTTTTGTTTTATTTTAACTTATTTTATTTTATTTTATTTTATTTTATTTTATTTTATTTTATTTTATTTTATTTTAACTTATTTAATTTAATTTTATTTTATTTCCTTAAGAATCGGTTTTTCTGAGGGGCTATACTTTTCTGCTCCATATTTATATATGTTCACTGTATATTTGCTCAATAAACCTAACGTTAGCTAAACACAGTTTAGAATAACAAAATTCTCTCCACTCCCCCCAAATTGTACATTTCGCACTTACTATGTCTTGCCTGCAAAAACACCACATGGCACACTTTCTGACTGGAAATCACCTAATTTAATTTAATTCGCTATAAAGTCAAAGAGTTGTTTTTTAATTTTATTTAATTTTTTTTTTTTAGTTTTCATGAAATTAATTTTAGAGCTAATAAGATATTTTTGGTGTTGTTTTAGGTATCGCATACTTTACGTTGCCACTACAAATTATTTAATTAATTTTACTCACCGAAAAAGCAATCGAAAGCCAACGCAATTAGCGCTCAATTTGCCCTCACTGGCTGCGACCACCAACACCACCGCCACCTCTCGTTACATTAACGATTCAATTCAAGCACTTTGTCAATCAGCAAGTCAATATACTCATATCAGCGTGCCATCAAGCAAATCGATGACTGCAAAGTGTAATGGAATTCCCTCACTGACCGTGAAAAATTGTGGGCTTTATATGCACGAAGATATTGAATTTTGATGAAATTTGTTGCAGTTTTTAATAGCATTAAAATTTATGTTTGTTAAATATGCTTGAAAGCATCTTGTTTGTGCTGTAATTTTGTGGTGAAAACTTTAAAAAATTTTATGAATTTTATGTTATGAAATTTGTGATGGTAATTTGAAAAGAGCACTGAAATTTACTTGCTTGCGTCTTTAATGATATTAGCGGCAATTCCGAGTATTTTGCATCTTTTTATTAAAAATAGAGGAAAATTTCGAAATAAAAAATAGTAGTTGAAGTAAAGTGAATAAAAAAAAAAAACAGATAAGAAAATCAATGGAAATCAGGTCAATTGACTTTGTTTCGCATCGTCAATTGACGTTATTTCCCTATGCGAAACAAAGTCAATTCCTTTTATCTTGTTACGTTTCACATACAAGTTTGAGGTTAAGATATACCAAGTATGAATAAAGAGAATACATGCTATAGGGGGGTGGAGAGAAATAGTCAATGGGAGAAGCAAAGAAACAGGAAGGTGGTGATCAAGAGGAAGAGGAAAAGACAGAGGAGGGGTTAAACAAGAGGCAGAGGAATAGAAAGAGCATGGAAGTCAAGGAGAAAGTGGAGGAGGAAAGGAAAGAGGCAGAGAAGTAAGAAAAGAAACATTTCAAGTAAGGGAAGAGGAACAGGTGTAGGAAGAAAAATCAAAAAGATATATGAGGCAGAAGAGATGAAGTAAAATCTTTTAAGGCAAATCGTTAGACAGGGCAACATCCACCGGGGCTGCTAGTAATCTATGTCTAGTTAGAACTTATAGATTTCAAACACATTTTTGAACATTCGTTCCTAAAGCTGCTCCAAAGAATTCAGGTTTCAATAAATACCAGCACTTTGTAAGTGAGGCCGTGGCTTTTGAAGAACAATTCCGTAAGCTTCGTGTTCATGCCCCTTACTGGTAGTACAAGAAAATGCCAAGAGCAAAAATCAGTTTTTTTAAGCAGGATTGGAACTATTGGGATTTCGAGTCACATTCCGAGTGTGTTCCCGAACAAACTTCTGGTCAAAGCTGAATCCAAGATTTTTTCGCAACAATCTGCAGCAACGCCTATCTTAAAAGATAATATGCTTCTGTCTTCCCTGACCTCCAATTTCCTAATTGATCACACTTGGCTTGAGTGCTAATGTTATGTAATGCTTCACTTCGTCGTCTGGAGTATCGCTAGAAAAGCGGCAAGTGCCAGTTTACTGAGACAAGTTTTTTTGCAATTATGCGGAACCGTTTGTGGAAGAGACATCGAATTATTAACTAGACTTTTCTCTCTCATCAACTCTTACTTCAGTCAACGCCGAGGTCACAGTGGCATATATCGACGGAATTTCAGTAATTGGGCAATTTCGTTCAATTTAAAAATCGAACGAACTAGTTCTTTTTTCAAGACTGAACTAGGTCGTTCACTAAGTTCTCTTTTCAATCAGTTTGTATATTCATAGCACTGGAAACAAAAGAAAAAACGTGGACACAAAACAATGGTTTGAAACTCGGGTAGCAGTTAACCGTACGCTAAGTAAAATTTATTGTGGTAATAAAAGCCAATGTCAGCTAACTTAAGTTGTTTTTCCAAGCCAATGTTGAGTTGGAATAGAAAATTTTAGTTCGCCTTTGGTTGTTATTGTTCGCTGCCACAGGAGCTTTCGAACTACTTATGCTAGCGTCATACACAAAGATGTCGCAACATTGGCAATCACTGAACGAGGTTGGAAACATTTGAACGATGTAGTTCGTTCGTTCACTAAACTGAGTCGTTCAACTGAACTAGTTCGTTCGCGAACTACACAACTCTAAATTTCAGGAACTACCAGCAAAATTTAGGCTTGGTTGTAGGGCCAGAATCACTCACTGGTTGAGGACAAACCGAACTAAAGTAACTAAGCTGGCTTCTGCTATTCGAAGTTAGTGTGCAATCAAAGTCGTATGCAACCGAAATCGGGTTCAGAAGAAGAGTTCACAGTTTTATCAGCATACTTGCGTTTCTTATAAATTTGTTTCCCTTTAGATAGCGTTCAAGCATCAAGGCATTTCAAAGTTTTAAAAGCTGCTGCGTAATAAGCAAATTTTTCATTGAATAGCTTAATTTCCTTACCGAACTCGCTGATTTCACTTCGAGTGGTTCTAAATAGTTTGAAAAGCTCCACATCTGTTGCCCTGTATTTAGGACAAGTCTAGCTTATCACTTTAACTATCATCAAAATCAATAATTCTGCCATTTAAAACAGCACATTTTAATTAGCGGTTAGTTATTTGTCACACTTAAAACTGAATTTACCTTATATTCTCATTTCACAGATTTCATATTCTATAAATTTTAAATACAAATCTTATCGTAGACAGTGGTGTTGACCAATATTCACGAAGTAAATTACCTGAAAAGACAAAAAAATGCAATTATTTTAAGTCATTCATTTTTAAGAAATACAATAAAAATTATAAAAATGCTAAACGAATTGGGATATTTTAAAAATGCCTTTTTTTGGCGCGATTGATGATATTTCCTGCCCACAGAATAGCATGAGCTGCAACATGATGCAGATATCGAGATAATCTCTACATATAATTAAATGCTAACAGGTCGATGTATGTACATTTAAGAATAATCGATAGGAGTGATCATTATTTAGCCAACACAAGCCAAAGCAACAGTTTTTAGAATTTTTGTCTGTCTGTCTCTATGTTTGGGCGCGCATCACTCAAAAACTGCTGAATGGAATTGAATGGAACTTTTATTGTTGTATTATCTGCCGTTTAACTTAAAGCTTAAGATATCATTTGTTACGATTGCTCAACCAATTTCAGAGTTATCGACCCATATGTGGACCAAGGTGACCCAAAATCTGTTAGTACAGTGTGGCTATCAAACGAAGGGTGATAATGAGTGCTGCAATAAGCGATGTAATTAAGTTCCATAACTTATCTGGTATGGGATATAATGATTTAAATCGGACTCAGTCTATTATTAGTTCCGGATTTTACTAGCCTTAAATAAGTCTGGACTTACAACGATATCAGGAGGCAAAGAAAGAGATCGCAGCCTTTATTTCATGTTGTTCCCAAACGTCTTGTCTCTAAAATTAATTCGTACATGAATACATATATGTATTTAAACAAACCGAATATATGTCCGAATAGTTCAGAAAAGTTTTGATTGTTTGAACTACGTGTTTATTGTACTAATTCTTTCGAATTCAGAATATATTTCTAATAACGATATAGATCATATATACATTAGGCTGATGCGCTAAAGGTTTCGGCGTTTTTTTAAAGTAGTCAAAAAGTTTTGAATCTTTTAAGGCTGCAAAAATCGTTTTTTTTTTGTAAATAAATATAAACGAATTTAAAAATTCTGTAAAATGATAGAGCCATCTGTGAAAAAAAAGTTGTAAGAAGAAACTTTGAATCGAATTTATATTCACTTAAAAACATATGTCTTATCGGATATAGTGCGGAATCGGCATTAAACATGAATGTAGGTCCCGCAAAGCACAGTTTAGAAAAAAAGCTAGAACTAAATCTTCCCAAATATATCGCATCAAATTATTATTGTTATTATTATTTTTAAGTCTTAACCTCTTCAATTTCGCATGAAAAATTTGTCGAAAAATAGTTTTTTTGTAACTTATTTTTAATAATTGGGGTCCAAAAAGTTTACATCAAACAAATTTTTTTTTTTTGCTACTAAAAAAAATAGTTTCGAAATTTTTACTTTCTAACTAATTTAAAAATAAAATAACATATGCTTTTATAATTAAAAGGAACAGGTAGTTCATAAATTCATAGTTTTTTTTATTAAAAAAATAAATAGATATATATAAAAAAGGTAACACAAAAATCGTTCGAAGCTTGAATATTTCGGTGCATTTTAAAATCGTATATGGAGAAACTAAAAATTAAGAAAAAGAAGAGAATTGTGAGAATGTTTGAGAGAAATAACAAAACATTACCAATTATTTGACTATGAAAATTTTTAGCCACATACTCGTACATATGTGGGCATTATACCCGAAGAAGTGAAATATACAAATTTGTACACTACCGCTGAGAATACCAACTTTTTTTTATTGATAATTAAGTTGAAGCAGTCTAATGTAGCTATAAAATGCTTCAAATTGATAAACTGTTTATTTTATGAGCAAAGGAGTACCGCACGTTTTCTGTAGATTTTCGTTTTAAATATAAATTACGCGTACGTGCATTATCTTAAATCTTAGCAAGCGAATGCTCAAACGACAAAAAGTTGCATAAAATTCAAACAATCAAAATTTGTATGCGATTTGTTGTGAAATATCTACATAAGTATGTATGTACGTAAGTTTAAGATGAGATATAAACATACTCGTATGTACATATGTGAATTTGCTGAGAAAAAGGAAATGTAAACATGACACCAAAATAGCAGAAAAAAAATATATTGTTTTTCCATGATAATCATTATAAATTGTATATGTTTTCTCTTCTAAACCTAAACAATATAAAATTAATAACCTTCTCCTATTAAGAAGAATGTTATCCTAAGTATTTCTACTGCACCTTCATATCTTTTGCTATTTCTCGTGAACATGCATATTTTTTTTCCTATTCATAAATGTGTTAAAATGACATCCTTTTTAAAGCCAACCATTTTTTAACTTCACTTAATAAAAAATTCATAAATCAATTTGAGCAACAAAAGTACAATGGTAACCTGAAGTTTATTGTAATTCAACCTGCACTGCACTACCCAGATCATATTTCATGTGCGCCTTTTGAGGGTTAAGTGGCACTTGTGATAAGAGCCTATTGTTTAATGGTACAGATAAAAATGTACCACGTACACTAATATGTGTATGGATGTGCGCGTATGTTCCTATAAAAAAGTGGACGCACACTACTCAGTAGCACTCAACCAAAAAAATGCAAGTCAGACAGAGAGGGCAGCAATGAAAATAGGCGGAGAAACAGAACCAAATGATTATTCTCCATTTAGTTCTCCCACTTTCTTTAAATTGTTCCACACTTTCCTCTCCGGATCTATCACTTTGTCCTTATTCCTCTCTCTTTCAATCACGCTTTTTTTCTCGAATTTAGTTACGCTTACGCCTTAGATTACAACTTCAGTTACAGGTTCAATTATGGTTACGGCGAAGCTTTAAATTTCAGTTAAGGTTACGGTTTCAGTTTCCGTTAACGGCCATTTTACTGTTGTTATTAGAGTTTTAGTTACGTTGACATTACCGTTGCATACGGTTACGGCTTAAAGTTTAAGTTGAGGTTACGATTGAAACTACAGTTTTACGTAAGGTTATGGTTAAGATTATAAATTCAGTCAGTGGTCAGTTTTTTTTTTTAAGTTATAATTGAGGCGAACTTTTTAAATATGATTGCGGTTACGGTGTCAGTTATTGTTACAGTTTAAGTTCAGTTTTAGTAACTGTTACGGTTTAAATTTCAGTTTCAGTTTCAATTTTGGTTACGTTTACGGTTATGGGTTAGTATTAAGGTTACCATTGAGATCACAGTTTAAGCTAGAGCTATGCTCGAGATTAAAGCTTCAGTTAGGGCCACGGTTATTAGTTACGGTTATGGTGGAGATTAAAGCTCAGTCATGGTTATGTGTACGGTTTCAGTAAAATTTAAGGTTACGGTTACGGTGAACATTTCTGTTTCAATTGCGGTTACGATAACGGTTTCAGTTTCATTTTCCGTTAAGGTTGTGGTTAGATCGCAGCAAATTCTAAACCTAACTTACTTTAGCATATATCAGACCTAAAACAGTTTCAGACTTACGGGCTGATTATGTAAAACGCAACGTGGTTCGCAAATTTCTTGCTATACAAAGGCGTTAAATCAGTCTTTTATTGACTGTCAGTGAATGGGAGTTGCTGTGTGAATTTGTTTGATATTATATACGGGTGAAGGTGAATGTGAGTGACTGTGATGCAAAGTGTCACGTAGACTTACATAATCAGCCCCTTAAAATCCAATTTCTCACTGTTTATATATATCCATGAACGATTCGCCAAATTTATTTATATTTCTTCTATCCCATATAGAACTTTAAATGTTAGATGTTAATTGCTATTAATTAACTGAACTCATTTCATATCATTTGATATCGGCATTAATATATGACGCATAGTTTTTTTTTTTTGTTGTTTCGCCGGTCTTGTTGACCATTTCAATTAGCAGCAATACAAGTGACTGACATGTATTCTCTCACACGAGTACATCTGAAGACCCAACTGACACTCACCCACACTCTAGACTGTTATGCACCCGCTGGCCTTTTATGGCATCACCAGCATTATGTTGATCTTCATAGTCACATCATAACATCAGACGGGGCCACAGTTGCTAAGTGGCTAAGTGGCAGCGTTCAATAGTTCAATAGCTGTTGATGTTACAGTAAGAGTCTGGTGTTCGATGACAAAGATGTAAGAGCGTACATGTGTACATATGTATGTGTGAATATATGTAAGTACTTGTTCCAATTATATTTGTTGTTGCCGCGCTATTAGTAATAATTATAATTGATAGTTTGTTGCAACAGATCACCAATACATTTCTGGTTTGATTTATTGCTTGTGTTTTTTTTTTCGATTTTGATTATTAAGTGGTAGCTGATATAGAGTTGGTCTAACGGAAATTGAAGCCATATCTAGAAGTGATTGCCACTTTGAAAACTTTTTGTAATGAGGGCAATAGTGGGCGCTAATGATGTGTTGAATTTGTTGTTGTGTTTTTGGTGATTGAGTTATTTTCTACACATTCAAAAGTATATATACTATATCTCCGTATGTTTGTTTATAAGTACTTCATGCTTGTTGGCTCTGCTCTGTACAAACACTTGTTGCAGATAATTTTTTCAATTATGTATTCAAAGAGTGATAGACAAATAACTGAAAGGTGAAACATTTGAAGTAAATAAAATGCGATTGCTACATAGCAAATACGACCTGAAATGGGCGAAAAAAATTGATTTGTAGATTTATCTCAAAAAGTTCCACAAATCGTTCTTGAAAATAATCCCAATCCATCTCGGCTATCGATTGGAAAACTAGCAACAAGGCAGATAAGCATGTGTTACGTAAGCTATTGAGATTCCTAGTTAATCATAGTTTGGCGTCACTCTTATAATTGTTTCTGCTTGCTTATTATACTTTTCATGAACATGAAATGGTATTATAACTTTGGTCCGATGTTTGTAAGTATGAGAAGAAGAAGAGACAGACCCACCAATAAGCATACCGAAATGATCAGGGCGATGAGCTGAGTCGATTTAGCCATGTCCGTCTGTCTGTCTGTTTGTACGCAAACTAGTCCCTCAGTTTTTGAGATATATTGATGAAATTTGATATAGAGCCGCCATTTTGCATCAGTTTAATCATTTGTCGGAATCAGCAAGATCGTCGCAATACAACGCATAGCTCCCATACAATCGATTGTTCCGAGTAACGGAGTTTGACCTATAAATATTGAAATTTAAGAGCTAGGAACTTTCAATTTGGCAGGTCAGTTCATTTTACATACGCAATGTGACTAGTGAAAATTACCCATATCGGACCAACATAACATATAGCTCCCTTGTAATCGATTGTTCCAATGAATGGGGTTTGGGCTATGTATCTTTAAATTAACAGTTTTGCGGAGTTTATACTAATTGTTAGTAAGGATCGGACACTTAGAACCGTGATGCGTATTCATGAAAGGTATAAAGTCTTCGGCACAGTCGAAGACAGCCCTTTCCTTACTTGTTTTTTTGTTATTTTCAATTTAAACATTTCTTTAGGCAAATATATAAATGACGAATAAAAAAAGAAGTGAATACCACATAAATTTAATTTAACTACATATCGTCCAGTGGTTGTAATTCAACCAAAAAAAATATTATTTTTATTTTTAATTATTTGTCGTTCCTTTCATTCGCGCTCTTTCCTTTAATTTCTCTACTGTTCCTTTCCTTTAATATATATTTTCCTTTTCTTTGATTTCCTCTTTTTTCTACAGTCTCTATTTTCAAGGTTCCTTGAATCAAAATTTTTAAAATTTCTATTTTTCATTTTTTGTTTATTTTTACTTTTTTTTGTTTATTTTATTTTATCTTATTTTATTTTATTTTATTTTATTTTATTTTATTTTATTTTATTTTATTTTACTTTATTTTATTAAATTATATATTATTTTGTTTTATTTTATTTTATTTCTTTTCATTTTATTTTAGTTTCGTTTATTTTATTCTTTTTTTTTTTTTATTTTTTTAATCTATTTTATTTTTATTTATTTTTTTATTATATTTTTTTTTTACTTGTTGTTGTTGTTGTTGTTAACAGTGCTTCGCCCTGCCCCAGATTGGACAGGGTTACACTGAAATAACAGCCCTTGGCCGGGTGAAAAAACCCGGGTCATTTAATTTAATTTAATTTATTACTTTATGTCATATTTCGCTACTCGTAACTGACCTAAAATTGAACGATTTGATAGTGTCCTAGTTCTATTGAATACCCGAGCAATGCTCTTCCCTGTCCACGTTTACAGGGAGATGGACTCTGTAAAAGGTTTACCGTTAACATATTCTGACTAAATTTTTACGCACTCAGTATGTGATATGTCGGCACAGGGGGTGTTTTCGTATCCGATATTTATGAATATCTCTCTTTTTTTTTTGTTGTAAAAGAAGCATTTAACCCCACTTAGCCAATACATCCATTCACTAATTGGCATAGAAGCCAGCTCACGCTAGGACAAGTAACCTACGTCATCGCTACAACAACAACAACATCATCTACCTAAACCTATTTTTTAAAAAGCTGAAAACAGAGAAATACGCCAGCAACCAATATCTTTCGCCAGGTATGTGTTAATAAAATTTATCGAAGCAAATCACGTCATGTATACTATATAAAGCATTCACCACAAATATCAAAATAAACAAAGACGGCGACAAAGCATTACCATAAACCTACTATTCGAATGTGCATTCGACTAGTTATGCAGCCTAAGAAATGCCAATGCACAACATGCTCCATGTACGTTGGTATATTTAGAAATGTGAAATGTCCATAAAAAATGGCATTAGCTGCACACTTTTCGTTTTCATTATGTCCACTCATGCGCCTTTCCCCCATCACCAACGCAAAAAATGTTCACTAAAATCACGCTTTTCCGCCTTTCAAGCATCAACGGAAAAGCTAAAATTTGCTTTTTATGTTATTGTTTACATTGCTTATTTGATAGCATTTTGAAGTCAAACTTTTCAGGTGGCGATGCGATTTCGGAATTGAGAGTGAAATTAAAATTATTTCAAGTTTATTTTATTCTATTTTACTTTATCCTATTTTATGTTATTTTATTTCATTTACTTTTTTTATTTTATTTTTTTTCTACTTTAATTTATTTAATTTAATTTAATTTTATTTTATTTTAATTTATTTTATTTTTTTATTATATTTTTTTTATTTTAATTTATTTTCTTTTATTTTATTTTATTGTATTTTATTTTACTTTATTTTATGTTATTTTATTTTATGTTATTTTATTTTATTTTATTTTATTTTATTTTATTTTATGTTATTTCATTTTATTTTATTTGATTTCATTTTATTTTATTTAATTTTATTTTATTTTATTTTATTTTATTTTACTTTATTTTATGTTATTTTATTTTCTTTTATTCTTTTATTTTATTTTATTTTATTTTATTTTATTTTATTTTATTTTTTTTATTATATTTTATTTTATTTATTTTGTTTTATTTTATTTTTTTTTATTTTATTCTATTTTATTTTATTTTATTTTATTTTATTTTATTTTAGTTCATTCTATTTTATTTTATTTTATTATATTTTATTTTATTTTTTTTATTATATTTTACTTTATTTAAATTTATTTATTTTTATTTTGTTTTATTTTATTCTATTTTATTTTATTTTATTTTATTTTTTTATTTTTTTTATTTTATTTTATTTTATTTTATTTTATTTTATTTTATGTTATTTTATATTATTTTATTTTATTTTATTTTGTTTTATGCTATTTCATTTTATTTTATTTGATTTCATTTTATTTTATTTTATTTTACTTTATTTTATATTATTTTATTTTATTTTATTTTATTCTTTTATTTTATTTTATTGTTTATTAAATTTTATTTTATTTAAATTTATTTATTGTGTTTTATTTTATTTTTTTTTATTTTAATTTATTTTATTCTATTTTATTTTATTTTATTTCATTTCATTTTATTTTATTTTATTTTATTTTATTTTATTTTATTTTATTTTATTGTAATTACTTTTATTTTATTTTATTTTATTATATTTTATTTTATTTAAATTTATTTATTTTTATTTTATTTTATTTTATTTGATCTGATTTTATTTTATTCTATTTTATTTTATTTTGTTTCATTTTATTTTATTTTATTTTATTTTAATTTATTTTATTTTATTTTATTTTATTTTATTTCATTCTATTCATTTTATTTTATTTTATTTTATCTTTATTTTATTTTAATTTATTTTATTTTATTTTATTTTATTTTATTTTATTTCATTCTATTCATTTTATTTTATTTTATTTTATTTTATTTTATTTCATTCTATTCATTTTATTTTATTTTATTTTATTTTATTTTATTTTAACTTATTTTATTTTATTTTATTATATTTTATTTTATTTAAATTTATTTATTTTTATTTTATTTTATTTTATTTGATCTGATTTTATTTTATTCTATTTTATTTTATTTTGTTTCATTTTATTTTATTTTATTTTAATTTATTTTATTTTAATTTATTTTATTTTATTTTATTTTATTCTATTCATTTTATTTTATTTTATTTTAACTTATTTTATTTTATTTTATTTTATTTTACTTTATTTGATTTTATTTTATCTTTATTTTATTTTAATTTATTTTATTTTATTTTATTTTATTTTATTTTATTTTATTTTATTTTATTTCATTCTATTCATTTTATTTTATTTTATTTTATTTTAACTTATTTTATTTTATTTTATTTTATTTTATTTTATTTTATTTTATTTTATTTTATTTTATTTTATTTCATTCTATTCATTTTATTTTATTTTATTTTATTTTATTTTACTTTATTTTACTTTATTTTATCTTTATTTTATTAGTAAACCTACTATTTAATATATGATTACATCCGAACAAAAATTGCTTTCATCCTCAGTAGTTTAAGAGGTTTCACTTCTACACTTTATGGTTTCTTTGTCATTTTTATTGATATATGAAACTATGGACATAAAATGAGGTTTATATATAGTGAGTGTACAACAACAACAACAATTAACATGCATTCCTTCCATGCAATTGTACTGTGATCTGTTTGTTTATTCCATGGCGGCTATAACAAACGATCAATTAAAAATGCTTTTGTGTGAATTTGGGTCATTCACTGCTTATTCGCATCATTGATTGGTATTTATTGAGTGTACAAAGATCTGCATAGACATGGTGTTTATCTGGACATGGTTACATTGGTTTCATATTGGACAGCTAAAGCGACCAATCAGTTGAAAATGCTGTGGTCCGATCTGCCATTTACTACTGCAGCTGATATGTAGATTGATTGGCAAGTGATGGTTACACACAATCAACACAACGAACTGTATTGGGTACATTTGATATGCCTTTATTGATGATTGATTTTCGATTCTGACGTTGTTAGATGATTTCATATGCGCTTGTAAATTGAGCGTGCTCTATTGTTGTGTGGTATTTTTATTTATATTGGTAATTTCAATTAAGGAGGATTTTTATTTAACGAGTTATGGGCATAGACGTTTTTTATAATAAAATTTGCATTTCTTATTGCGATTAATATAAACTAAATTTGTATCAACAATTGTTGATTAGTTAGGTTGTGATAAGTCAGCTTTCTGTGAATTTCAGTATCAGTTAAGGAGCGCCCTGTTTCTGTTTCACCTTTATCAAATAAAGAGCGCTCCTTCATGTAGAGAGCGCACTTGTTCCGTTCTGTTTTTACTACTTACAGAGCGCTCGCCCGCCTAGGACACGCCATATTAAAAGGGAGCATATTTTGTTCGATGTTGTGGGACAGTCCAGGGGCACTCTCATACTGCCTACCGATCGCTCCATAATCGCTCATAGGATGATCCCCTTTTTTACTGGGCAGCTAACCAAAAGTAGGAAAGAACCCAGCTTACCAAAGTCGGAGCGCTCCGAAATAATGATCTAGAAAGAGTCCGTAATTTGACTTTTTTAGAGTGTTAACTAGTAAACATCAAAGAACCCACTTTTTTATGAAGATTCACGGAGTCTTGGGAGCAGAAATTAATATTGTAGAGCGGGTAAACGGCAAGGTTCAGTTATAATATATATATAAAACAAGTAAGGACGGCGCTGTCTTCGGCTGTGCCGAAGGCTTTATACCTTTCATGAATACGTGCAAACTTAAATACGCATTGTTTAAAGTTCTCTAAAACTTTATCAGCAATACATTTAATTTTCTTTTATTTTTTTTTACGAAATCTTTTAATATCCATAAGAAAATATCTCACCAAGTTTCAAGTTTTAATCTTCCAAAATGAAGGATAAATGGCCATAATCCTCTTATCTGAACGATCGGTTGTATGGGATATACATATACTGTATATAGCTTTGATCTTGGTGATTTTTTTACGAAATCTTTTGCTATCCATAAGAAAATATCTCAACAAGTTTCAAGTTTTAAGCTTTCAAAATGAGGGAGAAATGGTCATAATCCTCTTATTTGAACGATCGGTTGTATGGGAGATGTATTCTATAGTGACCCGATTATACCGGATCCGACAAATGTCTAATATAATACAAAAAAAAAGATCCATCAGGCTACATGGCTGTCCCCCGATCGAAAAACACGCAACCAGATCGACCACGTTGTGATAGACGGACGGCATGCTTCCAGCGTTTTAGATGTTCGCACACAATACGAGGACCTAACATCGACCTAGTAGCAGCCAAGATTCGTACCCCCCTCTGTACGACAAAACAGGTGCAACAAAAAACGCAGGGAAAGCTGGACGTCGAAAAGCTGCAATCGCAACAGACCGGCAATTATTTCGCAGATCACCTCTCACACCTGCTCTCCGAGAGCACAATTCAACATAGTGGAATGCATGAGCAGTGGGATCATATCTGAGGAGCACTCCGTACCGCAGCCGAAGAAGTAATTGGATTCCGGCGAACGCGAAGAAACAACTGGTATGATGATGAAGAGTGCCGCGCTGCAACGAAAAGAAAGGACGAAGCCTACAAGGCAACGCTGAGATCGAATGCAACGAGGAGTGTGTGTGAACACTACCGCGAGTTGAAGAGGGAAGCGAGGCGGCTTTTCCGGGCGAAAAAAAGAGAGGCAGAAAAGCGTGAAATAAAGGAGCTTGAGATGCTGGCCAACGGGAATAATGCCCGAAAATTCTATCAAAAAATTCGGCGAATGAGAGAAGGTTTCAAACCCGGGGCAAACTCCTGTAAGAATGAGAACGGCGACCTGGTGACCGATGTTCAGAGAACACTCAGAATATGGAGGGATCACTTCTCTGCCCTTTTAAATGGAGAAACTGAGCAAGAAACCAGAGAAGATGCCGAACCCGAGCCCACAATCGAAGATGATGGAATTGACGTTCCACAACCCGACTACAATGAGGTGCGAATAGCAATATCCCGATTGAAAAACAATAAAGCAGCTGGCGCTGATGGTTTGCCTGCTGAGCTATTCAAACACGGAGGCGAGGAGCTGGTAAGGCATATGCATCAGCTTCTATGCAGAATTTGGTCGGATGAATGCATGCCTGAAGATTGGAATCTAAGTGTTCTCTGCCCAATCCACAAGAAGGGCGATCCTGCAAACTGCGCCAACTATCGCGGAATCAGCCTTTTGAATATCGCATATAAGGTCCTATCAAGCGTATTGTGCGAAAGACTGAAGCCTGATGTGAACAGACTGATTGGACCTTATCAGTGTGGCTTCAGACCTGGTAAATCTACCATTGACCAGATTTTTACAATACGCCAAATCTTGGAAAAAACCCGTGAAAAAAGAATCGACACGCATCATCTCTTTGTTGATTTTAAAGCCGCTTTCGATAGCACGAAAAGGAGCTGCCTATATGCCGCTATGTCTGAATTTGGTTTCCCCGCAAAACTTATACGGCTATGCAAAATGACCTAGAGCAACACCGCCAGCTCGGTCAGAATTGGGAAGTACCTCTCCGAGCCGTTCGAAACTAAACGAGGTTTTAGACAGGGTGACCCCCTATCGTGTGATTTCTTTAATTTAATGCTGGAGAAAATAATACAAGCTGCAGAACTTAACCGCGCTGGAACAATATTTTATAGAGGCGTGCAACTGTTGGCATATGCTGACGATATTGATATCATTGGCCTTAACAACCGCGCCGTAACTTCTGCTTACTCCAAATTAGAAAAAGAAGCGGAGAAAATGGGATTGGTGGTGAACGAGGGAAAAACGAAGTACCTTCTGTCATCATGCAAAGAGTCAGCGCATTCGCGCCTTGGCAACCAAGCCACTGTTGGCAGCAATAATTTCGAAATAGTAAAGGACTTCGTTTACCTGGGAACCAGCATTAACACCAACAATAATGTTAGCCTAGAAATCCGACGAAGAATCACTCTTGCAAACAAATGCTACTTCGGACTGAGTAGGCAATTGAAAAGTAAAGTCCTCTCTCGACGAACGAAAATAACACTCTACAAGTCACTCATCGCACCCGTCCTGCTATATGGTGCAGAAGCGTGGACACTAACAACATCTGATGAGGCGGCTCTGGGAGTATTCGAGAGAAAGGTTCTTCGAAAGATTTGTGGACCTCTACGCGTTGGCGACGGCGAGTACCGAAGAAGATTTAATGATGAGCTGTATGAACTTTACGCAGACGCCGACATAGTTCAGCGAATTAAAACACAGCGGCTTCGCTGGCTAGGCCACGTAGTGCGAATGAGCGTAGATGCTCCAGCCCAGAAGGTATTCTTATCGGCACCCGACGGTGGAAGCAGAGGAAGAGGGAGACCACCACTCCGATGGAAGGACCAAGTGGAGACCAATTTGCGATCCCGCGGTGTTTCCAATTGGCGCCAGGTGGCGCAACGAAGAAACGACTGGCGAGCTATGTTGGACGGTCAAAATCGCCCAGGCGGTTAGAAGACCATTTAAAGAAGAATACAAAAATACATCCGTGTGCTAAATTTCATCGAGATATCTCAAAAATTGAGGGACTAGTTTGCGTTCAAACAGACGGACGGACGGACAGACGGACATGGCTATATCAACTCAGTTCATCGTCCTGATCAATTTGGTATACTTAAGGGTGGGTCTATCTCTTATATTTCTAAACGTTACAAACATCGGACCAAAGTTAATATACCATTTCATGTTCATGAAAGGTATAATAAACGTTGGAGAGCGGATGAGCAGCAACGTTCAATTATATGAATGTTTAAGAGTATTTTCTGAGGTTTTTTTCATTTTACCTAGTAGCAAGCAGTCAAGGAAGAATTTCTATACACGCATACTAAGCCAAATCTCACTTATTACTCAGATATGCATCTAGCCAACATCAACAACAACAACATGCTCAGGCAGGTGTTACATTTTGTTACGTCTAAGCCCAGAGCTGTTTATACAACATCAAAAATCATTCGTCAACTACTAATGTATCGATATTTGGATATTTAGAAATATCGATGTATCATTGACATCTGTTTGCTGTATACAAAAATGTATTATTGGTATGGTAGAATTTATTAGTATTGGCTGCGAGTGATTTATGTACGAAGCATTTAGTCTTAATGCTCGCTATCATCTAACCAATATTGAGGTACAGAGTAATTGGAGTAGTTGTATGTACTCGCACATTCATTGGGGTACTAGCTTCTACCCGCGGCTTCGAATATACGAAGGAAATAAGCAAATTAATAAAAATTCTTCTGAAGTCACACATTTTGACCGATAACTCATTTTTAGAATATATCGAAACATAGCAGAGTCCAAATGAGTCCTGTGGCCTTCCTCTTTCGTTTGATACCCACATTATACGTCTGACCTATATACCGAATATCATTAGTATAGGTTAAGTATGCTAAGAGTTATATAAAATAAAAAATATATCAGTAAGTAAAAGTTCCGAGAGTGCCCGAAACACTAATTTTTTTTAAAGACGTAGCCTATACTTCCAAACAAACCTGTTAAATAATGATTAATAATCGTAATGATTTCCGGTTTGATTAATTATGTTCTTGAGAATCCATTTAATGATTGATCACCATTACTTTACATTTTTAACGATTATTTTTCAATTAATTTAAAAAATAATCTAAAAAAAATTATGATTTTTTACGATTATTACAAAAAATCAAGAATAATAAAAATTTTTTTTTTTTGATTACTTTTGATTACTTTTTATTTTTTCCAATATTGTTGTAGAAGCACATAATTATACCCATCAACAATACTGAAAAAATCAAATATAATAAAAAAAAATAAAAAATAACCAAAAGTAATCAAAACGCCTGTTTTTCATTATTTTTAATTTTTTTAACTTTTTTTTAATTTTTTGTATTTTTTGATTCTTTTTGATTTTTTCTAATTGCAATCTATTAATAGTTGCCTTTTCTTGAAAAACAATTAAAATAGTCACTACCAATTAAAAAATCCGTTTAATTAATTGATTAATAATTACTAATCAAATTTAGCAAGTCTGCTTCCAAATTATAAGCTGGCTGCATACCAAATTTCACGACTTTACCTCTCAACAAGCGATTATAATTTTATTTTCGGTCGTAACGCTGATTGAAATTTAGAGAATATCCTTCATGCCGATTATCAACACATCGTCGGTTTGGTTGCTTTTTTTTTTTGGTCGGTGTACCCATGGAGGCTGATTGGGTCTCTTATGCTGGCAAAGTTGGGTTCGTAGCGGCAAAATTGGGTTTTTTGCTCATACAAGCAAACGTACGTGAAGAAATACTAACTTAATTTCAATTATGTAATTATCAGTTTGTTTGCACTTTTTTTATTGATTTACTTGCCACTTTCATTTTCATTCAATCATGCATACAAATATATTTAGATCAACTTTTTTTTTTCTAGGCAAAATCATTCAACTAATCTTACATTGACGTAGTGGGTCAAGTACTCATTTGATTGCCTGATTGACTAACGGTGTTTCACCATCGTACACCCAAACACTTTAACAACATTTTTAGCACCCACAACTGGACGGATTTGGCTTAAGCTCTCCATGTGTGAATGCAGACACATTTACTACGTAATATGTATGTATGTATATAGAGAAGCCAAATAGTGAGGTGGTTAAGAAGAGCCGTAAATAAATGCTTATTTGCTCGGAAAATGTTTGGCCTTTTTTACGGACCTGTTAAATTTGATTAGTAATTAATAATCAACTAATTAGACTGCTTTTTTAATTAGTAATGATTATTTTAAGTGTCTTAAGTGTGCAATTATTAATTGATTACGATTAGAAAAAATCAAAAACTAATCATGATTTTTTATGATTATTAAACAAAAGTTGTTTTGGGTAATTTTGATTATTTTCGATTTTTTTGTTGATAATTTTTTTGTTGATAATTTTTGATTTCTTTCAGTATTGTTGATGTGTATATTTATATGATTCTACAACAATAATAAAAAAAATCGAAAATAATCAAAAACAAATAAAAAAAAATTATTAAAAGTAATCAAAACAGCTTTTTTTGATTATTTTTGATTACTTTTTTATTTTTGAAATAATCGTAAAAAATCATAATTTGTTTATATTAGTTTTTTAGATAATTTTTTTAATTAATTGGAAAATAATCATTAAAAATGTAAAGTAATGGTGATCAATCATTCAATGGATTATCCAAAAAAAAAATTAATCAAACCGTTAATCATTGATTACTAATCGTATCTGCTGCTTTTTTGTAAGATTTTTTTTAGTTTCCGATTGTAGAGCCCACGTCTCTAGAAAGTACTTTCTCGTGTTTCAAATTCTAAATATCTACTCGTATGTTAGAGAGTATTACAAAGAACGAAGCTAACAAAAATTTAAAATTTTCCCACAGAAAAATGAACACCTCGTTAGAAACCTAAGGAAATAGAAACCTTTCAAAAGCAGCTAAATAATTTGTTTCGTTCAGAGATCTCTTGGAATCAATTTTTGGGCAGGTGTACTTGAATATCCGACGCGCTCTTTGTCAGGAAGAACCTGATTGGGCATGCCCTGTCTCGCAAGCGCATCTGCATTACAGTTTCCCTCAATATCCCTTGGTCCCAGCACCCATATAAGGTTCGCAAGATTCTGCGGGGCCATCTCTTGGAAAGATCGGGAAAGTCCATAATGACCTGAAAAGCTTTGCTTGGCGTAGTTCTGAGAGCACCACTTATACTGACTATGCGTGAACTTTACTGAGAAAAATCAGGTTTGACGTTTAGTCTAAAGCAGGCCACCATACGATGACTCCATGCGACAGTTTGGCATGTACAGCAAGGGAGTACCGGAGCGTAGCGAGTTCTTCATATCCGGCAAAGGACTGTCACTTACGATAACACTCCGCAAAATTTTCGAGGAGTGTTTTTGTAGTGACCACAACAACAACAACAACAACATGACCCCATATAATAATATGGATAATTATATGGGTCTTATAATCGCGGTATAAATCCATTTGCATATTTTGGGACTAAGTCCTATGATTCTTTTGTAACACAATGCTTTTGATGCTGAATCAAGTCTTCCTTCCAGTTCAGCCTTTTATCCAGGACCACACCTGCGAATTTGTCCCTATCGGCTAGGTTGACCGTTGTATTTTGTACCGTTTAGTACGGCGGCCGCCGTGGTGTGAAGGTAGTGTTGCCGGCCTACCACACCGAAGGTCCATGGTTCGAGCCCTGGTACCTGTACCATCAAATCATCAAAAGTGATTTGAAAAAAAAAAGTTTTTCAAAACAGGGTCGCCCCTCGGCAGTGGTTTGGCAAACTCTCCGAGTGTATTTCTGCCATGACAGGCTTCTCAGCAAAAATTCGTCTCCTTTGTAGATGCCGTTCGGAGTCGGCAAAAAACTGTAGGTCCCACTAATTTGTAGGGAAAATTCAAATCGGCACACCACAAATTGGAAGAGAAGCTTGGGCCAAAAATCTCTTAGGAGGTTTATGATGATATACCTGTTGTATATCGCGCCATAGAGAGAGAGAGAGAGTATATAACACTAGTTCCATTTTTTCGGAATTGACGCTGAGCCCGCAACAAGAGGACCATAAGGAAGTATTGCGCTATGCTACCTGTATCAAGTCGCACAAAGTTTGGGACTAATAGAAGTACTTAAAAATATATGCAGGTTTGAAGTAGCATTTCGATAACATGAGTTTCGTCGCAAAAGTCATATGCAACTTTGAAGTTTTAAAATCTTCAAAGTCGGCTTAAATGTCGTATGAATAGGAATAACTAGTGGTCAGGTAAGTGACGCTTAAGAGTTGCTTGCTAACGCCCCTGCGGGTTAGGGGTTTAGAATATGCCCGAGGTAGGCATCCCGGTCGTAAGAGGCGACCAACATGCACAAAGGTAATGACGTGCAACTCGATGGTTGATCTACGGATATGATGCCTCTCACCTCTCATTACCCACCTTATCCTTCCTTACGGAAGGAGGGGTGACATGACCTAGAAGGTTTCACTGGTCATAAATCGCTACCGCGGCAGTCGGGCAGTACCGCAAGGGAGTACCGGAGCGTACCGGGTTCAAATCCGGCCAAGGACTGTTAATTCGACAATACTCCCCAAAACCTTCGGGGAGTGTTTTTGTCGTTACCACAACAACAACAACAACAGTTGCTTGCTAAAGTATCCATTTTCTTTTCTGGTACCTTTGTGCTAGTTGAGACATGAGCACCCTGGAAGGTAGAATCTACGTTTTAGCAGGATATATTTTGAACTGCGCCACTTTAGAAGACAGCTGAAGGGGCCCTGTTAGGGGTTGGTTTGGCATTGCAGTATTGTCAGGATCGGCCCCAATAGTATATTTTTTTTTTTTTTGTTTTTTTTTTTTTGTTTTTTTTTTTTTCTTTCTTCTGCTCTTAATAAGAGGAATAGCACCAGTGGGGTTTGCTGGATTCCTTGATAATATATATACAATGTTATGGCATTTCGTTTGGTTTTCCCCTGAGTTTTTTTTTTTAATTTCAGACAGGTGGCAAAACTGTAAAACCATTCTGCATGGCAACACTTAAGTAAAAGAGCTTAGATTTTAGTAGATAACCTATACACAAAATTAAATAAAATATAGAGTTTACAAAAAATAAGTATAATAGGATTAAGCGGGAAACCACGCTGATAATCCTATTTAGATATATTTTTGCGGAAATACGATAAAGAAAAACCTTTCATTCAAATTTCTTAAAAACTCAGCTAGGTGACAGTCTTGTTAAAACATGCAAAGTGGCAATGCTTAAGTAGGAGAGCTTTAAGTGTAGCATATTAATAAGTTCAAAAGTTCATATAAAAAGGTCAAGTACTTTGGGAGATAAAAGCGCCTATGTAAAATTATAAATTTATTGGAATTAGGTAGCAATCCTACCTTGAGATATATCTCAAGCATTGTACCCATATTGGCATATCTCACTCAATTAAAAAAGTGGCTACGAAGAGAGCCGAAATTCCTCATATACGTAGGTAGACCAGCCGAAGCGTTGGATGTCACTGTCATTCACGGCACCCCCCACACAGTGCACAAGTGTTACTACTCAATATATACGAACGAAAATGAATTACATCAGCATTGATTTTATATGGTTTCTTATAGATTTTTTTTTCTATTTTTAGCCAGAGCTGTTAAATTTGATTAGTAATCAATAAATTAGACTGCTTTATTAATTGGTAATGATAATTTTAATGGTTTTTCAAGAAAAGGCAATTACTAACTGATTACGATTGGAAAAAATCAAAAAAGAATTATTATTTTTTACGATTATTGAAGAAAATCAAAAATAATCAAAAAAAAGTAATTTTGATTACTTTTGATTATTTTTGATTTTTTATTTTTGATTATTATGATTGAAGCACATAAATATGTATAGACATCAACAATACTCAAAAAAATCAAAAACAATTAAAAATAATCGAAAAAAAACTAAAATAATCGAAAGTAATCTGAACGACTTTTTATAACGTTCATGAACATGAAATGGTATTATAACTTTGGTCCGATGTTTGTAAGTATAAGAAGAAGAAGAGATAGACCCACCAATAAGTATACCGAAATGATGAGGGAGATGAGCTGAGTCGATTTAGCCATGTCCGTGTGTCAGTATGTCTGTATGTACGCAAACTAGTCCCTCAGTTTTTGAGATATCTTGATGAAATTTGGTATGGAGCCGCCATTTTGCATCAGATTAATCATTTGTCGGAATCAGCAAGATCGTCGCAATACAACGCATAGCTCCCATACAATCGATAGTTTCGATAAATGGGTTTGGGGCTATAAATTTCGCAATTGAAAAGCTTCGAACGATCGGACCAACATAACATTTAGCTCCCATACAATCGATAGTTTCGATAAATGGGTTTTGGGCTATGTATCTTTAAATGATCAGTTTTGCAGAGTTTTTACTAATTGTGAGTAAGGATCGGATTCCTAAAACCGTGATGCGTATTCATCTAAGGTATAAAGTCTTCGGCACAGTCGAAGACAGCCCTTTCCTTACTTGTTTTGATTATTTTTGACTATTTTTGATTTTTGTTAAAATTCGAAAAAAATTATGATTTTTTTTTTATTATTTTTGATTTTTTTTAGTATTGTTGATGTGTATACATATTTATGTGCCTTTACAAAAATACTCAAAATAATCAAAAACAATCAAAAATAATCAAAAACAATCAAAAAAAAAATCGATTTTTTTAATAATCCTAAAAAAGCATTATTTTTTTTTGATTATTTTTTTAAAATTAATTGGATCATTAAAAGTAGAATGTAATGGTAATCAATGATTAAATTCATTCTCAAGAAAATGATTTATCAAACCCTTAATCATTACGATTAGTAATCATTATTTAACAGAGCTTTTTTTAGCTTAAGAGAATTGAGCTAATTTATTGAAATTATTACAAAAGTACTCGGTAAAAAATTTAAATCTATAATTCTGTAATCTCAAAAAATAAAAAAAAAAACCAGAAAAACAGGGAGTGGTTGGCCTTTAGGGCAAGGTAAACTTCTGCCATACCACTTATTTTTCACAATATAAAAAAAAATAACCTTTACAGCGTCTCAAATCTCTAAAACTGCCCCATCGTTGATAGTTTAGCCGCCTTCTCTTTGAAATCAATAATCCTCTGGCTAGAAACTTGTTAAAGTAGCAATGATTTTTTTAAACTTAGATATGAAAGAAAAAAACATAGGCAGTAATTTTATTAGAGTAATAAAAGCGAAAACAGTAGTTTATAGAATTTTTGTCTGTCTGTCTGTATGTTTGTTCGCGCATGACTCAAAAGCCGCTTAATGGAATTAAATGCAATTTTCAGCGAAGTATTGCTAGATGTTCAACTTAACGTTTGGAATCCAACTTACAGCACGGAAATATTTTAATCTCCCTTTAGACAGTGGTGGCAGTAATTGTTGGCTCAAAATATTTCTATACATTTAGTGAAATAGGAACAGGCCGCTGTCTGCACATCATACCTAAAAACAGATATGAGTAGTCATAATTAGCGCAACAAAAGCCAAAGTAACAATTCTTTTAATTTCTGCCTGTCTATCTGTATTAATGTTTGTGCGCGAATCTGCAAATAATTATAATATGGAGTTGAATGTTGAAATGTTTTAAATGGAGAAACTGAGCAAGAAACCAGAGAAGATGCCGAACCCGAGCCCACAATCGAAGATGATGGAATTGACGTTCCACAACCCGACTACAATGAGGTGCGAATAGCAATATCCCGATTGAAAAACAATAAAGCAGCTGGCGCTGATGGTTTGCCTGCTGAGCTATTCAAACACGGAGGCGAGGAGCTGGTAAGGCGCATGCATCAGCTTCTATGCAGAATTTGGTCGGATGAATGCATGCCTGAAGATTGGAATCTAAGTGTTCTCTGCCCAATCCACAAGAAGGGCGATCCTGCAAACTGCGCCAACTATCGCGGAATCAGCCTTTTGAATATCGCATATAAGGTCCTATCAAGCGTATTGTGCGATAGACTGAAGCCTGATGTGAACAGACTGATTGGACCTTATTAGTGTGGCTTCAGACCTGGTAAATCTACCATCGACCAGATTTTTACAATACGCCAAATCTTGGAAAAAACCCGTGAAAAAAGAATCGACACGCATCATCTCTTTGTTGATTTTAAGGCCGCTTTCGATAGCACGAAAAGGAGCTGCCTATATGCCGCTATGTCTGAATTTGGTTTCCCCGCAAAACTTATACGGCTATGCAAAATGACCTTGAGCAACACCGCCAGCTCGGTCAGAATTGGGAAGTACCTCTCCGAGCCGTTCGAAACTAAACGAGGTTTCAGACAGGGTGACCCCCTATCGTGCGATTTCTTTAATTTAATGCTGGAGAAAATAATACAAGCTGCAGAACTTAACCGCGCTGGAAAATATTTTATAAAAGCGTCCAACTGTTGGCATATGCTGACGATATTGATATCATTGGCCTTAACAACCGCGCCGTAACTTCTGCTTACTCCAAATTAGAAAAAGAAGCGGAGAAATGGGATTGGTGGTGAACGAGGGCAAAACGAAGTACCTTCTGTCATCATGCAAAGAGTCAGCGCATTCGGGCCTTGGCAACCAAGCCACTGTTGGCAGCAATAATTTCGAAATAGTAAAGGACTTCGTTTACCTGGGAACCAGCATTAATACCAACAATAATGTTAGCCTAGAAATCCGACGAAGAATTACCCTTGCAAACAAATGCTACTTCGGACTGAGTAGGCAATTGAAAAGTAAAGTCCTCTCTCGACGAACGAAAATAACACTCTACAAGTCACTCATCGCACCCGTCCTGCTATATGGTGCAGAAGCGTGGACACTAACAACATCTGATGAGGCGGCTCTGGGAGTATTCGAGAGAAAGGTTCTTCGAAAGATTTGTGGACCTCTACGCGTTGGCGACGGCGAGTACCGAAGAAGATTTAATGATGAGCTGTATGAACTTTACGCAGACGCCGACATAGTTCAGCGAATTAAAACACAGCGGCTTCGCTGGCTAGGCCACGTAGTGCGAATGAGCGAAGATGCTCCAGCCCAGAAGGTATTCTTATCGGCACCCGCCGGTGGAAGCAGAGGAAGAGGGAGACCACCACTCCGATGGAAGGACCAAGTGGAGACCGATTTGCGATCCCGCGGTGTTTCCAATTGGCGCCAGTTGGCGCAACGAAGAAACGACTGGCGAGCTATGTTGGACGGTCAAAATCGCCCAGGCGGTTAGATGACCATTTAAAGAAGAAGAAGAAGTTGAATGTTTTCTGCACCCGTGCATTGTTGAAGATCTGACTTGAAATAAAGAACTAAATTTACGTTACTTCTACATACACTAGTTACTTTTATTTGGTTAAGCAGCGAAGGCGCCCGCACTGCACCTACTCAATAATAGATTGTCGATAGACGTTATGGCACATTGCTTAGGATTATCTGCGGTCAGCATAAATTAATGAATTTCAATTAATATTCATCGTTTTTAGAAAATATTAACATAATTAAATTGACATTTTCTTAAAGTTGTTTACAATAATTTGCTTTGCTTTATCTATGTGCTAGATATTTAAGAATATATATGATAAAATACATTAATATGTATATATACAACTAAGTTATTCACAAGTGTATTGTAAAATTCCATACAAAATTAAAATTACAAATTACATCACAGCTACCAATTTAGTCTGAGAGTTGAGACTTGCGTGCTAACACGCACATAGTCAACATAACTAGTACCTATGATTGTATACCCTGCCGTCAAACCAACTAATTGTAAACTAACTCATAACTAATATGAATCCTAGGCCAACCAGTTAGCCAACTATTTTTTTCAATAAAAGCAACTAATATTTTTAATATGGTGATGTTCTAAGAGATGCCTGCTTAAGTTTAAATTATTACTGGTATAAGTTTAGTCTTTTACGGACTAGTTCGATACCTGTTTAAATTAAATAACTAGTTTGCAGTTCCACTATATATAAGTATATATAAGCATATATCGTGATAGCAACAAAAACTTAATCAAATGTGTACAATGTTTTAACAAATTTGTAGTTCTCAATTTTTATAGCACCTCTATTTTTATATGCCTTTTTTCATGACACCTGCTATAAAGCTACGTATATTTTTACGACAATTTACTTCATCCGTGCTAACTGTTCCAATTGACGCGCATCACGATTGGGCAGTTTCGTTTAAATATTTATGTTTGATTCAACGTTCATATATAAAATTAAGCGTGCAAGTGTGAGTGATTTACGTTGAGGTGATTTGAAATCATGATCAATTTATCAAATTGAAGTAACGAACGTCAACAAATAAATTGTAATAAAAATCGAATTAAAGAAAATTAGCATCCACATTTACACGCTGCACAGTTGGGAAATTCAAGGGAAATGCTCTCAAAATCATATATCTCGGAAAAAAGCAAAATATATATGAGAAATATAAGGCCAGTAGCCGCCGAAGATGTTGTCTCCACCGAAAATTATTTTAATGCATTGGAAACATTGTACGTTTTTCCCCCTCCCCTCATCCAACTCGATTTCTCTTTCTAGTGAACTGAACATTGGCACACAAGGACTCGGCCGATGAAGGATGACGTTTATCGTAAACATTTTTGAATTTGCGCTAGGAATGCCGATTCGGGGATCCCGTGTTTTGTTAGGAGCTGGCAGCCAAGAGTATAGGAAATATGGTAGCAAACACTTACTATGTGAGATTTATGAATATTATCTAAGTTTCTTATTTAAAAAAAAAATATCTTAATTATTTGTTATACTTTAAGCTTTCTTAAAAAAAATTTTCACTTTTTTCAGCCTAAATTACTGGAAACGCCGGTCCGATTTTTATCTATTTGAGTTTATTAAATTGTATTTCATATTATTATCTTTTATCGTTTCCTTACTTGATGCTTTCCCCTCCTGTCCTTTTCTTTCCTTTTAATTTATTCTATATTTTTTCATTTGATTTCCTTTCCTTGCTGTTCCTTTTCTTTAACTTCATTTCATTCTGGTTCATTTCAATTAAATAATTGTGCTCTTTTTCTTTCCTTTCCTTTGATTTCCTTTCAGTTCCTTTTATTTCTTCTCGATTTAATAATACAGTTTGTTTTTATATTTATTTAATTTCACTTTTATTTTATTTTACTTCATTTTGTTTCGTTTTGTTTTGTTTTATTTTATTTTATTTTCTTTTATTTTATTTTATTTTATTGTTGGTTTTTATGGTCTGTTCAGCTTTACATATTTTTGTAAGTTTAACGAGCTTAAGACCAGTTGATAATAATTCTTAGTTAATTGTTATTATTTTTGATTAGAGGAAAAATTGAAAGCAACAAACATATACAGGCTATTGCTAGTGTACTATTTCGAAAACAGCCACGATTTCTCGTCAGACTAATTCATATAGTTTTGCTTCTTTCAGAGAATCTTGTGGAGAATCGATCCCACTCACTCTGATTGCAAGCGCAACTGCCTAACCCATAGGCTATGCTGCGTGTAGTTTTGCAAGCTGCTTAATTCAAGTTTTGCTCTAATTATTCTTTGTTATCTTGCCAACGGTATACACAATATTTTACAGGTTTGTTTTTCGAATAGAGATAAAACTGGCATTTTGTGGTCAAATCTGGCAACTCTAATGTCATTTATGTTCAGTTTGGTTTGCCATTTCATCATGAACAGGTTGACAAAAGAACAACGCTTGTAAATCGTGCAAATTTATTTCGAAAATAATGGTTCAGTTCGCGAAGTTTACCGTGAGCTCCGTCCATTTTATGGTCGACATAATCGTCCATCAGAGCAATTAATTCGGTTAACCATGGATCGTTTTCGCACTACGTTTACTCTATGTGATAATACGCATCCGCAGAGACGTCGAACAGTGCGCACCGAAGAAACAATTGCCGCTGTAGAGCAAAGTGTTGAAGAGGACCCGAATGAATCGATTCGCCACCGTGCACAGCAATTGGAGCTTTGTCCATCAACTTTATGGAAGATTTTGCGCAAAGATCTTGGCTTGCGACCTTACAAGATCCAGCTTGTGCAAGAATTAAAGCCGCGAGACCATGCAATGCGTCGTGATTTTGGTGTATGGGCCGAAAATGAGATTGATTTCGATGCTGATTTTCATCGCAAAATTTTGTTCAGTGATGAGGCTCATTTTTGGTTGAATGGCTACGTCAACAAGCAAAATTGCCGCATTTGGAGTGAAGAGAATCCACATGAGACCCTTGAAACGCCATTACATCCACAAAAACTGACTGTTTGGTGTGCTCTATGGGCTGGTGGAGTCATTGGGCCATACTTCTTCCGCAATAATGCTGGAGAGGCAGCTACCGTTAATGGAGACCGGCATAGAGCCATGATAACCGACTATTTTGTTCCCGAATTGGATGGCATGAATGTGGATGAGTTGTGGTTCCAACAAGACGGCGCTACATGCCACACAGCGCACGTCACAATCGATTTATTGAAGGAAACATTCGATGAGCGCATAATTTCGCGGAATGGACCTGTCAATTGGCCACCAAGGTCGTGTGATTTGACACCATTGGATTATTTTCTTTGGGGATATGTGAAGTCGCTCGTCTACACCAACAAACCAGAAACGTTAGGGGAATTGGAAGCCAACATTCGTGGCGTTATTGCCGACATACGGCCCCATATGCTCGAAAAAGTGGTTGAAAATTGGACCTGTAGAATTGGCTTTATTCGAGCCAGCCGCGGCGGCCACATGCCCGAAATCATATTTAAACATTAATGGCATAGAATTATCCTTCCAATAAAGCCAAATTGATGGACCTTAAAACGATTTTCTTGTGTTTTATTTCAATTCAAAGTTCTATACCCCTAAAAAAACACCCTTTATGTTGGACTTTGTTTTTGTACATTCTTCTTTCTATTTTTAGAAGATAGTTATTGTACATAACTGCGTGCTCCGGTGTAAATTTATTTTGTTGTTGGTTCTTATGGTATGTTCATTTTTACATATTTTATTTTATTTTATTTTATTTATTTTACTCTATTTTATTGTATTTTATTTTATTTTTTTTTTACTTTGTTTTATTTTATTTTATTTTATTTTATTTTATTTTAATAAATTATATATTATTTTGTTTTATTTTATTTTATTTTAGTTTATTTTATTATATTTTATTATATGTTATTTTATTTTATTTTATTTTATTTTGTTGTATTTTATTTTATTTTAGTTTATTTTATTTTATTTTGTTTTATTTATTTTACTCTATTTTATAGTATTTTATTTTATTTTAATAAATTATATATTATTTTGTTTTATTTTATTTTATTTTAGTTTATTTTATTATATTTTACCTTATTTTATTTTGTGTTATTTTATTTTATTTTATTTTGTTGTATTTTATTTTATTTTATTTTATTTATTTTACTCTATTTTATAGTATTTTATTTTATTTTACTTTATTTTATGTCATTTTATTTTATTTTATTTTATTTTATTTTATTTTATTTTGTTGTATTTTATTTTATTTTGTTTTATTTTATTTTATTTTATTTTATTTTATTTTATTTTATTTTATTTTGTTGTATTTTATTTTATTTTAGTTTATTTTATTTTATTTTATTTTATTTATTTTACTCTATTTTATAGTATTTTATTTTATTTTACTTTATTTTATGTCACTTTATTTTATTTTATTTTATTTTATTTTATTTTACGTTATTTTATTTTGTTTATTTTACTCTATTTTATTGTATTTTATTTTATTTTATTTTGCTTTATTTAATTTTGTTTTGTTTTATTTTATTATTTTTTTTATTTGTTTTTATTTTTTTGTTTTATTTTATTTCATTTTATTTTATTTTATTTTATTTATTTTACTCTATTTTATAGTATTTTATTTTATTTTACTTTATTTTATGTCATTTTATTTTATTTTATTTTATTTTACGTTATTTTATTTTACGTTATTTTATTTTGTTTATTTTACTCTATTTTATTGTATTTTATTTTATTTTATTTTGCTTTATTTAATTTTGTTTTGTTTTATTTTATTATTTTTTTCATTTGTTTTTATTTTTTTGTTTTATTTTATTTCATTTTATTTTATTTTATTTTATTTATTTTACTCTATTTTATAGTATTTTATTTTATTTTATTTTATTTTGCTTTATTTAATTTTGTTTTATTTTGTTTTATTATTTTTTTATTTTTTTTTATTTTTTTTGTTTTATTTTATTTTATTTTGTTTTATTTTATTTATTTTACTCTATTTTATTTGATTTTATTTTATTTTGTTTTATTTTATTTTATTTTATTTTATTTTATTTTATTTTGTTTTATTTTATTTTATTTTTTATTAATTTTTTTTATTTTATTTTATATTATTTTATTCCACACAAATCTAACAGCAAAAGTTACAAAATCAAAACTAACTTCTGTGTTGAATAATCTTAGCTCCAACATATCTAAATTGAATCACATCGTGAATGAAGTTTACGTATTTGCTCATGTTTTACATTACTTGCTTTATGTTTCCAACAAAGCAACTCTATGTGCTCTCAGTGAGAGCCGCTCACACTGGTCATCCTATGCCAGCAATTAATGCAATAACAACAGCAAAAGCATGCACATATTAACTCACGTGTTCACACAAAAACATCCCTATAGTGGGAATACGTGTTTGGCATTTGTAGTGGTGCCATTTTGAAACAAATTTTTCATAATATAATAAACTTTTTTTCGATATTTTCTTGATTGATAGCAACGCAGCTTGAGCAGACTTATCGATACATAAACAATTGCTTACACCAAAGATGTATAGTTTGGTAGTAAAAGAAGCCAAACTTTTTGAACTTGCGCATTTTTATTACAAATTGTTTGCTGGAGGTTTCAGTCCTACAATTTCTTAACTAGTAATGATAGATCTCCAAAAATCAAATCAATATTAAGAACTTTACAGTATTCGTACTTGGCATTCTGAATAATAATAGCAATATAATTTCAAAATCAAACAATTTCCCCCCGTCTGATGTGCATATGTATCGAAACTAGGTGGGCCAGTGCATATCTTGCGCAAATAAAAATACAAAACATAGGTACAGATTACACCAAAACAGATATACCGAAAATAATTTTAAAATGATCACTGAATAGTGCCAAAAGGTCAATTTTTTTGCCGCTTTGCTCAGCACGTTGAAGTCACTGAGTTCCTCGGCTTTTAATGAACAACGAAAAAACCCAAAGAAATGACACACTCACGCAACAAAGTGTGTAGCTGAATATGACAACAATTGAGCTGAAATTACTATATTCCTAATCATGTAATCGTACCTATCGGTTATGTATTCCACTTGCATTGAAAAGCCGCGCGTAGGCAATCGCTGTTGCGCATGCGCAATGGCATATTTTGTAATTTATGTGACAGCCATGTGCGCGTGAAGGTGAAGGTGTGTGCTCAAGCTACCGATGAACGACCATACCCAACTCAATCAACTTAATTGTATGTGTTGAAGCATTGTTATTGATTTTTTTGTGATTTTTTTTTTGTTTAGTTGATTTATTTTGCTTAACATGCATTATAATGATAGAGTCAAGTGTGTCACAATTGTTTTAAAGTTTTAGCATTTTTTATTGCTTTAGATTTTTATCAGCAGACGCCATCGAATTTGTTGCAATTTGCAATTGCCGCTGGTCTTAGCTGAATGTGTCACACCTCCTTCCACTCCACTTTGCGCTCCATGATAAACCTGGCTTGTTGTTGTTGTTCTGTCTATTTTATTGTTTTAAAAATATCAACACAAGTTTGATCCGTTCACGTGTGTCACCTGCGGCTTTTATTGATTGCTTTGTTTTGTGATTGATTGCCGTTCATGCAGATATTGACAGCTGACACATACCAATGCAAAGACACTTGGTCGTGTATTGCGAACTATTGTAATTTCACCTTAGGAAAAAATATCCTGTCGCACGGTTGCTTGAGCAACTCAATTATACAAATTGTGAAGCGATGAAGCTGAACCAGTTACTGATTGTTGTTGTTGTTTTTTTTTGTTTTTTGCACATGTTTCTTTACTGAAAGTGACCTTCTAACATTTTAAAGATAGATAGTTTTTAAGTTCTACATCTAATATAGCGGTCAGGGTCCAATAACAGATCGTGTCATTAGACCAGCTGATTTCTACTTTTTTCTCGAATTTTGACTACACTCATTTCTCACTGCAATTTTGACATTAAACCTATGAATTACAAAAACAAAATACATGGAAAATGTATGTGCGTCTGTATGTTTGTCGAGCTGCTACCACCTGTTAGTTGGACCGTGATAGCGGTCATGTCAAACCTACGCCCAGCTCTTGAAATTCAACTTTAAAAATTATCAAAATAAAAAAATATTGTTTTCACACATATGCACTTGAGCCTATTCACAGACGAGAATATTTTATTTTATTCTATTTTATTTTGCTTTAATTTATTTGATTTGATTTGATTTGATTTGATTTGATTTGATTTGATTTGATTTGATTTGATTTGATTTGATTTGATTTGATTTGATTTGATTTGATTTGATTTGATTTGATTTGATTTGATTTATTTTATTTTATTTTATTTTATTTTATTTTATTTTATTTTATTTTATTTTATTTTATTTTATTTTATTTTATTTTATTTTATTTTATTTTATTTTACGTTATTTTATTTTATTTTATTTTATTTTATTTTATTTTATTTTATTTTATTTTATTTTATATTATTTTTTGTTTATTTTAATATTTTATTTTATTTTGTTTTAATTTATTTTATTTTATTTTATTTTTTGTTTATTTTATTATTTTATTTTATTTTGTTTTAATTTATTTTATTTTATTTTACTTTATTTTATTTTACTTTATTTTATTTTATTTTGTTTAGTTTTATTTTGTTTAGTTTTATTTTATTTTATTTTATTTTAAGTTATTTTATTTTATTTTTTATTTTTTTTATTTTATTTTTTATTATTTTATTTTATTTGATTTGATTTGATTTTATTTTATTTTTTTTAAATTTTATTATTTTAAAGTATTCATGAAACGAGCTCATTATTTTAGTTTATTTTGTTTTAATTTATTTTATTTTATTTTACTTTATTTCATTTTATTTTATTTTCTTTATTTTATTTTATTTTATTTTATTTTATTTTATTTTATTTTATTTTATTTTATTTTACTTTATTTTATTTTGTTTAGTTGTATTTTATTTTATTTTATTTTATTTTATTTTAAAGTATTCAGGAAACGAGCTCAAGGTCAAGAATAATAATTTTTCAGTTTTTGAATCTATGAAAATTATTATTGTTTTTTATTTTTTTAATACTCATTTTTAATTAATTTTTTAAAGTTTTTAATTGAATAGAGTAGGAAAAATGTTTAGAGATAACCGCCATAGCTTTTCTTATAGATCCATTTCGGAAGCTACTTAGCTTCTCCATTAGAGAAATTTTGGCACGCATTGCTAACCATCGGTTATTTTATTTTATTTTATTTTGTTTTATTTTATTTAACTTTATTTCGTTTTAATTAGGTTTATTTAATTTTTAATAGGTTTAGCGCGACTAATCATATATTTGGTTTTTGCAAGTACTTGGGTGTGTATGTATTAAGCGTTCGATAGCATTTACTATCGATATATATTGATGCTATTGATTAATCAATATATCGATATTGCAACATTTGTAGCGAAGAATTTCGTAGTAAGATACAAACATTATCATTAATCAGATCGTTAGAGAACATAATTTATACTAAAGTCAAAGTTAGCGATAGTAAAAATTGTCGATGGATATAAACCCCCCATGTATCGATAATTTCATTGATTGTATTTCATCTCTAGTTTCCGTTGCATCTCGATTACTTAACCTGAGCCACTATCCTATCCACACTCTATTAACAAATTTTCAATTTCACTTCCAATCCAAACAGCGCCTTGCAACATAAGAAGTTTAATTTCTCAAACGTAATCTAATTTGATTTGAAATATACGAAAAGTTATTTTGTGTGCTCAAGCATGTTGCTGGCACTCCTCTAGAATTGTTAGCTGCATGGAGTATTTGTAGTTGGGGTTTACTTTACACACCATGCAGTAAACTAAGTAAGTAACTAGTAAGACAAATTTCTAAAGCCGAACTAGAGCAAAAGTGCCATATAAGAACCAGTTAGTTAGTAATTTGATTAATCATCACAAGACACTTGGAACTGTGTTGCGGAATTCTGTTTTGAATTCCTATAAAAAACAATGACTAAGTGTAAAGAGTTTTGAGCTAGTTCGGAACTATCGATAAACTGAGTTGGAATGCATTTGATTGCAGGTATGAGGGATTGAAGAGGAAGTAGTAGTTGGTCCAATGCTATACAAAGAAGATACTAAAGATTTTCCCTACAGGGCATATTTAATAGTGTATTTTGTAAATATACACACATATTTAAAGTTACGTTAATCACATGAGCATAAGTATATATAAATATATATTTATGACCCACCTAATACGCCATGCTGCCACAGCCTTGTGTCAGCTAAGACATTCCTTCCAAAAGTTGGGTCGCTAATCGCACAAGCGCCATCAATTTGCTACTAAGACTTTAAATACTTATGTTTATTGCTTAGGCACTCTCAAAGTATTTATTTATAGATTTAAAATAAACACATGGAAAAGTCGACAATAACTCGACTGGATGGACTCGTAATTTACTTTTCCATTGAGTGCAACCGCATGTGGCTGTGTAGCTCCGAATGTCTAAAAAATAAGCGAAATGAGGTTAAATATATGAATTGAGATAGGCGCATATTAGACAAGCAATTGATTGATGTTAAATTTAGCTGCAGATATCTCCTAAATTATGGACAGATGAAAACTTGGTATGCTGAGGGAGTTGACAGTCAAATCCGAGATCCAGTCGAACAGCAGACTTAGTGGAGTGGCGGCGGCTAACAGCATTGACCAAAGAGAATGTGTTTGCTTTGTTGCTATTCTTAAAATCTAAAATCTAAAAATCTCCTCATTACCAGGTAAATCTGGCTACAGCAAGCACGGAGATCGTGATCAATAAGACTGTTTGTGATCAACAAATATAAACGCATAAGCCCAAGAAATATCTGGGGGTGACGCTAGACAGCAAAAGTTCAACCTCTCAGACCACTTTCGAAGTTCATGCGAGACGGCTGCGGACCAGAGCTTTGCATAAGAAAGCTGCTAGTATGCACCTCTGATTCTATACTGTAGTACAGTGCGGAAATCTGGGCAGATGCAATGACATCACTGAGGTACTGCTATCAGCACTGAGCATACCTCACGGTCTCCGCAGATGCTGCCCTGGTCATTGCAGGGACTATATCAATAAACTTTTTCACTGAGGAAAAAAAAGAATCCACGACCTCCGCTCAGCAGTACGTAGCAACGTCACTGGCAACTACAATAGAGAAGCAGCGCCGAAGGATCGTGGACAACGGAATTAATTTCCAAAGTGGAGCCATGTTTGAAGCGGTCTCATGAAGAGATCGACTTCTATCTGACCCAATTATTAACCGCACACTTGTACTTCCGCGAAAAAAGGTTGAAACCTCGAACTGCCTCTACCGTGGAGGCATAGACAATGTAGCCCACATTTTCTTCGAATACCAACAATTCGCTCAATACCGAAGGTGAACCTCGAACTACGAACGAACCGATTCGCTGCTATTCTCTTTGTAAGTTTATGCAGCTCATGACCTCTAAGAGAAGAGCCATGCCGGTTTTTATATACATGGACACGTTCTCCTGCCTGAGTGCGGTTGTTTGCCTCGGGCGCAGAACGTGCCTCTTTTCTTTCTCCTTTCTTTCATTGTTTGTATTATTTGTATGGGTCTCTGCTTCAAACCGCTATCTCGACATGATGTGCAGTAATTGTTATCAATTCCCGTGGTTGTCTACGCATCTGCAGGGAGGCCACACTAGGGGTGACGCGGATCCAGGAGCCTTTGTCAGAGCCAGAATTCAGCATTAGTAAGGGGTTATCTCAACTGAGCCTGCACCACCAACTAAATGGCGACGTGCTTGGAGCGTACTTGGAGACCTAATAGGGTTCTAACGAGACGGAGACGATGACCACATTAGCCTTTCGGTCATTTCCCCTATATAGTCATTTCCAGCCCACATTACACATTTTTTATAATCTTTTCCCCAGTTTTGGTCTTCAGTACCTTACGGGACTAAATCCTGAGGATGCTTAGTTAGAGTATAACGGCAGCATCCACTCACCCTTTCAACGGGATTAAGCAGTGTGTGGCCTTCTCGACCACGTCCTCTTCAATGGGGTTTGGAGTTACTCGCTTTGGTTCGGCCTTAGTATTTCATTTCCCTAGTACCACGCATCTTTTTCTGGGAAGAGTTCCTCTATCCACCACCTGAGGGGCACGTCCGCCAAGGGACCGATATTTTTTTCCCCCCTGCAAAAAATCGTGCCACTGATCTCTAAAGAGAGTTATCCGCGATCAATATCTTTCGTGTACAGTGGGCTACAATGGATCCCCACTATTCCGTTAAGGCATAGTTCGGGTAAGTGGATTTTAATTTCCGTAGGGTATCTACCCGTTTGGGCATGAAAGTGAGCAATTGGTATCTTCATAGGACATGCTCAAACCAAAGTGATCACTCCAACCCATACAAAGAGATCAAAACTGGCATTGGCCGCATGCTCCCTTGCGACTCATCCCGGATCCATTCTAGCACAATTTGAAATGCCTTGGTGTTTTGAAAATTGGCGCGGAAGCTACTGGGGTACTTTGTTGGACGCTCAATATCAATTAAACGGTATTTTTGTGTAAACAAAACGGAAGGCAAGTTATCCATATTTCAATTAAAAGTTTGCAGTTCATTCACTCTTGGAACATCAAGCGACATATCGAGTCCACATTATCGACCAGCGATACACAAGACCAACGAATAGCAAATACTTTTTGTTTTTGTAATTTTTTTTTACTTTCTTGCATCTATAGCTCATTGAAATGGAAATGGAATTCAAAACAACAAGAAAATTAAAAACGTGGAAAATGCAAACAGGAAAAGTGCATAATAAAACTCGAAAGCAAAATGCAACACAAACAACAACAGCTTAAAACAAAACCAAACAAACAACACCATCACCCATGGAATGTGTTGGGAAATTGTAACAACAACAACAATAATGTTACCATCAACAACAAGTAAAATGAATATAAAAGTTCAAGGGCTAATTAACGCGGCTTAAGGCGCGCCAACATCGGCACCACACAATCAGCAACATTTGACAACGCTGGCGACAGCAAACTGCATTGTAGGAATATCTGCAACACCATCGGTGCTATGGCGCGACTCTGCAAAGAGTGAAGAGACCGACAGCAGGCAATCGATATGATGCGAACTTTGAAGTTACAATTAAAATGTGGAAATAATGTTTAGGGAGCACGCTCGGCTTTGTCGCAAGTGAAGTGCGTGCTGGAAATGTGAATCCAGAAAATTGCAAACTAAAGCTGAGCTTAACGCGGAGGGTAGTGTAAACTAAAAAGTAATAGTAAAACAAGTAGAGTTGATGTTAGTGGCATTTGTATACCCTGTTGTGGGCATGAACAAAGTCGAATTCAGATGGCATTCATTGTTTTGTTTCGGATGTAGTCAGAGCTTGTTTGGCCATCTTTCGGACCCAATTATATGTCGCACTTGTACTTCACGTTGCAAAGTGTTTAGTTTCCCTCTTATTTAGGACGACGGCTCGTCAACATGACTTGTAAGCATATTGCAGCACGTTGCAGGCTGCCCAGAAACTTTCTATGACAAGGACCCAAGTTCAGTACTCAAGTTTCCCTAGTTCAGTTGTTATGAAGTCATATCCATGGTTGCTCAGGAATAATACCATGAGGCCCCTGCGACTTGTAGGACTCAAATGAATTACAAGCCGATACAAGCTCGATTGGCATTTCTACAGAGCCAGGATAGAAAAAGTCTCCTGCTCAATTGCGTCATAAGGAAAGTTTGGTTTCCTGAGTCTCTCGGATTTCTTGTATCCTTTTACGTTTTTGTGGATGGTTCGCTACGTAGCTCTCTTGATGTCCGATTTTTAAATGGCCACGCCTACTTTGTAAAACTGCTAGTCCGCCCCTGCTAGTTTGCCCCTGCTGGTGGTTGTCTTCACAAGAAATCTGTACTGCCCCCACTGTGAATTTTTAATAAGTAGGATTGCCGATGGCAACTTATCTGCCTGATGGTTGACATTGGTATCAGATAACGATCGAACCCCTTGAAGTAGCCTAATCAAAGACTTGTCAAGAGAGAACTGAATTTTTCCTCGATCAAAGAACGAGTACTTAGAAGTTACTCTGCTATCGAAAGTCCGAGTTATCGCCTCACAGCAGTAACAAAACCACTGCAGCTGCCTACTTGGACTTTTATCCCTTTTACGAACATATTACCCGGCATTAGTAACACTAGTTTTTGGTAAGGATTAATATCTACACACAACAATAACTCCTTCTCTCAGGATTGTTTAGGTCTCTATTGGACATATGCGTCATAAA
Organism: Merzomyia westermanni; assembly: GCA_949987695.1. Taxonomy (NCBI): domain Eukaryota; kingdom Metazoa; phylum Arthropoda; class Insecta; order Diptera; family Tephritidae; genus Merzomyia; species Merzomyia westermanni. The sequence continues at coordinate 31,796,487 of OX465290.1, forward strand.
AGCCACAAATAATGATCTGAATAAAGCGTGGAAGCCGAGGTGGTTCCAAACACTTATCTTAGGACTAGAGTTGTCCTCAATGCTGTATCTTCCTTGCGTCAGTTCCTCGCCTATCTAGACTAAGATCTATGAACAACAGTTAGTGCATCTTGCGTATATCACTGAAATTTTTAAAACATTTCAGATAGGTGGCAACTCCTTTAAAGCCACCTAGTAGCAACGCTCAAATAGAGGAGCTTAACATGTAGCATTTTACTGATGTTCATCATCTATATAAAATGGTAGTAAGTGACAACCGTAACCGCTATCGTTTCCTAAAAATATTTCTGTTGTAACATATTTTTCATTTGAAACCAATATTGCCATATCTCACTCAATTTTTTTGAAATGTCAAATATGTGGCAACCCTGTACAAACTTCCTAATGTTGCCTTTAGTGGGAGAGCACAACAAACGTATACGTTCAAAAGTTCAACCAAACGGGTCAATTAATTTTCGATAAATTAAAATTATAATAAAAAATAAATATAATGAGACTAGGTGGCAACCATGTCCGTTAGCGCTACCTAGAAATATTTTTGTTGAAATAGCTAGTAAAATACCGTCCCTTTGATACCCATATTGGCATATCATATTTCAGTACAAAAAAGTCACATAAATACAAAACAATCAAATAAGTGGCAACACCATTAAAGTATTCTGAGTGGCAGCAACTAGTTAGAAATTGATACCAAACTGCATCCAAATCGGTTAAGCTGTTTCAAAGAAATTGCGGATGCACAAATATACAAAAATAGATCGTTAAAATTTAAAAGGTATAATGAATTTAGGTGGCAACCCTAAGTAAGCCTAACAATTTTTATTTCGTCATATAGGTGGCAACTCAATCATACCGAAAATCCCTTATTTGTTTTTTTATTTTAAAGTAAATATGTTCACGAGAAATTGCATTATTTTTTCCAATTTAAACTGTTGCCCAATAACGAATACTCAAATCCCCAACTGTGAAATACCGCCTGTATATCGAAATAATTATCATCCCTAGAACCTATGCAACAACAAAGCACATACGAGGTGTGTTCAAAAAGTATCGCGAATTTTGTGTTTTTTCAAAAATTATTTATTTATTCATGAATATCTATTTTGTCCCCTTCAAAGTAATCCCCATGAGATATTATACACTTGTGCCAACGGTTTTTCCAATCTTCGAAGCACTTCAAAAAATCATTTTTTTGTATCTTGTTCAGCTCCTCCTTCGATGCCGTCTTTATCTCGTCAAGAGAAGCGTAACGTCGTCGTTTCATGGGCCTCTTCAGTTTAGGGAACAAGAAAAAGTCACAGGGGGCCAGATCTGGGGAATACGGTGGCTGCGGCATCATTAGTGTGTTGTGTTTGGCCAAAAAGTCGCGCACAAGCAACGATGCGTGAGCAGAGGCGTTATCGTGGTGCAAAAGCAAATTTTTGTTCTTCCACAAATCCGGGCGTTTCTGGCGGATTGCTTCGCGCAAATTGCGCATAACTTGCAGGTAATAGGTAATATTCCTTATTGACCGTTCTTCCCTGTGGCAAGAACTCATGATGCACCACGCCCCTGCAATCGAAGAAAACTGTCAGCAAAACTTTCACATTCGACCGAACTTGGCGCGCTTTTTTCGGTCTTGGTTCGTGCGGCAGCTTCCATTGAGATGATTGAGCTTTGGTTTCCACGTCATAACCATAAACCCACGATTCGTCACCAGTTTTGACCCTCTGGAGCAAATTTGGGTCGTCGCGGACAGAGTTTAACATCTCATTAGCAATGTTCATGCGATGCTGTTTTTGGTCACAATTGAGCAATTTTGGTAAAAAAATAGGTAAAAATCGAAGACGATCCAAAACACGTGCAAGCAAAGCAGCTGTCAACAATTAACTGAACATTCAAAATGGCCGAGCTTGTCGGCATAAGTGAGAGACATGAGTACCAACATAACGCCACAAAAAATTCGAAATTCGAATATACGTAACCAGCGAAAATTCAAAATTCGCGATACTTTTTGAACACACCTCGTACATTTGCATACAACAGAATAGGCAAAGCTCCCACACTTGAAGATTGAAATTCTACCAGAGCAAAACGAATAGAAAAACTATAAAACCAGAAACCGGAAATATTAAACGCAAGAATTCCATGAATTTTTCCGAAAATAATATTTTTTTGTTAAACATACTCCCCCACACTAGCGCACCAACACTTGAAATCGATTTATGATTTCCTTTGACGGCAAGAGCTCTATGAGGGCAACAGCGAACTGGAAACTTAGCAAAAAATTGTCGGTGTCTAGTGTCAGCGATTTTTGTGCTTTTTTCTTTCAACCTTTTTTGTTGTTTTTACCAGCGATGCTCTAGCCATACTCTCATGGATTGCAGGCGTGTTGTTGGTGCAAACGAACCGTAAGAAAATTTTGCGCTTGCATATCTATTAGAATCATAATTTGTTGCGATTGTTTGGTGGGCATGGCGAGTTGTAACAGAAGGGCGCAATCAGCAACATTGTCACTGGGTACCAAGTCCGAACAGCTACAGGAGCAACTGCAACAATAATAAAACGAACATCACCAGCAACTACAAATATGTTAATAGCACTATCAGCAACAAAAATCTTCTTGTCAACACCAAGCATTCACAACAACAAAAACTAAAACAACCATAGTAACAGTTGCAGCAATGTGAGCTGAAAAAATTCTTAACCGCATAACAGCGGTTTGAGGAATGAATCGCAAACATTGGACTGAGTGAATCAGCGCGAAAAGAGCGCTGGAGGCAATTTTTGTTTTTTTTGTTTGTAGTTTTGTTGTTTGCTGAAAGAGACACTACACATGGGCATACCCAGCAGTGAAACACCAGAGTAGTCAGAAACGCCAGACCAGTCAGAAACGTGTATTAAATACTAGCGTTCTTTGAACTAAAACGAACCGGTCCGAAAACCAAATATTCTGTAGTGGCCAAATGTTTTAGCATCAGCATGACTACACCATCAAGAGTTATTGCTTTACACGGTTTAGCCTTCCTTATGACAGCCGCAACCTCAAGTGTGGAGTAAATGGTTAGGTTACTCGATGCTTGGTCCAGTCCAGGGAGGAATGCAGAACGAGTTACGGGCCTCCAAAGTTTGAGAATTGCGCTAAGTCCGTGGGAATAAACTTGCAAAAGTTTTGCTTCGACAGTTTTAATAAAGACTTCTCGTTTGGATGGAGCAGGCATGCTTCAGATAATATAATAGGATCTGAGCTACGCCACTTGTTTTTGGTGATTGTGCTCATTGGCATGTGTACGGATCTTCAGGTCATAATTCGCAGCTGGTCACGCTGATTGACAAGAAATATTGCTTTGACAGGGAAGTTCGAATGGCTTTATCAAGACGTCTGGTCGGGAGGGAACTGGTCTCGCAGCGATGTCTTATTAATATTTTAGCTGTTGTTTTAGTTGTAACGCAGAAGTAATCCTCGAAGATTTAGGTAAGTGTTAAGAAGATATAGAGTATGAACGACTTTTTGAACCTTCGAGTCAACTTACATCGCTCATCTGCTTTCCAAATGATATGACGACCTAACAGTGTCACCCAACGTTAAGGAAATTAGAGATCATATCCGTACATCAGCCCTTGAGTTGCACTTTACTACCCTATACTGCTCCTCGAAAATGCTATTTGGGGTTGACGGTGGGCGTCTCAGTCAAGATGAAGGGGAAACTGGTCTGAAACTAGGACTAGCATGAGATATTGCAGCTGTAATTTCGAGCAGCTAACTTGAGCACTCCAACGCTGTTACCCTTAAATAGAGGGTATATGAGTAACAGGTGTGGGCTGATTTTTTCTCTTTCTGGGGTTTCTCCCGCAGATCTATGCTGGTATTGGCTGTGCTCTTTTTCTTTTGTATAGCGCCGAAGATAGGTGGACATTATGATCGATGTTTTTGAAAGCGAGCGGCAAAGAGACACGTGATAATGCATCCAGACTGTGGATTTCACTTCATCCGCGCCACAGGTTTTTTGGCGGTTTACAGTTCAGCTGGTGTCCACAGTGGCCTACATAGCAATGATATATTACACATTTACTACTTTTGTTTGCAGTCCAATTCAGTGTCGCTCGGTGCACTAGAATGGGAAGCTTCAATGGTTCGTCTTGAACAACATGATCTGCCTGTGTAGGGTCAACGAAATGATATGCTAGCCCTTTGCCGGTTTAAAAATGAAAACACGAGTTATTTAATTTTTTACTAGGCACGGCAAATTTCTGATAAAAATATTGCAATTTAGATTTTGCTTACCAGTCGGAGTTGGGATTCTTACCACTTATGACAGCGTTTACAACTAGTTTATTCGACTGCCGGGTACTTACGAATGAATGTAGGAATATATGACCACATGCATATATCTGTATGACGTCAAGTTTGTATAAATATTTGCTAGCATATGTACTTAGCAGATAGCAGGTCGGCTCAGTTCAATGAACTAGCAACATCTTTTTCATTCGGTTGTTGCAGAAATGGCGGCAAATGTTGCTAATTCGCGACAAAGATTCCTTAAGCAACTTTATGTGTTGCATGCCGCGAATGTTGTAGACAAGCTGAGTGCAAGGAAGTACAAGTGTTAAGTAGATATGTTGGATATGCGTAGGAATGCTGCATGAGAAGCTGCGTGTGGTGCATATTTCAGAGATATTAAAAACAAAAAGTTTTCTGAATCGTTTAATATTTTTTTTAGCTGTTGACTTCTTGGACATTTTTCAAAATGGGGTCGACGCTCGGCAGCTTCTAAGTGTAAGTTCATCCGCCTTCCCAGATACCTTTCGGCACCTTTGATTTTCCTCGAAAACCTACTCTACTCATCAAATTTTCTACTCCTACTCCCTTTCTTCTCCCTTCTGCTGTGCAGGTATTGATATGTGGATAATTTTTATTATGTAAATAGCCTGGGCGCTTTTCCAAAAACTACATATATGACCTGTGTCGTCCCCAGCGAACTCCTGAACCCACTGTCGTTTCACAGAGATTGACAATAAATTTTTGGATATTAATGAAGCACTAACAAAACACAAAAATATGTGGGCCTCGCACCGCCCACTTTTCCAAAATTATGTAAATCTTGATTAAAGGACACATATATCCAAAAATCATTGATTTTGACCAAATACGGTCAAAGTTATGCCGAATTGAAATTTTGTATATCCTGGGAGCGTGGCACCGCCCAAGAAACTATATATAGCCTATGCTTTAACCAGTCATCCCAAGAATATACTGTGAAAATTTCATAAAAATCGGTTGAGTACTTTGGACGCCTATAATAGACACACATTCATTTTTATACCTAGTTGTGCTACGCACACAATACATATCAAAATGTTCAGGAAGAAAAAAGAAATTGATTAAGACATGTCCGTCTGTCCGTCTGCAGATATCTTAATGAAATTTGGTATGCAGGTTCCTTGGCACTCATCTCTGAGCGCTATTCAAAATGAGCGAAATGGGCGGATCACCCCTGCGAGTTAGGAGTTTAGAATATGCCCGAGGTAGGCATGCCGACCGTAAGAGGCGACTAATATGCACAAAGGTAATGACGTTCAACTCGATGGTTGATCTACGGATATGAAGCCTCGCACCTCTCATTACCTATCTTATGCTTCCTTACAGAAGGAGGGGTGACATGACCTAGAAGGTGACATTAGTCATACACCCCGACAGTCGGGCAGTACCGCAAGGGGGTACCGGAACGTACCGGGTTCAAATCCGGCCAAGGACTGTTAATTCGACAACACTCCCCAAAACCTTCGGGGAGTGTTTTTGTCGTTACCACAACAACAACAACAACAGCGAAATCGGATGATAGCCACACCCACATTTATATATAGAATATTTTCGAAAATACAAAAACAGTGATTATTCAGTACATAATACTCTTATAAGGATAAAATTTGTACATTAATATTAAGGCGGAAAATAAATTTATCAAGAAATTTTTGAAAATGGGCGTGGCACCGACCACGTTTGACTAAGTCAAATTAAGAAACAATATTAATCACAAATCAAAAACCGTTCAAGATATTGAAACTACTGCTAAATTTTAGCACACATTTTTATATTAATACAAGGTATATTTCGAAAAAAATGGAGGAAATCGGTTAAGAACCACGCCCGTTTTCATTTGAAATATTTTGAAAAGGATAATAGATATATTTTGTAGGCAATAACTTTGCGTACAAAAGCTTTATTTAATTCCTATTACACTTTCAAAGTGTCCGTGGAAGAAGAAAGTCGAAAAATATAAATTTTTTAAAATGGGCTTGGCCCCGCCCCTTTTATAGGGGATTATTCCACAAAACTTTTTATGCCATAACTCCGGCAAAAATTGATTTATCGAAAGGATATTTGACGAAAATGTTGAGTGTATGAAGGGCAATGTGTGTTGTCAAAACGGACGAAATCGGATAGCGGCCACGCCCATTTTTTTAACATAGTTCTGAAAAATTTGTTTGTAAAATGTAAAACGCGATATTTTTATAACCAAGCAAGCTATATCAATAAGATCTTGTACACATAATAAGCTTTTTAAGCAAAACTCAACCGCAGAAAAACTTTGTGGATTCTGGGAAAGTAGGCGTGGCGCCGACCACTTTTCAGCATAAAAATTCTGCTATTTTCAAAGGCCATTTCTTGTAATTTGAACTAGATATTTCAATCAAAATTGGTCAGCTGCTATAATCGTTAACGTAACATAACTTTAGTAGATACTGTGAGAAAAACCGTTACGGTAAACCTTAACGTCTTATCCATAATCGTAACTGTTACGTTTATAAGGAACCGTGTCAGTTATAGTTATCTTTATGCTTATGGTTATGGTTATGTTTATGGTTACGGTTACAGGTTTGAGAGCAGTGGACCTTAGGTTTTACTTCTGCGACAGTTTTCGTGGCGGTTATGGAAACAACTACGGTTATGTTTACCGTCTCGGTTTCGGTCATGGGAGCTGTTGTAGTATATATTAAACGCTTATGAGCTCTTATACCAATACTATGCAAATTTAAAAAAATTTTGAGTAAGTTTATTATGGTGCAAATTAAATTTAAGTACAATCTTTTTTTATTTCATGTGTATCTGGATTTTTTAAAACAGATACTATTTACAGTTGTGTAAAATATAATAGTAGTGAAATTAAATTGGATATTGTTCGACAAAATAAAAAAGAGCTGTGTTTTTCATAATTTTCATTTAAAATATAGCGAATTTCATTACAGAAAAGACATAAAAAGAAATTTCAAATTTTACATAAGGTTCAGGAAAGTTATTTCAACTTTCAAAAATTTACATCAAAATCTCAATATTTTTTGTAAGAATTTTTAGAACATTTTTGGGTACGCACTTTTATAGCTCATTCAACTTTAGTGCAAGTAAGAAGTACCTAAAAATTTCCCCTGAATTTTTAGAATTTGTTTTGTCAACGAATTATTTTTCTATACTAAATTTATTTTTTCTTCATGCGTTGTTTCTGAAAATTCAGGGAAATTTTTGAAAGAGTTCTAACTTGCACAATGTTATACTAAACTTGATTGGTCTACAAGACTGCGTACTCAAAGATTTTCTAGAAACTCTGGCAAAAGAATTTGAAGATTTTGATGGCCATTTTTTAAAGTTTAGTTAGCTTTTCTGAACTTTATGTAAACTTTAGAATTTCTTTTTATGTGGCTTCTGTTATGGACTTCGCTATATTTGAAATAAAAATTATTAAAATCACTGCTTCTTCTTATTTCGTCGGCCGATATCTAATTTTATTTCACTACTATTATATTGAACACAGCTGTAGGTAGGCCTGGCATAAACATCAACCCTATTCACGAAAAAGAAGTTTCACTTCTGTTCCCCCCATATCCAAACACAATCATTGTTTTTAGTTTCATAACAAATTTATATATAATATCTTAATACAAAACGTCTTATGCCTGTTTAGTAGGGCTTAAATTTATTAAAACAAATTATGTTAATCTCATAATATTTAATCTAAATTTATTCTAAGCGCTTTTGTTATAATTAACAGCATTCAAAGTGAGTTTCCTTATCCGCATTATGACTACATAATTGCGGCACTGCGCCGAATTCCCATTAAATACAACACTGAGAAATCTTTGATGATTAACATAAACAACAACTTTGTTTGCAAACAATACCGAACCACATAGTCATTTATAATATACAAGGTGGCGCAAAAGTAAGCTTCCGATGTTCAGCATATCGGTTGTGGCACGTGCAGTGTGTGCTGTTGCACCGTCTTGTTGGAACCACATGTTTTCCAATCCCAATTCATCAAGTTGCGGCAAAAAGAACTCGTTGATCATTGCTCTGTAGCGCTCACCATTCACAGTAACCGTTTGGCCCCGACCGATTATTGGTCAAATAAATAGTCAGCAATATTCCGCGTTCTGGAGCAGTGTAGCGTAACATTGTTTATTAACGTGTATTTCGCATGTGTTTACTACACAAATGTCAAAACAGAACTGACTTTAGGGGCCAATCGCAAAATTTATAGCATTTTCTGATAGGAGGATTACTTTTGCGCCACCTTGTACAAACATACAAACTTGTATGCAATCGAAGTGAATCTCAGTCTACAACAGATCAATAGGGAACACCCTTTTATGACGTTTTAATGTTACCTGATTAACTTTTCGCTATTTTGCCTTTCATCGTACGCGCAATCGTTGTGTCTAATTAACATAAATTTGTTTACAAAATACATTAGGGTGTTTTGTTTTTGAAGGCATGATCAAATCACAGAAAACGCATGAAGAGAAGTGCTCAAGTGTTTAAGAAGCAGCTGTCTTATCTGTGCTATTTGCAGTTTTTGTTAAAACTTAATCGAACAAAAATATCACAAGAATATGCTTAGATAAAAGTATTTACCGTAATAAACCAAAAAAAAAAACTAGCACACGATCTTGTTGGCTCAAAATAACAAACATTTGCTGTTCCCAAGTGGTCCGTCTCAAGATATGCATGTAATTATTTTGGCCAATGCTGACATCGCGCCAGTATTAAAGCAACATAAAATTGAATATAGTGGATGGAGTGCGCGTTGAGATTTCCACTTGGAAAAAAATCCTGAACTTCGAAACAGCAGTAGTTTCGTATCTCAGCTGTGTGTGGTTTTGCAAAATTTTTCGAAATTTTTTCAAACAGAATTTGCATAAGAGTAGTTTAAATACATAAATTCAGGGTCTCCAATTCCTACAAAAAAAAAACCAACATATTGAGCCCTAACAGATTTAAATGTAACAAATAAAAACAAAATTTTACAAGAGAAGTTTTTTAGTTTACAAATATAAAAAAAATTTTAAAGCAAAATGTTACATCATAATTGCCTTTGCTTTATTTTTGTAATGGCCCATATAAGAGTTGTAATATTTTGTGAAATGATTTAAAATAAACAGAATTATCGATATCTGTCAAAATACGAATTTTCAGAACTTGGTGTTCCCAACAAAAAAATAATATCGCCAGAAAACGAAACACACTAATATTACTTACAAACATATATATTAAGAATGCTGAAAAAAGAAAAACAAAAAGTTCTATTTATAAATATGCATATGTTGCGGCATCAAAAGTGATAAAACATTATAAACAATAACACTATTTATGCGTAAGTCTAGTAAATTTTTGTTAACAAACAACACTATTGTGTAATAAAGTCCAGATAAAGTGAAGATTCACAGTGAGCGTTGGTTGTGTGGCAGCTATCATACAAAGACTTTATTAGACTGGCGAAATAAAAAATTTTTTTGTTTTTTTTTGTTTTTTTTTTAATTATATTAATATTTTTTAGGGTGGCGAAAAAATGCTGTAAAAGTTACAGAGGTCTATCATTGCTAGTAGAGCTCTTGATATTCAAATATTCGAGTGATCCAACTGTCTTATTCGAATAGTAAAATTCGAATACCAATATTCGAATAATCGTGCGTCGAAAATTCGTTTCTGTTCGGTTATTCGAATACTTTCCGGGTGCACATTTTTTAATATAAAACAAAAACAATTTTTATAACATATTTTATTTTTTAACTAACAATCGTAAATACGTATACATTTGTGATAAACTTCACACTGATTTTTCCGCCTTATCCAGGGATGTATATCATTAAATGTGAAAAGTGTTTCACGACCAACGCAAAGATCTAACGTTAAAAATATATCAAGTATTCGAATAATCGTACTCCATCGAGTATTCGAATAGTAACATTCGATTTTCAATAGCAATAAAATCCACAATCGAAGCTTCGAACTATCCGAATAATTTTTATGCTAGTCTGGATTTTGTAGGGCTGATCTCAATTTTGGTGTTAAGCTACAAGATTATTGAAGAAAAAAAAATGTTGCTTAGTTTTGTAGGAAATTAAATTCTTCTTCTTTAAATGGTCATCTAACCGCCTGGGCGATTTTGACCGTCCAACATAGCTCGCCAGTCGTTTCTTCTTTGCGCCAACTGGCGCCAATTGGAAACACCGCGGGATCGCAAATCGGTCTCCACTTGGTCCTTCCATCGGAGTGGTGGTCTCCCTCTTCCTCTGCTTCCACCGGCGGGTGCCGATAAGAATACCTTCTGGGCTGGAGCATCTTCGCTCATTCGCACTAGCACTACGTGGCCTAGCCAGCGAAGCCGCTGTGTTTTAATTCGCTGAACTATGTCGGCGTCTGCGTAAAGTTCATACAGCTCATCATTAAATCTTCTTCGGTACTCGCCGTCGCCGTCGTTGAGCAAGAAACCAGAGAAGATGCCGAACCCGAGCCCACAATCGAAGATGATGGAATTGACGTTCCACAACCCGACTATAATGAGGTGCGAATAGCAATATCCCGATTGAAAAACAATAAAGCAGCTGGCGCTGATGGTTTGCCTGCTGAGCTATTCAAACACGGAGGCGAGGAGCTGGTAAGGCGCATGCATCAGCTTCTATGCAGAATATGGTCGGATGAATGCATGCCTGAAGATTGGAATCTAAGTGTTCTCTGCCCAATCCACAAGAAGGGCGATCCTGCAAACTGCGGCAACTATCGCGGAATCAGTCTTTTGAATATCGCATATAAGGTCCTATCAAGCGTATTGTGCGAAAGACTGAAGCCTGATGAGAACAGACTGATTGGACCTTATCAGTGTGGCTTCAGACCTGGTAAATCTACCATCGACCAAATTTTTACAATACGCCAAATCTTGGAAAAAACCCGTGAAAAGAGAATCGACACACATCATCTCTTTGGTGATTTTAAAGCCGCTTTCGATAGCACGAAAAGGAGCTGCCTATATGCCGCTATGTCTGAATTTGGTTTCCCCGCAAAACTTATACGGCTATGCAAAATGACCTTGAGCAACACCGCCAGCTCGGTCAGAATTGGGAAGTACCTCTCCGAGCCGTTCGAAACTAAACGAGGTGACCCCCTAACGTGCGATTTCTTTAATTTAATGCTGGAGAAAATAATACAAGCTGCAGAACTTAACCGCGCTGGAACAATATTTTATAAAGGCGTGCAACTGTTGGCATATGCTGACGATATTGATATCATTGGCCTTAACAACCGCGCCGTAACTTCTGCTTACTCCAAATTAGAAAAAGAAGCGGAGAAAATGGGATTGGTGGGACTGTTGGCAGCAATAATTTCGAAATAGTAAAGGACTTCGTTTACCTGGGAACCAGCATTAACACCAACAATAATGTTAGCCTAGAAATCCGACGAAGAATTACTCTTGCAAACAAATGCTACTTCGGACTGAGTAGGCAATTGAAAAGTAAAGTCCTCTCTCGACGAACGAAAATAACACTCTACAAGTCACTCATCGCACCCGTCCTGCTATATGGTGCAGAAGCGTGGACACTAACAACATCTGATGAGGCGGCTCTGGGAGTATTCGAGAGAAAGGTTCTTCGAAAGATTTGTGGACCTCTACGCGTTGGCGACGGCGAGTACCGAAGGAAATTAAATTCACAGCTAATAAATTGTTAATGAAAATTTTTGTCAGGTAGGCCGTTCCAGAGAAATCAAGCTTGAAACATTGGTATGGCTTTCTGATTTAACGTTTTTACTCAGAAATTTTTTTTTTATTTTTATATATATAAGAAGTGGAAAGTCAGAATATCGCTCAGCTGGTAGGATAACGATAGGACCTCTCATTAAACGTTGTTTGGGGCAGATTTTCGTTCGCCAGAAAAAATTTACTAAATCATTTACACATTTACATTAGACTGAGCCAAAACAATTTTTTTTTTTTTTGTATATTACATTTGTTAGTTCTGTTCATTAACTAAAAAACTATTACCGCAATTTATGTATTCTTGTTTTTTATATGAAAAATAAGATGTTACGAATTCTCAGAATTAAAATTTTTTAGATGACTATCATCTTTCTCTTTTTATAGGACTAATCTCATTTCTTAGGACTAATCTCATTTACAAATTGCTCTAGTTACATACATATCTATAGATTGAATATTGATTTTAGGTAGCGGTATGTAGTGAAATATATGTTTCCCCCTTCGGACATTGTTTACCCCTACTACTTTGCCATCTTCTTTTGCGAATCGGAGTGGAAGGTAGTGGATGAAGGTACTCCGAGAGAGTGTAATGGAGGAAATCGCGTTCAGAGTTGTTTTAAAGTAAAAAGTATAACTAAAACTTTCAATTTAAACTGAAATTTACATTCTGTGGGAACTGATAAGGTGTTAGTACTGCTTTATATTCAGTAATTTGTGAGTTTTATGTCTTCGCGTACTATATTGCAGTATTTTAATTTTGATTGTTTTATTTCTGCATACAACGTACCCTGTGTAGTTTGTGTGTGTATGCAGATTCGGAGTAAGTTGCGCTACTACACGGTGGCGCAAAAGTAAGCTTCCGATGTTCAGCATATCGGTTGTGGCACGTGCAGTGTGTGCTGTTGCACCGTCTTGTTGGAACCACATGTTTTCCAATCCCAATTCATCAAGTTGCGGCAAAAAGAACTCGTTGATCATTGCTCTGTAGCGCTCACCATTCACAGTAACCGTTTGGCCCCGACCGATTATTGGTCAAATAAATAGTCAGCAATATTCCGCGTTCTGGAGCAGTGTAGCGTAACATTGTTTATTAACGTGTATTTCGCATGTGTTTACTATACAAATGTCAAAACAGAACTGACTTTAGGGGCCAATCGCAAAATGTATAGCATTTTCTGATAGGAGGATTTCTTTTGCGCCACCTTGTAGTAGAGATATACTATGCCTTCGGATTAGGGGTTTAGAATATGCCCGAGGTAGGCATACCGGTCGTAAGAGGCGACTAATATGCACCAAGGTAATGACGTGCAACTCGATAGCTGCTTCTCACCTCTCATTACCCATCTCTCCATCCTTACGGAAAGAGAGGTGACATGACCTAGAAAGTTCCACTGGACATACGAAATCGCCACCACGACAGTCGGGCAGTACCGGAGCGTAACGAATTCATATCCGGCCAAGGACTGTCAGTACGACAACACTCCCCAAAACCTTCGGGGAGTGTTTTTGTCGTTACCGCAACAACAACAACAAATTAAATATGTGTGCGTAAAATTTCATTCTGTAAAATGATTATCAGCACTAAATGACCTACGAAATGGTCGCAAAATATCCCGAAATGATCCAGAAAATGTCTCGAAATTATCCTGAGATCAATCCTGAAATGGTTCCGAAATGATTATAAAACATTCCCAAATGATTCCAAAAAGTACTGAAATTATTTACAAATGGTACTGAAAAATCCCTGAAATGATTCCTAAAACATTTTGAAATGGCCCCGAAAATTATTCCGAAATGTCACAGAAAACAATCCCAAATGTTCCCGAAATTATCCGAAAACAGTCCCGAAAAAGTTCCAAAACTATCGTGAAATCAATTACGAAAAAGTCCGTAAATGTTCGGGAAAACAATTCCAAAATGGTCCCGGAAATGTCCGCAAGTAATCCCGAACGGATCCCAACAAGGTCTCCCTTATATGTTCTCGAATAAAGCCAGGAAGTCTCGGCGAAACACTTTTTTGTTTGACAAATTTACTATTCGTAAAAAAATATTAGAATTTCTTGAAAGCTTGTACAGAACATAGAAAAATAGTTGGAAGCTTTAGACTTTAATTACTTTAATTAGTTGGTTTAGTCCTCGAATATTTTCATCTTTTCTGTTTCACATTTTATAATAACTGTTTTTAGTAATTATTCTGTAGTATTTTTATGAACTTATTTTGTCGTAAAAACAAAAAAAAAATTTTTTTATATTGCGTTTAAGCCATGTAATGTTTAACTTAACTTTGTTCCATGAAGATTTTCCTCGATTTATAGATATGCGACGACGCCATTAAAAAAAATAAACAAACCCACTTGACATATTCTTAAACAAATAAATCCATGTCTTTGTCTTTCTCTTGGCTTGGTCGTGTGATGTAATGCAATGCAGTTCGTCTTGTCGCCATCAATATGACTTCCCATCGTCCTTGTTTGTTTATGTAATTGTTGTCTACTGTCCGCTGTCAGTTGGCTTTGTTTTGTATGTCAATTTGCATAAATATATTAACAAACATACAAACAAACACAAACAGTGTGGACATACGAAAACATTTGTAAGAATATTTAAATAAGGATGCAATATGGATTAAATTATTTCTTTATACCTAATAGGTAAGTTGCATACAGTTGCACAAGGGGTACTCCAATAAGGGTTTTTTATCTTGTACTCGAAAACCCGATAATTCCGAAACCAGTCGACTTATCGAATTCAGGGATATCTTTAATTTTAAGTTAAACGTCTAATAATACCATGATGGACGTTACATTCAGCTCTACTCAGCAGTTTTTGAGTGATGTACGCCCAAACAAGCAAACAGACAGACAAATATTCTAAAACCTGTTTACATGGATTCTATTTGTTTGATAATGATGCAATCCTGGTCGTAAAGTAACTTCACCAAAACTTTATGTTTACTTCTGCTACATAACTGCGAGATTGAGTTTCTTCGAAGACGTACTCTCGGCCATAATAAGGGTCAAATAAACCCCAACAAGATCAGCACTGAGGACTCCCTGCAAAAAATGCGATCAGTCTAGGATGCTTCCGGGATGAGTCCAAAAGGAGAATGCGACTAATGCCAGTTCTGCTCACTTTATATGGGTTGAACTGTTCACATTTGTCTGAGCATGTCCTATGGGGAGAACAATTGTACCCATTTATACCCGAAAGAGTAAGAAAGAACTAATCCACTTCTGCCCAAACGCGTACTTTTAACTTCTATAGGTGTGCTACAAGAATAAAATTGACTTTCACGCCTATGAGTATGCTACATACATACAAATTTACTTATGTATTTTGAATTATAGCCAACTATAGACTAAGGAAAGGAATCGCTGATCGCTCTCTTTAGAGATTGGTCATATAAGGCTGGAAGTAACACCACAAAGAAAAATCTTGCGCCCTGTTTAACTACATCACATTCCCATCCCCTTCAAAGCAGGTTGGATTACAAATGGTCTCAGTTTCGTCAAATTTTTTTCTGCTCCAGCTCAACCAATGCTAAGGCAGCTCTACTCTAGATTTTTTCATAAGGTAAGATGTCCTAAAAGGTTCGACGTGGTCAAATGAAATCGTTAGCCCCCATCGCGCAGATTGGTTAGCAGCTCGATTGGAAAGCGGGGATTTGCCAAATCCCTAAAAGAGCACAGAACCATTGAAGTCTTGTAACCTCTTCTTCTTCGAGTGCAGAAAAGCAGAAAAGGTCTTTGTTCAACCCTGAGAATTACAAAGGCCAGATGGCTATAAGATTTGAACGGACTCGAAAAGATCAGAAATGCTTAACAAGCCAATATTCAGCATGACTGTGTCAATTCTTTGATTTGAAACTTGTAATTTGCTTAACCGATCAAGCGGTACTGGTTAGAGCTCAAACGGGGAAGTCTTATCTACTTCTAGACTCATATAGTGTCTTCTCAGCGGAGAGCGGATAGTGCAGTTCCAGCAACCAACTTAACGGTCTTTGTTTTCCTTTCTTGGCTGCCCGATGAGAGCAATATCAAAGGCAACAAGATCGCTTTTCAGATGGACATAAGAGATCGCAAAATGGATGTAAGAGAGGCACACAAGACTCTATGACCACCATTTCTCGGAGGTAAGGAAAGTAAATCCTCCGAAGCATCTTAACTTCGCATGGAACGGAAACTGATTGGGAATTGCCGCATCCACCAATAACTAAGGGATATAAAATCCTTCATACGGCAGTGAAGGAAATCTCATGGAGGCTTTTTGGACATTACCGTCATGTATATGTCCACTGTGCGGGATAAATTTTTATGTAAGGCTATCACAATCTGAATTACTAAGATTTCCAATGAACAGTAAATAAAATGGTTGGGTAACTTAATTCTCAACAAAATTATCTAAGATTTACGCTGTACTCCAAACAACGAGCTAAAGAAACCGAATCGGTAAACAATAAGCCACATTTCAACTGAAAAAGTCAAGCGTGGGCTCATTCTTCTAAGTGTTCCACCATGCCTAACATACCCACATAATACACCTATTTATGTTTATGAAATATACATTTCCATATATACTACATATGTCAGTTTATATGTAGATATGTTTGCACATATGGGTAGATGTCGTTTCCACAGTGGTTGGCCATTCGGCTGCTGTTGGAGTTTATCGATTTTTGCAGGCTAATAAAATTTCAGAACGGCAGTAGCAATGGCCGAGGCAAAAGATTTTTCAAGTTCGCCTCTTTGCCCGTGGCCTGAATAAACAACAAAGAGAGCATTGTATGGTTAAATAGTGCACTAACAAATACAAATACATTTATAAATGGTCTAGGCTAGCGATTCCTGTTTCCAAGGATTTTGTTGGGTTGGGTTAAAATGGCTGCGGCTTTTTGTTATTTTCGCTCTTGACTAAAGTTGTGGGATTTTTGTTTTTTTTTTTTTACTTTTTTGTTTCTCTGTGCTAAAAACAACAAAGTGAAGCGAAGTAGAAACTCTTTGCATAACGTTATGGTAGAAAGCAATATAATTTAGAAAGTGTGGAAGGAAAACCAGCAAAAGAAATTTACAACACATCTTTTGGGCTAACATTTTGATAAAGCTTACAGATATGCTTATGATAGATTTATATCACATCGGTCAAACTACATAGTTATAAATTCCAACTTTTCCATAAATTCATCTCTTTTTCGTTTTATTAAAAATTCTTAAAAA
Organism: Merzomyia westermanni; assembly: GCA_949987695.1. Classification (NCBI taxonomy): domain Eukaryota; kingdom Metazoa; phylum Arthropoda; class Insecta; order Diptera; family Tephritidae; genus Merzomyia; species Merzomyia westermanni. The sequence goes on from OX465290.1 coordinate 31,813,744, forward strand.
TACTAAGTACTAAGAAGTTTACTAATATCTTAGCTCTAACTGATTTTGAGAGAAATTGCTTTAAGTTAATGGAGTATTCGATTTTAGTACGATTGCTTATCGAATTTCACTATTCGCTTAGTTGATTTTTTTTTTTTTTTGATCATTTGAATCCTTCCCACTCAGGTATTAATCGAATTCTATTATAATCGAATATGTGTCTATTGATAGAGAACTTTTCAAATTGGTTTTCTTTGAAAATTAGTGCGAAGATAAAATACATTGGTTCACACGAAATGCAGCGAAGGCAATCAAGCTCCCTGATAATATTTTGACTCCCTCAATTGTATGTGGCTTTATCATGTGTCAACTTCAGAGAACCAATGCAATTTTACTGGAACCAAGAAATATTTAGGCCCATAATCATAGTCAAATTAAAATAGAGTTTTATCAACTTAAAAATGGGTCTATAATAAACATCATTTCATGTCTAAGGCCCGGTTTTCAGTCCTTGGTAAGCTCAATTTAAACTAAGTTTGCTTAAACTCGGCATAAATTTAAACTCCAGTTAACTCCAGCGTTTTTCAGTGAGAGTTTAAGGCCGCTTTTAAGATTTGTTTTTTATACGGCAACATTGTTTTTTTTTATCTAGATACGGCAACAGATGACATTTGTTTACATATTCAACGCCATTTCTTCTCCTCAGTATGGTTATAGTTATGATTTAGCTAATTTCTGCATCACTATAATCACTTTCGTCAGATGATATATCCAGTATTTAATTAAATATAAAAATATCGTCCTTTTTTAATTGCGTTCAGTTTATTGTTTCACAACCAAAACCATCAAATATGCCAACAGCTGACAGGTTAACTAGAGTTTAACCCTGCCAAATTGGCAGCTTAAACTACGTTTAAACTTCGTTTAAAGTTTAGTTTAACCGACAAATTGAGTTAAACTTGTACTGAAAAACCGGGCCTAAGAGGGAGTTTTAATTTTAAAATGACGAAAATGTAATTTTAATATTTTAAAATCACGGTTTGTGTCTACGGTTGTGCTTGTGACATCGCTTACTCCAAACTTGAGTTTGGCTTTTTAAGCTCGTTCCTACAGATATGCAATGGTTTGTGAATTAAATAGCTGACGCAGCAAAACATAAAAAATTTCTTCATACCAACTAACTTAATTTTTTTTCATAAGGGGACCCTGTTACTTTTCATTTTAGCTAAAAATCTTTGTTTAATATGACTATGATTGACCAACATTTTAAATTTCTTCTTAAGTTAAGAAAAGATTTTAATTAAAACGCGTGTTAAGCAACGACTATGATTATGAGCCATAGTCTCTACCGAAATGGACTTTTTCTTCGATTGTCGAATTCAAACAATTAGTGATAAAGCCAAAATTGATTCCTTCATTGCTGAACCACAAATTGGGCATTATAAGCCACCACGAATATGATGAAAAAATCATCGTGCCCTATCCTGAGATGTGGTGGAATTCACTAACTTATAACGATGCGAAATTTCGAGATTTTAGCTAACGATTTTCGTCGCCTGCATTATCGACTGTGCTATTCACTAACTTAGCTATAACGATTCTGGCTTAGGATTCCTCATCCCGCAATGAAACGTACGCTAAGTACTCAAATGCCATTTTTTTTATAATAATATTGATATAATAGTAATATTATTTTAATTTTCGCTAAAAACTTGAAATTATGTGTTGTTTATTTAACTACACAGATAACAACCCCAAATTGTATGTTGTTTACTTAACGACACAGTTGATCGTGAATAAACGAATATCGATAAAAAATGGTTAGTGAATACCGATATCGTTACAAATATCGTTACGACAAAATGTCGATTGCGAATGTCGTTATAGAAGTTAGTGAATTCCACTACTGGTCAGTTTGGAGATGTAATATTTGTGTATACCAGCTTCATCGCCGGAGTCTGAGCGTATTTTTTCGAAAGCTGGCAGTTTATTACCACAAAGTATTAATGTATTGTCTATCCTTTACAACAATGAGCGATTCATAAAAGAATATTCGTATTTTATTAATCGAATAATAAAAATCGAATATGAGAGCATTCGATAATTCGATTATCACGCACTCCAATATGTATGCCTGTCATAAGAGGCGATTAATAGCTAAATGAGGAGGGGTTATATGATCCGAAAAAGAGGTGAAAAATTCCCAAAACCTTCTGGAACATTTTTGTCCTTACAACAACAGCCATGTAAAGATATCTTATAACTTTAAAGGAGCTATTCTTGTATATTTGTATGTTTGTATATTTATATATTCAGATTATCCGACCAATTGGGATGGAATTTGGTATGTAGATAGGTTGTTTTTAAGGGGTTGCCACCTATCTGAATTTATTTTAATGAATTGTGATATGCTAATATAGGTATCAAACGAAAGGTACTTTCTGGCTTATTTAAAAAAAAAAAAACATTTCTAAGTAGGATTGCCACTTATTGTTGCCACCTGAGCTTATTATATTTATTTTTTATTTGTAGTACCATATACATTGTACAACTCTACAAGTAAGTTATGTCGGCATCCCTTTCTCTTCCTTCTCTCTCTAGCTCATAGGCGTTTGATACTCACTCACATATCAAACAAGCGTTTGAAACTCACTCGTGGCTGGGTTGCTGGTCAGCTCACAATGAGGGATGCAAAGCCTTAGTGCGAAAATGGACTTAATTTTACAGCTGGGCTGCTGTGTTAGTTAACTTCTTTTACTGAATTTAGTATGTAAACGTGTTTATAAATTTTGAAAATAATTAATAATAAGCCCTAACTGAATAAAAATAAACTGTAATTCTATGCGACCGTACGTAACTGCTAAAACACGTCCAAAATTATCGAGAAAGTTATCAGAAAACGCGCTTTGACCTCGGAATTAATAATCCGAAAGCGGAAACTCGATTGTATATTTCTATCAAGAGATATTTGCAAATCAAAGTTGAACATATTCTGTCATTTTCATGTGGTTGTTGTAATCACACATATTGGGCGTTCCGAAATGTGCAGAAGTGAGTTTTTTGCAGAAATACTGGGGATCGCGTAGCCGGTGTTGGACCGGCTAAGGGTTATTTTTTGAAACGCAGAAAGGTGTTCTGCATGTAAATACCATCGATCAGGCCCCCCGTTTGGGATCGGACCTAGGCCATTTTTTGGTTTTTTGCCAATAACTTTTCACTTAAATAAAATATTTTCCGCTTTCGGATTATTGATACCGGGGTCAAAACGCGTCTTTTCATACTTTTGGACATGTTTTTCCAGAATTACCGTTGTTTTCGTTGTTAATAAAGTTATTTCCATTTATATGACTAACTAATTAGAAAGTATCTGGAATAGTTGCAATAACTTTTCTTATCGTAATATGACTGAAAAGGACCTCTTTACCATGGAAAAACAGTTCAGTAACTGCGAACTTGTGAAGCCGCCTTAACTATTATTTTTTAAAGTAGTTTTGTTTAGTAATTCTTTTTTTTTTTTAATAAAAAGTTGAATTTATTAATTTTATTTGTAAATATTGCAGAACTTATATATAGATGTGATAATAGGATTACAGGGGAACCGCACACCCAATAAAATTTAGATAACGGGCCTACATTGCAGCCTACTGGGTGGTGTAGGAAGCAATGGTTAGCAAAGTGTCTAAAAGGGGTCTGATGGGAAGCGGGTGACTTCCTAACATGAAACCCCAACCATCGCTTCCAAATCGTTTTAATTTTTCTCTAATATCAATTAAAATATAACTTTTATAATCTTTTCTAAAAAATAAGGCAAAGCTACGATAACCACAGCGCTCAAGCGACGTGGAAGTTCACATAAGCGCACCCTTATATGTACGCTTGGTACACACCATGCACGCACAAAAGAAAAACAAGAAATGAGCATGCGCATTTTAGGAGACACACTTTAAATGGTAGGGACCTTAATTAAGATACGATATAAATAACAAAAATGCTTCTTAAGTTGAAATATTTGAAGAGAATTATCAAATTAGCACGTGCAATTTTATTGTAAAAAAAGAAGAACAAGCGAATTGTCATGGCAACATCAACTACATGGTTGTTTTTTATAGGTAGCAGAGAAATTTTTATAAATATTTCAAAGATATCAAAAACTGGTACTTAAATAAGTAAAACTATTACAAAAATAGTTCTACTTGAAATTATGCGCTTTAAACAATAATTTGCTGCAACTTTTCTTATTTATTTATTTATTGTATATGTTTCTATAGCATCGCCTACTTTTTGTCTGCTGCCAATGTGTACGACTCTGCGTTTAATGGCCTCTGAATGACAAGCTCTTTGCATGGTGAGCACAGCTGTGGACGAACAGCTGATACATATCTTACTTGTAGACCTTTACAATGACCATTTAATATCACTCACATTTAAGCTTCAAACCTTTTTCTCAAATTTTGAAATTTTTTTCATACAAATTGATGTCAAATTTCTGAAAATTTGGGAAAAACTAATTGCTTTTTTTTTCAAATATAACCCAGGAAAGAAACACTACCTGCGAAAACGAGATGTTTGGAAAGTATTGTGAGCGTAGAAGTGTGGCATAATTTAAATGTTGCTCGACAACAAAGCTGTTTGCATATAGCCGTTTAAAATAAAATAACCAAACAAAAATTTATTAATAATGTTGCTGTGTAACTAAGATGTAACCGAAGGTCTATGTAATGGAGTAAAACTTGTTGTGACAGGCCTTTGTAATAATATAATAAAAGCTAAAATAGTTGCCGTCAAACAGCCCGACAAAGAAGTACATTATAGATGTTAACATGGCCCATGTTAACTATTGCCAAATGAATGAGTTAGCATTACAACACAGAATAAGCAGCTCAGGTTGCACAATATTTCCAACAACAAATCCAGACGCACCGTCAGCACAAAGGCTTATTTTCGATGAAAGCGGAAGCCCAACACGCACAACCAAAATAAGCAAATTCAGGGAATTTTCAACCACAAACATCAGCGAGCGGCCGGTGCACGTAGGTTAGCTTGTAAATCAAATCAGCTGTAACATTTAGTCTTAGTTGAACTACCAAAAAAGGTGGATTGCAACCCATAAAATTATATTTTTTTTGGAATTTTTAACAGTAAAATTCTTAACTTAAATGTACCAAGAACACACTTGACTCATCCAAGCGGCAGCTAGGGTGTACCATGCCACGCCATCAATTTTCGATGAGACCAGCATTTGCTATGACTGTGCACAAAGTTCAGGAACAAACTTTTGAGTTTGTCGGAATGGAGCTAGCTTCATAGCTTGTGCATGGTATGTTATATGTGGCTTTTTTAAGAGTTAAGCAATCAACTACGTTTAAAGCAATGTTTCCAAAAGAAAATCGGAAATACAATCGGAACAACCGACAGGTTCTAACCATACAATTCAGCAAGAAATACAAGGTGGCGCAAAAGTAAGCTTCCGATGTTCAGCATATCGGTTGTGGCACGTGCAGTGTGTGCTGTTGCACCGTCTTGTTGGGACCACATGTTTTCCAATCCCAATTCATCAAGTTGCGGCAAAAAGAACTCGTTGATCATTGCTCTGTAGCGCTCACCATTCACAGTAACCGTTTGGCCCCGACCGATTATTGGTCAAATAAATAGTCAGCAATATTCCGCGTTCTGGAGCAGTGTAGCGTAACATTGTTTATTAACGTGTATTTCGCATGTGTTTACTACACAAATGTCAAAACAGAACTGACTTTAGGGGCCAATCGCAAAATTTATAGCATTTTCTGATAGGAGGATGACTTTTGCGACACCCTGTATTTTAAAGACTTGTCGAAAATATATTGAAAACTTTTTTGAGCAGCCACCAAATTTTGTTGCCAATAAAAAAAATACTAAATATCTTTCTATTTTTACGTAAGCTCTGTGGCTAGAGTTCGATGCGTTTTTAAAATCTATTTTTGCAAAACTCCATTGCTGGTAAGTAAAATTATGTATCAACCAGGGGCATCTTGACTAAGGCGCGTGTGTTCGCGGGTTGGAATATAGGTCCTCGGACCGTTAATATTTATTTTTTTTTATGGTTGTATTAAATAAAATTTAAATTTTTTTTATAGTTTTTAAATATTTCTAACCTAAAAGAAAAAGGCGTGAGTAGCTAATACTCGTGGAGTTTGATGTATAAACATGTGTATCCTGTAAATAAATTTAGTTAAATTAGACCTCGCCCAGTGCAGGATTCATTGTATTGCTTCCTTTTCTTTCTTGTTTTTCTTTCCTTTCCTCTCTTTTCTTTTCCTTTCCTTTCCTTTCCTTTATTTTCATTTTCTTTCCTTCCCTCTCCTTTTGCTTCCTTTCCCTGCATTTAATTTCTTTCCCGTTATCATAGTTTCTTTTAATTAATTTAATTTAATTTTGTTTTATTATTATTTAATTTATTTTATTTTATTATTATATAGTTTAATTTTTTTATTTTATTATTTAATTTATTTCATTTTATATTAGTATATTTTTATTGAATTTCGTTCCTCAGTATAACCACAAAGATCACAAACAAAACAAATTAACTACCGTCTTGAGTATTATAAGCTAAAATAAGTTTAACATGAATAATCACTTATTTTGTTTTTGTAAGCACTTGCCTTCGTCTTTTGCCGATTAATAGCATTCATCGTGTTTAACACGGTTACCGAATAATAACAATCAGCAAAGCACTTGCATACACACACACCCATATACATAAGCAGAGCGTCACATACATATCAGGCTTTCACTTACACTTTCCCTACCGAGCCCAAAGATACTTACACTTACGCTTGCAAGCAGCGGTGCGTAACTTTTCTGGAGCCCAAAGATGTTTACACATCCACAATTTTTTAATTTTCCAATTTTTTACCTTCCATTCTTCAATTATTTTCTGTCAACAGCGATTGCTTAACTCTTTCTGCGATAAAAATTATTTTTTGATGAAAAAAACCACTAATTGTTTTATTATAAGGAATTATATTTTTGTGGATTTCCGTTTGCTAAATTGTTGCAAAATAGATTGTCTAACTTATGGCATATGTTTTCGTAGTAGGAAGTACCAAATTTTCTACAATAGAAAGGGGGGTAAATCAAAACCGAAGGGAACAGAATGGAACCCGAACAACGAATGGATTTTAATCGACAATTTTTCACAGAGTACGAATCACTCGAAAGCGAAATGGCTGCCAATGTAAGAACCTGATACTACTACACGCATACAATAAAAAAGAAACAAAAACTTTTTGGAATATCTGCATTATTTGCACTATTTTATTAAATTTACAACAACCCCTTTCAAAGTATAACTTTAAAGGGTAGCTTGAAAGACCAAAAAAATAAGTTCTACATTCTCTTCTAAATAAGCGTTCAATGCAAAAAAAAGGGTAAACGCTATTATTCACCCTTAATAAGTAAATTACCCTGTTGCATTTAAACTTGTTTAACTGCCATACAAGCCTGACGTAGCCTGCTGAGTTACACTGCTTCAACACAGTTTGGATTACCCTCCAAAGTCATGCCGAAAGAAACAAGTGAACTACAAAACCAAATTCGATTTGTATTCACTTCACTCACACTACACGATTTACTACGCTTTTTACTACAAACTTTCCGGTATCAACAGCTGACTGCCTCATTAGGGTAACTTTACTTACCCCAGTTGTTTTTAAGGCAGCTGAGGTCTTGTCATAAGTTGTTTTGGGTCGCTGCGCTTTAAGTTGGGGTGCGTCATTGATATGTGTACTTATTTATGTGTGTAGGTTTTTCATTAATAAAATGGTAAATAAAATTATGTGCTAAACATGTTTTGGCAAGTTGGTTTTGTTGGACAACTTTGAGGTTAGCCAGGGGCAACAGTTTCACAGAAGTCGACTCAAATGACAAGACTTCGCAATCATCCCGGCCCATGGTAAATTCGTTGCCTTAAAAGAATGCTCATCGATTCTTCTTCGCGGATTTCCCAATGGTGGTCGCAAGAAGTTGCTTCTTGTATGTCCATTTCGGAGCCCTTCCTGGCCATATCATCAGCTTTTTCCCTCAATATTGCGGTGCACGAGGACCCAGCAGAGAGAAATGTTGAGATGATCCAGAGCCTATAGAGAGCTTATGCACCTTCGAACCATATTCGATTTTATCACTTTAGATTCTAATGACTTTTAAGCAGCTTGACTGGCAACAAAGATCGTTATATTAGTCGCTAGTACTATATTCTTGCGCAACAACTCAGCTGCCTTTTCTATGGCATAGATTTCCGCTTGGAAGACACTGCACGAGTCACGGAACGATATGACTTTCTGGCATCCCTGCGGGTTATGTGGTTATAATATAGCCGAGGTAGGTATGCGGCCGCCGTGGTGTGAAGGTAGTGTTGCCGGCCTACCACACCGAAGGTCCATGGTTCGAGCCCTGGTAGAGGTAACATCAAAAGTGATTTGAAAAAAGTTTTTCAAAACGGGGTCGCCCCTCCGCAGTGGTTTGGCAAACTCTCCGAGTGTATTTCTGCCATGACAGGCTTCTCAGCAAAAATTCGTCTCCTTTGTAGATGCCGTTCGGAGTCGGCAAAAAACTGTAGGTCCCACCAATTTGTAGGGAAAATTCAAATCGGCACACCACAAATTGGAAGAGAAGCTTGGCGCAAAAATCTCTTAGGAGGTTTATGATGATATACCTGTTGTATATCGCGCCATAGAGAGAGAGAGAGAGGTATGCCGGTCGTAAGAGGCGACTAAAATCCACAATGGTTGATCTACGGATATGATACCTCTCACCTCTGATTACCAACTTTATTATTCTTTACGGAAGGAGTAGGTGAAATGACCTAGAAGGTTTCACTGGTCACACCGCATCGCTTCCACGGCTGTCCGGCATGTACCGCAAGGGATCAAAGGACTGTCACTTTCGACAATACTCCAGAAACCTTTGAGGGTTTTTGTCGCTAAAATCAACAACAACAACTTTTTGGCTTGCGAATCTTCAGAGTATAGCCCACGCGGCGTTTAATTTTCCATTTTTGACCCGTTCGTGTAGATTTTAATGTCTCTATCAGTGAGTAGACCCTGTTCCCACTCCTCCCTCGAATGATACCCTACCTTCTGTCAATTGTTGGATTGCTTCCAACTGTTAGATTCCCTCAGTCTGAGAGCTTTTTTTGCAGCCAAACCCTGAACGAACCCGTGCAGCGGCACCAGGTGTAAAATGACGTTTAGCCCTTCCTGAGGTGCGCGGCTTACCGCGCCCAATATACCCAGGCATGAAAGTCTTTGTACTTTTCCAACTTGCACTTGATTTCTCTTTTTATCAGCGCCTTCCACCAGACTACAGCTCCATACGTTGGTATAGTATCAATACGATGTACAGCTGTGCTCAATATAATAGTAGTGAAATTAAAATCGATATCGTTCGAAGCAATAAGAACAATAATAATTTTCACTTAAAATGTAGTAAATACCATAACAGAAACCACATAAAATGAAAGTTAATTAAACTTTTAAAAATTAAATAAAAATTTCAATACTTTTGGGTAGAATTTCTAGAGAATCAATTTTCGTATAATATTGTGCAAGTTAGAACTAGCTCAAAAAGTTCCCTGAATTTTCAGAATTTTTTTCGTCAAGCATGTAGAGTGATTTCTCCCATACAACGCATGAAGAAAAAATTCATTTTGTATGGAAAAAAATACAAAACATGCTTAACAAAAAAAAATCTAAAAATTCAGGGGAAATTAGGTACTTCCAGCTTGCACATTATTATGTTAATTGAATGAGCTATAAAATTGCGTACTCAAAAAAATCTAAAAAATTCTGCCCAAAAATATTGAAACTTTGATGTAAATTTTTAAAAGTTTAATTAACATTTCTGAACTTTAAGTAAATTTTTAAATTTGGTTCTTATATGGTTTCTGTTATGGAATTCGCTTTATTTTAAATGAAAATTATTAAAAAAAAAACTCAGCTTCTTTTTATTTTATCGAACGATATCCAATTAAATTTCACTACTTTTATATTGAACACAACTGTACGGCGATAGTGCCCAGTTCTTAACGAGGGATGTAGTATGCTGACAGGGCCTTCTTCGATATTCCTTCTCCAATTGAGTTTTTTGCTGAGAATTATGATGAGATATTTGTCTTCAGAGGAGAGATTTATTGTTGTTGTTGTTGTTGTTGTGGTAACGACAAACAACAACAACCCAGAGATTTATCGTCGTATCGTTCAGTGCGGGCAGACATAAAGTTTTTATAGATTGTTGTTTATTTAGAAAAAGAAGTAAGTAACGGTTATTACAAAATCTTATACGATAAAAAACCATCGTGAACTGCCATTTTTTTTTTTTTTTGTCAGTGACACCTAATCATGATTAGCATATTAGTTTTACTTTCTTATACAGGTAACTTACAATTATTTTCAAATATCTAAATTATTTGATAGCTACGCCGCTGATCAATTTAAATCCAATTCATATTAAAATTAGTATCATCTCACTTACCTTTCGTAACTCGCGTCGTTAATCTCTGGGCAATAAAAACACCTCTGCTGCCAATAATGATAAAATCCGTCGTGCACTTTGGATTAAACAGACACCAATTTTATATCAATTTTCTTGCTAACTTCTTTTTCTATTTTGATTATTTTTCAGTTTAACTTGCACATTAACTTATCATTATTGGTTTTCGTTTTAAATTTTATTGATTTCTCTTCTTCACTTCATACGTTATTTTGTTGTTTACTTTTTTATCGTATACTTAATATTTGATTTATATATTTTTCGACGATTTTCGTATTTTCTTTTTTTTTTGTTATATATGTAAATATGTATGATTTTCAGTTGCACCAAACACAGTTATCATCCGTATATTACTCAACGAACACTCGAAATGTGATAGACTGGAAGTTGACGTGTGGAGCTGCAGAGTAAGCGAAAAAGAAAAAGTAAATATTTGAGATACGGAAATAAGATTTCAAATTGTAAAGATGATAGAGCCCACAGACAGCTAAATACAAATACATAGACAATGCGGAGTTGAAAGAAGAGTGCATTGGGTAGGTAACAGTCAACAACAGGCAGTGGCGTGTACTATTCATGACGCAGGGTGGGTTCTGGACACAATTCCCACAAGCGAAGACACTGCCAATTCATCAATCTGGCTTGCAAAATTCTTGCACTATCATTCAGTATAGTTTTCATATTAGCCATAACGTATCCTAATTGTAATTGCTGTGTATAAGATCAGCCTATTTCAGAGTTTCTTCCAAATCGGGCTATATCAGCAGAAAATATATAAAGACATATGTTGACGTAGCATACTTTTGAAATTCATTCTGAAATACGCTGTTCTTTCAACCGAGTTCTGAGAACGAGCTCTCTTAAAGTAAAATCTAAGATGGGACGTTTTCTATCGTTTGCTTGAGATGAACTTCAGATTGTGTTTTCTTTTAATAGTTTTCAATTGTTTTCGTTTTCAATAAGTAATTTTTTGAAAAAGTATAAAAAACCTATTCGGCTTAAGGACTTCGATTTTATTAAACAGTTTAAGGGTTACAATTAACCAGGAAACTTATATCAACATAATGTTTAAATACCTTTTTCTTTTATTATACTTCACTTGTCAATCAATGGACTAAACAAAACGCAATTGTGTTACTTTTGAAATCATCTATAAATTTTAGTTAAAAAATAAGACCAAAATAATATCGAAATAATCCTCAAACAGTCCGGTTACAGTTTAGATACCAGTCCGGAATATCCTGAAAATAATACCTAGATCCCCGTTTAGCTACCTTACAATGCTAGGTGCCTGCTTATCAATATTTTGCCACTAGAAGCGAGACGTTCTGTTCAACATTTAATGTTCATTTATGACAAAGTCTTTGGGACTATCGACGATTCAGTTCTCCTTGGTCAGTTAAGTTTCAATATTCCCAATAAGACCCTCCGCTCTCATATTAAATTTCTTAGGTCTAACAATCTAAGCTTTGTTCCCCTTGTAAGAATTTAATCGCTTTTTTTTCGAAATCTCGGTCTTGATTTTTGAGACTGGGCTCCAAGCTACATATTGAATATTTTTATTGAGCAAACTAATCGGTCTCTGATTCATTTGTAATTAGTTTTAGTTGAACTTGTAATCTAGTCAGTAAGGTTTGGTACAATCATGTCGTAGCATTAGCCAGTTGATAAAAACTTTTTTTCCCTAATTTTGCCACCAAGCTAACGAATTACAACAATGACATTCTAGCTTTTTTTAGCTGCAACTAGTTCTCTTGTTCTATAACTAAACACGCAGCAACCCAACGTACCTTTGAGATACATTGTGCAGGAAACATCTCCTATAGGTGCCTAAATCAATATTTTTGCTCTCTCTCCAACTCTTCACGTTTTGAGTTGCAGAAGCTCTGGAGCTGTTTGATTTCTAAGTACTTCGCCAATTTTAATGGTTCTTCAATAATTCTTTGAAAGATACAAAGTCGGATGTATTTTTTCACTTTCAATAAGAAAACCCAATAAACAATGAAGTAAGCTAGTTTATTAAACAATATTTTCCAAACGTTAAAATCAATGTTTTCCAAACGAGTATGTAACTAAAAATTTTTACAAATGTTGAAATATCCCAACAAGATTTTCTCTAAATGCTTTTAAAAATAATTTAAAGTAAACTTGCTACAATAAGCGAAATGTAAGACTTTTCAGTTTTAATTTATTTGAAAGTTAAAAGTAAACTTTTTATAAACTTCAAGAACAAACTGTTATAAATCATTTCACTTTAAAAGTGAAATGCAAATGTTTCAAAAAATTCGGAAAAATCTATTTGTCAGTTTTTTCTTTTCAACTTAAAATATTTCAAATTCTTTTCAGAAAAGATTTTACATGAGAATGACGACACAATCACTTCCGCAATCTGCTAATGCAACAGCTAAAAAAGATTAAATATATCGTTTGAATAAAGTTTCAGAAAACCCATTTACAAAAAGCTTTTTTTTTTAACTTGTTTATAGCCTTACATTAATAAGCTTTTAATCAACGTGCCGTTTTAATTACGAAACGCTTTTTTCAAACGTTTTACAAACGAAAACGCAGAATTTTGTAAGCTTAATATTTATTTCAGAAAGCTTTTTAAAGATGTATTTTAATCTTACTTTGCTTGTTGGGATGTTTTCACAATTGTATGGTAGATTTGGGCAATTAACTTGAGGTGAACTTTCTGCAAGGTGAACAGTTTGGCAGTTTTCAAAAATAATGCTAGATAATTTACCTACTTGATTTATATGAACTTTATTATATGGCCGACGTGGTGTAGGGGTACTGTTGCTGGCCTACCACACCGAAAGGCCCAAGGTTCGAGTCCTGGGATAGGTAATATCAAAAGTGGTTGGAAAAAGGTTTTTCGAAACCGGGGTCCGACGGTATTTCTGCCATGGAAGGTTTCTTAGCAAAAATTCATCTGCTTTGCTTTGCAGATGACGTCCAGATTTGTATAAAAAATTGGAAGCTGCACGCCACAATTTGGTAAAAACCTCGCGCCAAATATTTTTCTAAATTTGTAAAATAATTATAATAATTTATTTAATAAAAAAGGTTGAGCAAATTGTCGGGATTCAAAGGTCTTCGGAGCAAAGGTCTAGTACATATTCATTAGGCTATTAGCCCGTTTTCAATGTTGTTGTCTGAATTGGAGTTTTATTAATCAGTTTTCAACAAACACTTACTAAATACAACGTTGATTAAAAGTTGTTTTCCAAACATCAATCGCAATTGTTTCAAAAGGGAACGATTTTGTTGAGTCGACAACTTTTTCCAAACGTTTAACAATGATTATAGTAAACGTTTTCCAAACGAAAAGCTTGCTAAAGTAAGTTTATCGTAAGCTTATACTAAAGGTATTTTGCTTATTGTTAAGTCTAGGTATTCTCCAAGTCAAGTAGCATTGATTGAGCTGCAGTGGCGAAAACTAATAACCGTACAGTGGACAAGTGTGACCTCTACCATTGAATTTTGGGCGGAAGTCCTAGAACATAAGAATTTATTAAAGGAACTCCCTTTTTTAGAACTGGTCGAATTCGTTTTTAACTTTTTGGTATTACCTTTCTGTAATGTGGAGGGTGCTTTTTTAGTGCCGTGAACATTTTAAAAACTAAGTTAGGGAACAGATTAAAAATTAAAATGCATAACTCACTGCTTAATATTAGATGTTCGTTAAAACGCTTATCCAAATTTTGCGCTAATTTTGAAATTACAGTGATCTCTTCTCTATGATAAATACCCAAACTTTGTTCTGATTCATCAGACGAAGAAAATATTTTATAATTAATCAGTTTGTAGTGATTTTTCTATAGTACGTGTTTCTTTCAAAAAATTCCTAGTCAAGGAAAATGTGCCTGATTTGTGTTGAAACAAGAATAGTTTCTTTAAGTTGTGTCTACAGCCTTATATACAAATAGTTTAAACTAAAATAAAAAATTTGAAATGGATTTCGTGAAAAAATTTCTGACTTTTTTTAGCTTCTTTTTTTCTTAGTTTTAGCCTTTTCTAACCTTGTTTTTGCCGATTAGCCTTTTTTTTCTCACACCTGGTCACAATGCTTGTATTGCAGTAAAAAAAAAGAGATCAAGCAATGGACAGCCGCCCCCCCATACAATTATTTTACCCACCGTCACTGGCATCCTGAAACAGACCACGAGCAGACATTTTTAAGAACACGAAATATTGAGTTTGCAAAAGACGAATTGATTTTATGTACCAAGAAATGAGTACAAGAATATTTGCACGTAGACAGCTATGACATGTTGCGATATAAGCAAGAAGGAGTTATGAAATTAAGAGCAAAATGTGAGGTCTAAGTGAATTTTTGAAGTGTCATCAGCGATGTAGCCGATACATACAAAATAATCATCCGAGAGCTTCTCTGCAACAATGTACATATGTATATATGTATGTATGTATGTCTAAAGAGGAAACTCAAAAACTCCACCGTAGTTGAGTACGAGCTTTGGTGCAAGCGGCTAGCAAATGATAAATTTCAAAACGCTTTCAAACCAGAACTGTTAAATTCGGTTAGTAATTAGTAATCAATTAGACGGCTTTTTTTCATTGGTAATGATTATTTTAATTGTTTTTGAAGAAAGCGCAATTATAAATTGATTACGATTAGAAAAAAAAAATAAAAAAATAATCAAAAAAAAACTAAAATAATAAAAAGAAAGGTTGTTTTGATTACTTTTGATTTTTTGTTTTTTGATTATGTTTGATCAGTATTGTTTATGTGCTTCTAAAAAAAATCTAAAATAATAAAAAAAATCAAAAACAATTTAAACAATAGTCAAAAAATAATCACAAACAACTTTTTTGATTATATTTGATTATTTGCTATTTTTTTTTCTCCTTTTTAATGATCGTAAAAAATCATAATTTTTTTTTATTATTTTTTTTCCATTAAATGGAAAATAATCATTTAAAATCGAAAGTAATGGTAATCAGTAGTACTAGCCCCGATGGGTTTACTTCACTTCTCATTTGCCATGCTGTGAAGAATCAACTAATATTATCCTTCTATTAATCTTAAGAAAGGGTGAAGACCGCCCTCCGTTGTGCAAGGGCCACAAACATCTAAAAATCCTGCAAGAGTGGAACCATCTCAGTATTGTCCTCTTTAAGTCACTGTCAAGGACTACGACACTTAATAAGAATCGAGCTAGCTCATAGAACATGTCGTTTCCCTGTAAGATACGAAAACGCGTTAAAACCTAACCACTACTAAACCGAAATCACGAGACCCGCTTAATCATGCACTATCCTTATATCGAAATGTTCTGCACGCCTCCTCTATATGCTTCATGCTGTCGAAGATTCCCTGTTCTTCTACTTCCCAAGCCATTTTGGGTCACGCGAGTTCTTCCTAGATTAAAGATTATCCTATAGCTCCAAGCAGGACTTGCTCGAAAGGCTGGTTCTCACTTGGATATCTTAGCCGGTATTATTTCCGCTGCTGACACCATTTCTCAGCTAAGCAATGCCAGCGTACGGCTCATGTTACAGATCGTTCCACAGCGCTTAAGTTCTGGCCCCTGGAATTCTCTTCTTGTTGTTGTTCGGAATAACAAAACAGTCCCTGAAGGTTTAGAGGAATGTTGGCGATTTGGAGAGTTCGTGGACGAATATGGATCCGGTACGGTTCGGTACTTACCCTTCTGTTAATTGCATGACATCAACGGGAGCAGTTTGTTTGAACACGTCTAATATTCTGGTATTGAAATTTAGTCGACTCTTAAGACCGCGAATGTACTTTAACCCTACACTACTGGGGCACTTCGATTATCTGCTCCAGGATTAGGTTATAAAGTCGAACGAAATAGAGTCGCACAGCTCAGGTAAAAAATATTTTAAATCTGATCAGAAAAGTTTTTCTAAGAAAACTAATTTATCTCAAAAGCTTCTACCTCCAACTCAGCCTTTAACTCGTCCTTTTCAGCTTTCAATAGGAGCAGCATGAAACATCTCCGACAAAATCGATTGCAAAGCAAGCAAAGTTCTCGTCACTAAGGAAACACGCGAATGTGAAACGTGAATGAGGGCCGCTTGGTGCAAACGTGGGAACCTCTATTGTACACACAAAACCTCGAAAGGACGGAAATGACGCTTAACGGAAGGAATTATAGAACGATAGCCAAAAGAGATACATAATTGTTGTAAATATGTAAAAAAAATTAAGACAGTCCAAAAGTCCGATACACCTACAATCCCACAATCAACCGAGCAGACACACAAAGGCTTAACCGGCCAGCGCGCAAGTAACGCTCCTTTATGTCCCACAACAGATGTACGAATAAACAACGTGGAAGCGTGCAAAAACAGCAAACGATTAAACGGCACAAGTGCAGAAAACGTGAAATGCACAACAACAGAAAAGGCAGAAAAGTACATAAAAAGCGGAAACCATAAAATGGAAAACAAAGCTAAAAAAAGAAAACAATTTCAAAGGTACTAACATTTGTCCAAAAATAGGTACATACAGTGTGCGACAAAACTTAAGCAACGAAATTTCCTTCAAAACATTTTATTCAAAAAAATCGTAAGTACAAGTTCTCTAATCTTTAGTCCTTTTTATTCAGAAAGAATACATATAAAGTATTATAGATTTCAATAAATAAAAGTAGTTTACCAGCTCATCCAAAAAATGTTGTACAAAGAATCAGATCAACGCAAAAATTGGAGCGACGAAACTAAAGCACAATCAAATAACTATGGGACAAAGCCGTTTTTTTCACTATTTCGTGGCATATCCGTAGCTCTTTATGAGAGTTACACATAGTGTTGGCATTGAGTATATTATTTAAATAAAATATCTTAGGAAATAATTTTCCACGCCTGCTCAACTTGTCCGACTGGAGAGGCCTTGTTGCTGTAATTTTCTTCCGGATTTTAAGGATCCATAATTTTCAACAGATTCTCTGTTCGGTTAAATAGCACGGGCCACAACAATACGTCAACATTATTAGCCCTAAACTATTTTTTTAAGGAAATCGCTATACGTTTCAGCAGAATGTCTTTCTGATAAATCCACCTTAATGGCATTCCTTCTCCCCCAAGAAGTAAGTGAAGATTTTATGAATATCTTTGTACATGAAACGATCCAATACCAGTTCAATCGTGTGAACTGGACCCACTACATGACCGAAGAAACGTCTACAAACCCCTGCACAGCCTCAACCAATCAAAAAGTATAGGAAAAGTGAGTAAGCGTTCTTCTTTAGGCCTGGGAACAAGTTTTAGAGCTTCCTAATATTTCAGAAAACTTTTATTTGACAGAAAATAGGGTTCCTTGTCGTATTGTACTATTCCAATTTAGGTGGAATCTTGAAAACACTAATTTCTCTTCATCTAAAATCAAAGGGGTTTCAAAGCTCCGTAGTAAGGTTATCGGTCGGGCACGTCTTTAGATATTCCTACATGGGGGGAATATGACAAATTCTTTCATAAAACTTCCTGTGCAATCAAGAAGAAATATCTTTAGTTTACGGGCGATTTCCCGATCGTAAAAATTTGGTGTTTTTAATGCTCCAGCACCTCCCTGTACAATGCTAAGGGAGCCAGTCGAATGGAAAAACGTTTGTAGTAGGCTATATCAGGCCATGGAAAATGTTAAAATATTTTGAAATAGTATTTCAATTTAGTTAAATTTGAGTAAAATTCTTTAGCGAAGTACCACGAAATAATTATTTCCAGCAAATCCAGATCATCCAACCTCGTTTAACGGCTAAATAAATAAAGGGAACCGCTGTTTGAAATGTTTTATAATATATCGGCGTGGTTGTTGTGGCTCACGTTTACAACGATTTTATCTTTATTTTTTGCTTTAGTTTTGTCGCAATTAATTTTTTTATTCGACCAGTATTTTTATTTCATATTTCAAATAACTAATAAGTCGCCTTCGTCAAAAAAAAAGCAAATACAAAATTTGAAGCCTGCAATAGAATTTTATTTCTTCATGTTTAACAGAGGGACTTTTGGTGCTTTAGCTTTGTCGTACACTGTATATTTACACTACATCATGTCTATGTACATAAGTAGGAAGGAAACACCCCTGCAAAAGATACGATTCGTCTTGCATGAATCAGGGAGCAGTCGTAAAGGAGCAAGCGGGTGATGCCAGTTTTGTTATATTTATATGGGTTCAAGTGTTTCTTTGGGTTTGAGCATGTTCTATGAAGAGACTAACTGCACACTTTTAGGACCGAACGGGTACTATCGGAGAGCTTTATTTTTTTCCCCTCTAGGTATTGGAAAACTGACCTACTTTCGTCCCCCATAAGTATGCTACACAAATTTAAATATCCGAACTCTACCAATAAATGACTAGTTAGTATCAATTACAGCCCACTGTGGATAAAATTGCTTACTCGCGGACCACTCTGTAGCTCCGTCACACGATTTTCAGCATTGACTATTCGAAACCTTTGTATGGAAAACAAATTTTTACAGAACTTGCTTGCACTCGCAAAACTTTTAGCACACAAAAACTAAAAAAAAAATTCAAATTAACCGTGAAGGCAATGCAAAGGAAATAAATGGAAAATATAGTACGACAATCCGTTTAGAAGATGTTCAAATATACTACGTTAGATGAGCAACATTTGGCTACAAAACACAGTGCAAAGTGGTCAAATAAGCAGCGGTCAAAAGTACTAACGTCCGCAGACTGCGCAAAATTTCATTATAGGCCCTGCGCTCGGGGGTGAATAAGCAAACGACGGGCGCGCCTTCTACATTTATCACTGTAAACAGGGACCAGGCAGTAGTTTGTAATGGAAAACAATACCCCGCAGGGTATGGATCCGGTATGCTCCGATATTACCTACTTTGGTCTCTGCAACCGACAACCTTTTAGTAATGTATTATTTTAAATTATAAGTATTTTTTATATTTTATTTTTCTGTACAGAACGGGGGATGCGGGGCACCTTTACACCTTGTACGTATTATATGAGGTATAAGCGCGGGATCGGCCTCCTCATTTTCGCTGTGAGAAACCCCGATTTGGGATTGCAAAACATAAACTATATCTTTAGAATATTTTATAAGCCGGTTGCGAATTACAATAGCATGCAATGCAAATGAAATAAAAGGAAAAAACAAATACAGCTTATGTCGCTTAAACACTGGGAAACAAATTATTGCAACGGAAAGTCAAGAAACTAGCAGTTTTAGCATGATTGGACCAGAGTGGGTAGTTTTTATTTCACAATTGGAGAGATATTTGGTATGATGACGAGACATATCACATTTTGGATAATTAAGCGTTATTACAATATAAAGATCGAAGTTGAGCCAGAGTGAATGTTGTCTCCCTAGGACGCTCTCATGTTCAGCTATTTCAGGTGGCTGGATGTTAATAAGGAGTTCACGGGCTGAGAGAGGTAACAACAGACTCAGTGAGGAGAGCCAGCCATTGGTTACACGCATCAAACGGTTGTGTAATGTGATGACAGATCTCGGAATAGTGCTTACGGAGATAGCTCCTTATATCCCTGACCGGCACCCTCTGCGGGTTAGGGGTTCAGAATATGCCCGAGGTAGGCATACCGGTTGTAAGAGGCGACTTAAATGCACAAAGGTAATGACGTGCAACTCGATGATTGATCTACGGATGTGACGCCTCTCACCTCTCATTACCCATCTTATCCTTCCTTACGGAAGGAGGGGTGACATGACCGTTTCACTGGTCATAAATCGCTACCACGACAGTCGGGCAGTACCGCAAGGGAGCACCGGAGCGTACCGCGTTCAAATCCGGCCAAGGACTGTTAATTCGACAACACTCCCTAAAACCTTCGGGGAGTGTTTTTGTCGTTACCACAACAACAACAACATCCCCGACCGGCAGATCTTCGTTCAGCAGATGTCTGTTTGGATGTCTAGGTTTATGTTGGTAAGAAACTGACTGCTTAGTAAGCTTGTAACTTGTAACTCTTCATATATTCTGAGCCATTCTCACGTTATTTTCAATCGATAAAGATTTGGCTACGGTAAGCTCAGTTAAGTCAGTATACCCATCAGTCACCTTCTCTAACTGCGTCTGAGCTCTATAGTACCACTTTGTCCCACTGTACATTACTAAAGTTGCAAAAACCCGTCATTTATAGTATCATACGAAGGTTTGTTTGTTTGTTTGATCGCTTATCTATTTGTTCGCTTCTGTGTTTGCTACTTAAATATGTTGGCTCGACTTTGCAAAAGTTTGCAACGGCTACCCGCCAAAAGACAAACATACCTACACGAATACAGACGTCGTTGTTCTTTAGCAAAGTTAAGCAACAGGAAAAGGTATTCTATACGAAGATGAAGTTCACATAGATACTTGGAAATACACGTACAACTCAATGTATGGCTGGTTGTTTGGAGGCTTAAACCGTACTAAAATTATGTACATGTCTCATTGCAAATGTCTACTTAAGTATAGACCCAATAAGCCAAACGACTTCGCGATAGATCGGCAAATCTCTTTTCCCAATTCAGTCACATATATAATTAGCGATTCCAGTATTTTGAACATATCGCAACTATCGCAATTTTAGATTTGAATAATTGGCGACTAGTTCAAATGCTTAAGGCCGTTTTCACAATTTTCGGTTAGCTCTAACCGGGATTTGATTGACGCATGGCATACGGTTAGCTGTCAAATTAGCTGCCGATAATCGTGGAGACTCATTCTGGTGGAGAAGGAAGCCTCGCTAAGTAGAAATTAAACAGAATGGGTGATAGGACACCTCCCCCCCCTGTGGTACACCCTGTCTAATTCGTCTCGGTTTTGGTGTCCAAGAAATTATCCTCGGGAGGAACTACTTTCGCGAATCCGCTTCGAATTCATTACGAATCAACCTCGAAGAGCTTAGATTACCAAATAAACTTTTGTTTTTGGTCAAAAGAAATATTTATCCGAGAAATTATGCTCAAGAAAACCGGCTTTCGGGAATTCGCCGCAAGTTAGAGGCGTTATCATTATCGCCTTTCTGTTTATGACGAATTTTTTAACTTTACAACTGAAATGCAAACACTTACAAAAATTTCTGAAATAAATATTTTTCAATCTCAAAATATTTTAAATTCTTAGGTTTACGTTCATGATCTTGTAATCAAGGTGAGGGTTCCATTATATAACGCTTACTCTCAAATGTTTTGTAAACGAAAAACCAACAAAAGTTTAATGTTTAACTCAGAAATCTATTTCAAAGTTTTCTTCCCATTTACTTTGCTTGCTGAGCACATACAACATTTTCCCTTTTTAATTCATTTCCTTGCTAGATAAAATTTCTTCTGCCTTCCTAAAAACATTTTTGAATTTAAAAAACATAAGCAATCAAAAAAAAAATTTGGTTGCTATCTAATAAGCGACAAGTTCACATTTTGTCGGTGACACTGCAAAACCGCGTAAGTGATATCCCAGTTTAGCTGTTTTTCCGCTACAAATTGATTGATTTAAAGAAAAATAATGACTTCATGGAAAAAATTTCCTATCAAGATAGGTTCTTTTAATTATTTTCCACACCAGCATGTAGTTTTCTTGAGAATAAATTAATAGATCCTAATGGCAGGGGCCTATGAAAGTGTTTGGCACAAACGCCACTTGCGCGGCTTTGCATTTGTGCGTTACGTGGTTTTGCAGTGTCAGCGACGATTTGATTTTCAGAGGAAATTTCAAATTTTGAAAAAAAAATTTCATTTTGTTATTTTATTCATAGCTCGCTAGGAGCTGACGAAAAAAAAACGGTTACGGCTTACTATACTTATGATATACAAAAATTTACTGTAAATCCACAATATAAAGTATTTTTTAAAAACTTTTTACAAAATCAAATTTATGCTTGTTGCCCTATCAGTCGCCTATTTATGTTTTTGTCATATCTTCATGTCTTCACACAGAGTACTGAAGTTGAGGAATCACAGCCTGTAATGTTTCAGATATGAGCATGAAGCAACTAGACCACCCGGGATGCCAGAAAAATATTTTGTATGGTATAAGGCGAGCGTTTTTTTAATGGTCTAATGTGTATACTTTTACATATTTGCACATATATATATATACATACCTAAATCAGTATATTTTTATTACTTTTTATGTGGTTCTAAGAAAACATAAAAGCAATTTATTTTTATGATTTTTGTTTTTGTCTCCTTTTTGGACTCTTACTTTTGTTTACCACTAAGGCAAATGAGGCTAAATTAAAATAACCAAGTTTTCATTTTTATTATACCTAGTTGTTAAAATCATACAAGATATCAAAAGTTTGTTCGCTTAGCGTTTGGTTGGAACACCATCAAGCGACTGAGTAGCTATAGACTTCCATATATTGAAATAATAAGCAGCAGAAAAGAAATTGATTTGATTGTTCTTGAAAACGGCCGAAAACTGATGATAGCCACGCCCTTTTTCCATTATCAGAAAATTTTGATAAAGGAAAGTGTTTAGTTTAGTTACATATTGGGCAAAATTGGTTAACGGACGCTTATTTCTTCTTTAAATGGCAGTTATATCTTTTAATATCTTTGACTGACATTTGACGTAGGTAATAATGTTTTTAACTTAAATCAGAATTTGGAAAATAGGAGCCAGAAGTGAGATTGTTCCTAAAGGTGCATCGGCTAGGCATGGTTTGCTGTGTTCATACTTTTTCCTTCCCCGAATTTTTGAAGTCCAACGAAATTCATTCTAAGCCTTTTTTCAACATCATAATCAACGCTGAAATTTTAACCAATTTTTTACAAATATTACGAAAAATATTTTAGACATGTTAAGTAAAAAAAAAAAACTGGCAAATAATTTTTTTTGGATTTTTTGGAAACATTTGCATTGACCCTTTAAGTTAAACGATTTATAGAAGCTCATTCTGAGGTAAATAAAAACTTTCCCTTATACGTTCAAATTAATTAATACGGGTAGCTTTTTATTGTTGTTGTTTGTAACTAGTATTGTCGAATTGGCAGTCGCTGGCTGGATATGAACCTAGTACGCTCCGGTACTCCCTTGCCGTACTACCCGACTGTCGTGGTAACGGCTTGGTATGACCAGTGCAAACTTCTAGGTCATGTCACCCCTCCTCCCTTAAGGAATGAGAAGATGGGTCATGTGAGGTGAGTGGCATCATATCCGTAGATCAACCATCGAGTTGCACGTCATTACCTTTGTGCATTTAAATCGCCTCTTACAACCGGTATGCCTACCTCGGGCATATTCTAAATAAGCAAGCAGAATATTCTATAGGCGCTCACATTTTTGGTCGCTATCTCGCAAGCCACATTTTATTTTCAAAGGCAGTCACAAATTTAACAAAAAATTTAATTTTGTTGTTTTTTTCGGTGCTACTGAAAACGCTTATAAATCGCTTATTATAGCAAAGTTTACCTTGAATTATTTTAAAAAGAAGTAGAGAAATGCTTGGGGTTATGCTCGTTTTTTACAAATATTTTCCAGCTGAGCATTGATAAACAATCAGATCTTTCTAGCACCTCACTAAACTCATAGCAGTTCATTTTCTTCTTCTTAATTGGCGCTTATCCCTTTTTCTTCATGCCAACAGGCGCCCTTCCATGGGAGTGGGGCCTTCCTCTTCCTCTGCTTCCACAGGCGGGTGCCGATAATACAGTTCAAACACTCCTATAGCCTTCTTATCTGATTTTGTTAGCATGCAGGCTTCCGCAACACTGACACGATAAGTGACTTGTAGAGCTTGGTTTTCGTTTAAGGAGAGAGGACTTTAATTTTCATTTGCTTACTCAGTCCAATGTAACATTTGCTGGCAAGAGCAAACTCCTCGCTGTAGGCTAACATGATGTACACGAAGTCCTTTACTATTTCAAAATTATGACTGCCAACAGTGGATTTTTTGCCAAAAAGCAAATGTGCCGATTCTTTGTGTGTACACCAGCTACTTCGTTTTGTTCCCGTTCACCACCAAGCCCATTTTCCGTTTTTTTTCCTAGTTTGAAGTGGACAGATCAAATAAAAAAAATTCTCACCAAGCGGCTTGGGGATCGAGAATATAGCCTAGATTGGCATACGAAGATTTAAAGGATCAAACTAATAGTTCCCGAATAGAAGATATTACATAGCGCCGGAGCATATCGGGTTGATTACGGCAATAGGGCAGTTTATATCCGTAACACTCTTAATACCTTCGGGGAGTATTGTTCGGTTAAAACAACAACAACAAAGGTATCTTATCAGTATATTAAAGTATTTGCTATGTAAGAAAATTATCAATGAATCATGTATTACGAGCCGACTGGCATATCTTCGTTTTCAATATAGCGCTTCCGTGGAATTATTTTGCATGCCGAAACCAGACCCGTTGAATAATGATTACTAATCGTAATGATTACCCGTTTGATTAATTATTTTCTTCAGAATCCATTAAATGATTTATTACCATTACTTACAATTTTTAATGATTCTTTTCCAATTAATTAAAAAAAATAAATCAAAAACAATTATTTTTTTTACGATTATTAAAAACAATCAAGGATAATAAAAAAAAATTTTTTGATTATTTTTGACTTTTTTTTTTAAATATTATTGTAGAATCACATAAATAAGCATCAACAATACTAAAACAAATCAAAAAAAGAATGATTTTTTACGATTATTAAAAAAAATCAAAAAAGTTGTTTTTTGATTACTTTTGATTTATTAAAATTTTTTTTTTTGATTATTTTTGATTTTTTCTAATCGTAATCAACTAATAATTGCTTTTTTTTGAAAAACAATTGAAATAATTATTACCAATTAAAAAATCCGTCTAATTAATTGATTACTAATTACTAATCAAATTTAACAAATCTACCATATTCTCGAGATATTGTAGGCGTTGCTCCACAACTTGTGGCCCGTTAGTGTCCTAGCTTGAGTTTATTTTCAAATGTCGCTTTCTCGTTGCCAAAAAAAAAAAACATTTTCTCATTTTTCTTTCCCATTTACAAGTATCTAATCTGATTTACATTTGATGCTACGCATTTACTGTTGAATATTCTCATTAGCAAATGACACTTTCGCAATTTCGTTTCAATTTACAATTTTCTAATTCACAAGTCTTATTTTTAAGTGACTCTTTCCGAGTTACAAATGGAAATGGTATAGTGTTGTTGAGTAAACAATGGATTTGGAATGTCAGTCGTCAAAAAAAAATTTTGCGTCCCAAAGTTTTACTTATTTCTTTTTTTTTTCTATACATACACATTTCGTAATTTTAATGCAGATATTTTATAATTTTTTAATTATCAGCTTTTCTTCAAAATAAGTTTTATTGATTTTTTAAACTAAATACATGTATGGATATTATTTTTTTTGTTTATTTAAACTTTTCTGTTTTTATATACCGCCTTTTTGTTCGGTCTGTAAAAGATTTTTTTTGGTTAGTCTTGCCTGCTAAGCGTCTACAATGTTGAACTGCACCCGCAAAATTTTGCGATTATCTAACACGCCTTTTCACACTGTACTGTGTGGTACTCAAGTTGAGACTGTCTTCGCCTCAAACTGCTCGAATTCTATTGATTTTTTCATGCATCTGAATTGCTTAGATTTTTATTCGGTTTTTTTTTTGCTTTACAAACCGCACTTTTTAACCCTTTAGCAACATGCACGGTGAGTATTTTTACGCGTTTTTTTTTGCTTATCTCTCGCTAACAATGTTTTTCATTGTGTTTTTCGTTATCTCGCTTCACATGCACATTTGTAATGTATTTATTGTTATCAAAGCTTTCTTATTGTTACTTTTTTACCAATTTTTTTTTTTTTACAAGTTTCGCATCCCAAATGCATACAAAGCTCAGCTCCGTAGCACATTCAAATACAAATTTTCATGCAGGCACACCCATGCACGACCATATAATACATACACAGACGTCACTCATTGTGGACTTGAACACCCAAAATGTAACACCAAAAAAAATGTATGTACTTCAAAAACACAGCATGATTATCAGAAGCGACGAATAGTCGACAAGAAGGAATATAACAAACTTTACAACAAAAATTAAACAACTAATTTGGAAAACAAAAAAACCGAAAAAAAGATCAAGCAAATATTTGTGTTAGCATTCGTTTTGTATGCACTTTAATTTCATTTCAAATGCGTGAAGAATATGTATGCAACAACAACAACGACAACATCTATAGTAGCTCCAACAAATAACTACAACATCTTAGTCCTCCAAAAACGCAAAAAAAAAAAACAAAATACATATGTAGATATTTATACACACGCACACACACCTCTGTATATTTTGTATGCACTATACACTTAGAGAAAAATATTTGCTTTGCTATTCGCTTCCAAACGCATTCTAATAGTTTTTTCCGCGCTTACATCCATTAACGACGAGTTGAAAATGAAGACTGTCCAATATGAGCTCTTCATATTCTACCCTAAAAAGTTTGCGTCGCTGCTTGTTTTTGTTGTAGCTAATGCTGCCTTTAAGAGTATTGGCCTCTCACAGTCAACTTTATGCTTTTTGTCGTTTTTTAGTACTCGTTGTATGTTGTTGTTGTTGGCTCACCTCGCTCACCCATTGCCCACCAAGTCATGAATGAAAGTGCACGACGCGTCTACTCGTCGCTCACGCAAGCCAACAAGCAGCTAGCAGCTTGAGCGCCAACCACAATAAAAAACAAAACAACGTTTATACGCCTATACATATACTACACATATTTACACACATTTACTTTCGGCCTCTGCTGCTCCATCACTTCTGCAACCCAGCAGAAAAACGATTCGTAACTGAAAAAAGTCAGTGCGTTGGTAATAGGCCGCGGGGCAAGGAGCGGAAGCATTTTCGGTTTAAAATCGTTGTTGTTGCTTTCAACAGCTGATTCTTTCATAGACCTAAGTAAGTGATTCGGTAAGCTGCCACTGATCGATTCCTATACCCAAGTATGTGAGTACCCATAGACCCAAGTGCGTGTATGGTCATTTACACAACTGAGCGACTCATTGTCATTGGTATGCGATTGCTTCAGTATTCAACATTCTAGGAAATCGAAGCTGTGCAACAAACTTCCATTTAAAACTTTGAATTTATTTCTGTTTTTTTTTTACCGTTTTTCTGATGTTGGGCAAAAAATGCTGCACGCAAACTGCGTCTTTATTATTTTAGTTTGATTTCAGAATTAATTGAATGCGGTGGTGTGCAAGTGTGAATTATTTAAAATCAGTGCAAAATGTATTATAATGCGTTATGAATTTAAAGTACTTTTTATTATATTGATAGCATATGTTAAGTTTTACTTATTCATGAATTAAAAAGTTTAAAACAATAAAAAACATTTTATCGCAGTCTTTATATTCGGTAAGGGCTAAATGCAGCAAGTATGTGAGTCGGTGAGTCGTGCTACTGATCGGTTCATATACCCAAGTATGTGAGTCGGTAAGTCGTGCAACTGAACGATTTACATACCCAAATACGTGAGTCGGTAATGCATATAAATGAGAGGTTGATATCCCTGAGTAAGCGAGTTGTTCAGACATGAATTTCGTAGGACATCCGCCGTGTTGATATTCAGTGATGAATTCAGTAGCAAGACCTCCACTTTGTCTATTACCAACTCATTTATCACCTTTTGCTACTGGGAATGGTTGAGTTGCGTTTGTATGCTCTTTGGTTTGGCTCTAACATAATTGGTTTTGTATGCTTGAGGTAGTTGGAAATGGCGCTCTTCTGTTATACTCCTCTATTTCAATGAGGCTTGCATGTGTGTAAGCATACATATATGTATGTATGCGTGAGTTGGGGCTTTTGACATTTCGTTCTCATGTATGTGTTTTGTTTTCATTTCTTGATTTGGTTAAGTTTGTGTATCTGTGCGCATGACTCTTTGTGCAATCTTCTGCTGTCAAATTACTGTAAGAGGTGGGAAATTTGTTTACACCTGGTTTACACTTGAGACGAAAAGTTTCCTGAACATTTACAAGTAATCCTTTCGAAAACATATGGAGACTTATCTTTACTACTTGTCAAGCAAAAGGTGTGATTAGGACGCCAGTCGGGGCAGTGCCAGAAAGTGTTAGTACGGAATTCATTCAGTCGAAATGTTGCCTATACATAGCTAACAAATAAGGGCGTAAATTGATTATAACCCAATGCTACACAATTTCCAAAGGCGCAGAATTACTATCCACTTTTACTGTTCTATCAGTCTTTTATTTCCAGATGAACTCCCCAATTCAAGAATCTCCGGGGTCGTTAAGACCTACCGTGAGAGAGAGAGTACCTTGAGGAACTTTCATCCTTGGCTGTTATTGATGTTGTGACAATATTTCACCCTCCTTATTCGACTTATCCACTCATCTTTTATCCTTCGTAGACGCTGTCCACGTAATGTTCTGGACCTCGTAGGTCGTGTCTTGAAAATATTAACAGAAGAGATCTAATTTTTTCTAAGAAGTCTCGCAGCGCATTCAGACATTGTCCAGCTCACTCTTGCTGTTATTCTTTAAACTGTTCCCTTTCTTTTTGCCACTTCACCTTTACCTGACTCCTTTCTCTACACGGCAAGAAATTTGAGCTTAAATTTTAAACCATTTGTCGTTTTAAGCAGGTTTTTAAACGTTTCTGTAATAAATTCCAAACCGTTAAATAACCTACACCAGTTTTGAACTGATTGCGAATTAGAGTTAAAACTGAACTGAAAGAAATGTCTAAAATTTTATTTAATTCTTTCTATTTATTTCTGAAAGCTTTTTACAGTCATTGAATTTTTCTCATCACAATTTTGTGTGTGCCGTAGATCAGTGGGTAGAGCAGACGACTCTGATGCGGGGAGCGTCGGTTCGAATACTGCCAACTGATACAAATGTTTTTCATGTTTTTTTAATTGTTAAGACATTTTTGGTTTTAAGTTTAAAATCTTTTCTTCAAGGTCATTTTCTCGGAAACTGGCACAATTTAAATTCTAAACCAAATTTGGTTTGGACTTATATGTAGCCCAGAAAAGTTTAAAACTTAGGTTAAAATTTTTAGCCGTGTAACTTTTCCTCTTGCTCTTCATCCCTGAGAATGTTGATGTTTGGTTAGCTGCGAAAATGCAAACTAAAGGTTGGGGGGAATATTGCCGACTATCTGAAAATATTTCCCATCTTCATTTCCCTGTGCCTTCACTTAACCTCTTCCCTAACTCTCCAGTTTCATATATGTTGCTACTATTTAGCTTTAGAACTATTTCTGCGATGTGTCAACATGCTAAAGCACTAGGACCTTCAGTCCCTAGCTCGACTCTCTTTATATCTAATTCACATTAAGGAGCTGGTTATGTAAGTTTACGCCGCAGTCACTCACAATCACCTTCACCCGTATATAATACCAAATAAATTCACATAGCAACTTCCATTTACTGACAGTCACTGGAGGGAGTGAACTCCTTTATATAATACGAATTTTCGTTTAAACGAGAAAAAGTTACTCGTTGCGTCACGTTGCGTTTTGCATAATTCATTTCATCCATTAATCCACTCTTTATCAAAGCTTCTATTATACTTTAACACAACAACTGGTCAGAGCTACTTCAATCTTTCCGTAAAATAGAACTTTTTGGTGGTACTGTACTTAATGCAATTGTCACTTACTTCTTGATAGAAATGACATTGGAAAAAAATCCCACAGCGCGACAAATATCTCACCAAGTAAATAAACAAAACGCAAACGATTACCACAACACCTGTCAGTATGACATAATAAAACAACTAAACAGCACAGAGAGCGAAATGTTGAACGGCAACTAACAATTCGAAACGCTTTAACAAAGTGAGAGCCGTACACAACCAAAACACCAATGAGGCAATCAATTTGCTCAAAATAACAAATAAATCAACAACAATGCTACGACACAAAATTAAACAAAGTGGAAGATGAAAATGCGTATGTAGTCAGAGTATTCTCTGACTGTGAGCATATACAAATACTTGAATGATCCACACTTTGGGGTTCGACTACGCATTGCATTTGGATGGCTCCGAGCCAAACCATCTTTGCAACGGTTCAAATAACAGTAAATTGTGAGGGAGCATTTAAACGGGTAATTGTGGGCCAAACTACCAACAATGCAAAGGCCACAATTATAACGGGAGCGAATCACCGTTGTGAAAAACGAAGGAAAACTGCAAAGGAAAATTCGAAGCGAACAGCAGACAATGTCATGACAAGCCAAGCAAAGCCAGTCAGTCAACCATCAAAGCAGTGAAAATGAAAATTCGGTGAAAAATCAGTGTAACAATAAATAAAATAAAGAAAAAAGGTAGAAAAAGTATAAAAATTAGTATGTTGTGTAAATAAACGAAAAAGAAAATTTTGCTGAAAATGCAAAAATTGGTAATATTCGTGGCAGATTGGTCGGTGCTAAGCTAAATATAAAAAGCATATATTTTTCATCTACTACTAAAGTTAAAGCAGTGTGCAAAAATACCGTATTTATTAATAAGAAATACATATATATATTTGTTTTTGTTGAAAATAAGTTTATAATATAGCATATTTAAATTTAAATAAAAGTGAAAAGTGAGTGTATGCGTGTTATGCGAGCAAAAAGTAACAGAATAAGCAATATAATCGAAAAGCACTAGATTAGATTAATCAATAACGAAATGTCAACGGAAAGCAATACCCCAGTAGATCCTAGAGTACAGGCAAGTATCATTATACAAAAACTTTAAATGAAATGAGTTTATAGAAATTCCCTCCTTACATATTGGTTTAAGATTTGACGGTCGTAAACGGTATTTATCTTATCTGACAATGAACCATGAGAATGAAAAGTATATTTATTGCAAACATAGAGTAGAGAAATGAATGAGTTACATACTTGTGTGACATACACACATACAAATGTACATAGACTACGCGACAAAAAGATGGGAAGCGCTTACTAATAAAAATAAAATATAGTTCCTACAAAAAATATTTTAAACTATTTCAAGATACTTTTACCAGGGTACCAAAATGAATAAATCTTAGTGCTCTCTTTATGTTAGTCAATCGTTAAAAAGACCCTTTTTGAATACATTTTTCTTTTGTTGCACTTACCTTCTTATTTTTTCATTATAAAATATTTTAACTTTTTTTACAAAATAGTAATTATAAAAAAAAAAAATCATCATCATATTTAATTGACTACACTTGCAAAATGGTGGTGTGGGCATCCTTATTCTATTCTATATGGCACGCTTGGCCAGATACATTTTTTTTTAGTTCTAGGCAGACCTGTTAAATAATGATTACTAATCGTAATGATTACCGGTTTGATTAATTATTTTCTTGAGAATCCATTCAATTTGTAATGATTTTTTTCCAATTACTAAAAAAAAGGTAATCAAAAAAAATTATTTTTACGATTAAAAAAATCAAAAATAATCCAAAAAAAATTGTTTTAATTACATTTGATTATTTTTTTAACTTTTTATTTTTTTTTTCTGATTATTTAAAATTTTTTTCAGTATTGTTGAAGAAGCAAATAAATATACACATCAACAATACTGAAAAAAATCAAAAAACTGAAATGTAATCAAAAGTAGTCAAAAAAACTTCTTTTTGATTTTTTCTAATCATAATCAATTAATAATTGTCTTTTCTTGAAAAACAACTAAAATAATCATTACCAAATCAATTGAACTTCGAATCGTAAAGAGATGCCCGGCATTCCCAGCAGTCCTGGCAAATCAGCAAATATTTTCTTGATAACATTATCTTTGTATTTACTTATCTATATGTGTGATTTAAAATAATCCCTCCAGGGAATTCAGTTAACTACTACTCAACTTTAAGTTCACTATTTTTCAGCTAGCTTTGTGTCTCCCTCGACTACTCCAGCTAGCTGAAGAATAAAAGAATTTTGGTACTATCAATTCGCCCACGGAATCGCCTAGATTTGTCAAAGAGCTAAAATCTCTATTCAAAGTATTAGACAAAATCTCGGATTGCCAACTATCGGAAAAAATAAAAATGCTCGAATTTTAGTAACCGCAGCAGATGTAATCCATTCTTGAACAATTCCTACACTTGGTGTAAAAATTGATGGTACACCAGGACGATTAAATCAAACTAATTTTTTAATAAATCTCTTGGGTATGCGAATTCGCTCATCTAAGGAAGGGAAGTATCGCCCCTATAATAGTATAGGATAAAACGAATAAGTCTCGTATTCACGGCGAATCCGTTGTGTTTTAGGGGTGTCGTATCTTTTTGTCGCGGAGAGTATATTTGTGCCTACACATTATAGTGACATGTCATAGTCATACATGTGCTTAGTATGCTTGTCTATGACTGAATTTTTGTCTTCTACGCGCAAATGTTTATTATACGTTGTCTTTTATAAAAGCGTATTCACTAACTAGAGCAAAACACAGAACTGTTAAATAATAATTATTAATTATAATGATTACCTTCTTTCTTTCTTTAAATGGTCATCTAACCGCCTGGGTGATTTTGACCGTCCAACATAGCTCGCCAGTCGTTTCTTCGTTGCGCCAACTGGCGCCAATTGGAAACACCGCGGGATCGCAAATCGGTCTCCACTTGGTCCTTCCATCGGAGTGGTGGTCTCCCTCTTCCTCTGCTTCCACCGGCGGGTGCCGAAAAGAATGCCTTCTGGGCTGGAGCATCTTCGCTCATTCGCACTACGTGGCCTAGCCAGCGAAGCCGCTGTGTTTTAATTCGCTGAACTATGTCGGCGTCTGCGTAAAGTTCATACAGCTCATCATTAAATCTTCTTCGGTACTCGCCGTCGCCAACGCGTAGAGGTCCACAAATCTTTCGAAGAACCTTTCTCTCGAATACTCCCAGAGCCGCCTCATCAGATGTTGTTAGTGTCCACGCTTCTGCACCATATAGCAGGACGGGTGCGATGAGTGACTTGTAGAGTGTTATTTTCGTTCGTCGAGAGAGGACTTTACTTTTCAATTGCCTACTCAGTCCGAAGTAGCATTTGTTTGCAAGAGTAATTCTTCGTCGGATTTCTAGGCTAACATTATTGTTGATGTGAATGCTGGTTCCCAGGTAAACGAAGTCCTTTACTATTTCGAAATTATTGCTGCCAACAGTGGCTTGGTTGCCAAGGCGCGAATGCGCTGACTCTTTGCATGATGACAGAAGGTACTTCGTTTTGCCCTCGTTCACCACCAAACCCATTTTCTCCGCTTCTTTTTCTAATTTGGAGTAAGCAGAAGTTACGGCGCGGTTGTTAAGGCCAATGATATCAATATCGTCAGCATATGCCAACAGTTGGACGCTTTTATAAAATATTGTTCCAGCGCGGTTAAATTCTGCAGCTTGTATTATTTTCTCCAGCATTAAATTAAAGAAATCGCACGATAGGGGGTCACCCTGTCTGAAACCTCGTTTAGTTTCGAACGGCTCGGAGAGGTACTTCCCAATTCTGACCGAGCTGGCGCTGTTGCTCAAGGTCATTTTGCATAGCCGTATAAGTTTTGCGGGGAAACCAAAATCAGACATAGCGGCATATAGGCAGCTCCTTTTCGTGCTATCGAAAGCGGCTTTAAAATCACCAAAGAGATGATGTGTGTCGATTCTCTTTTCACGGGTTTTTTCCAAGATTTGGCGTATTGTAAAAATTTGGTCGATGGTAGATTTACCAGGTCTGAAGCCACACTGATAAGGTCCAATCAGTCTGTTCACATCAGGCTTCAGTCTTTCGCACAATACGCTTGATAGGACCTTATATGCGATATTCAAAAGGCTGATTCCGCGATAGTTGGCGCAGTTTGCAGGATCGCCCTTCTTATGGATTGGGCAGAGAACACTTAGATTCCAATCTTCAGGCATGCATTCATCCGACCATATTCTGCATAGAAGCTGATGCATGCGCCTCACCAGCTCCTCGCCTCCGTGTTTGAATAGCTCAGCAGGCAAACCTTCAGCGCCAGCTGCTTTATTGTTTTTCAATCGGGGATATTGCTATTCGCACCTCATTATAGTCGGGTTGTGGAACGTCAATTCCATCATCTTCGATTGTGGGCTCGGGTTCGGCATCTTCTCTGGTTTCTTGCTCAGTTTCCCCGTTTAAAAGGGCAGAGAAGTGATCCCTCCATATTCTGAGTGCTCTCTGAACATCGGCCACCAGGTCGCCGTTCTCATTCTTACAGGAGTTTGCCCCGGGTTTAAAACCTTCTGTCATTCGCCGAATTTTTTGATAGAATTTTCGGGCATTATTCCCTTTGGCCAGCAGCTCAAGCTCCTTTATTTCACGCTTTTCTGCCTCTCTTTTTTTCGCCCGGAAAAGCCGCCTCGCTTCCCTCTTCAACTCGCGGTAGTGTTCACACACACTCCTCGTTGCATTCGATCTCAGCGTTGCCTTGTAGGCTTCGTCCTTTCTTTTCGTTGCAGCGCGGCACTCTTCATCATCATACCAGTTGTTTCTTCGCGTTCGCCGAAATCCAATTACTTCTTCGGCTGCGGTACGGAGTGCTCCTGAGATATGATCCCACTGCTCATGCATTCCACTAGGTTGAATTGTGCTCTCGGAGAGCAGGTGTGAGAGGCGATCTGCGAAATAATTGGCGGTCTGTTGCGATTGCAGCTTTTCGACGTCCAGCTTTCCCTGCGTTTTTTGTTGCACCTGTTTTGTCGTACAGAGGCGGGTACGAATCTTGGCTGCTACTAGGTAGTGATCAGAGTCGATGATTACCAGTTTAATTAATTATTTTCTAGAGAGTCTATTAAGTGATTAGTTACCATCGTTATTATTTTCCAATTGATTAGAAAAACATTTAAGAAATCATAATTTTTTACAATTATTGAAAATCAAATTAACCAAAAATCAATGTGTTTTATTTGATTAATATTTAATTTTTTATTAACTTGGAAACATAATCATACGAGTGCACCTAGGAGTTGCAAGCTCTGATTCATCGGTTAAGTCCAACTTAGAGCCGTCGGTGCGGATTTGAAAGTCTTTATCAGCTAAGATCTTGCCCCGTGAGTACCAAGTACTCGTAGAGTTTGATGTGCAAACATGTGTATCCTGTACAAAAATTTTATTGAGTTGTATTAGCTACTTCTTTCTTGGAATTCTACCCTTTCTCTTCTATGCTGTTCCTTTACTTTAATATATTTTTATTTTATTTTTACTTTGTTTTATTTTATTTTATTTTGTTTTGTTTTATTTTACCTTATTTTATTTTACTTTTGTTTTATTTATTTTATTTTATTTTAATTTATTTTATTTTAATTTATTTTATTTTATTTTATTTTATTTTGTTTTATTTTATTTTATTTTATTTTATTTTATTTTTTTTATTTTATTTTTTTTTTTTTCAATTTATTTTTTTTTATTTTACCTTATTTAATTTTATTTTATTTTGTTTTATTTTATTTTGTTTTATTTTGTTGTATTTTATTTTATTTTATTTTTACTTATTTTATTTTATTTTATTTTATTTTATTTTATTTTATTTTGACTTATTTTATTTTACTTTCTTTTTTCTTTTAACTTTTTTGTGTTTCATTTCATAAGTATAACTACAAAAATTACACGATCAAAACAAATTAGCTACCGTCTTGAGTATTCAGATTGATAGCATTCATCGTGTTTAAGCACGACTACCGGATAATAAAAATCAAGAGAGCACTTGTATACACACACGCCCACATAAGCAGAGCATCACATAGAGTTATTCACGTAAATAAGTATACACCACTTTTTGTCAATTCTCGAATTTTCATGGTAATTTTCAAATTTTTTCTCAGAATGATTTTTTTTTGAGTATGCAGATTTGTACTCGTAGCCCGTTCATTTTCAGTTAAGGTGTGAGTCTTAAGTCCGTAAGAAATTTTGCTGTTTTTTGGCAATTTTTTTTCCTGTGGACTTTAGGATTTTCCTCCATATAAATTTATAAACGTAATTTTTTTATATGAAAAAAAAACAATTAAGCTCTTCAGAAAATCAGCAAAATTTCTTTCAGACTTAAGACTCACACCTTTTGATACTGAAAATGAACAAGTCTGCATAGTCAAAAAAATTCTGAAAATTCTGAGGAAAAATTTTAAAATTTCCATTTCGAATTTTTCATACATTTTTCAAATAAAATGTATAGTTTTTGTGTTAGATCGTGACAAACTTTCTTATAGGAAACTAGTTAAAATAAATTTGCTGAAGACGAAATTGGTGAGAATTGCAAAAAGGTTGTGTATACTTTTTTATGTGTATATCAGCAAAGCATTCAAACAAGATTTCTATACACAAGGCACAGACAAGGCACGGTTACAACTACGGTTATTACTAGAGAGCACGGTTACAGGCAGCAACGAGTTACTTTTCTGGACAGCCCTACCGAGTCCAAAGTGTTAACACATCAAAAACAAAATTTTTTTATTTTAAAAATTTAGATAAATTCTAAATACCTCAATATATAATATTAGGGCAATTCATTAAATATCGAAAACAACAACTTTGGTCCTTTGCTTTTTATACCTTTCATGAACATGAAATGGTATTATAACTTTGGTCCGATGTTTGTAAGTATGAGAAGTAGAAGAGATAGACCCACCAATAACTATACCGAAATTATCAGGGCGATGAGCTGAGTCGATTGAGCCATGTCCGTCTGTCTGTTTGCCTTTTTGTACGCAAACTAGTCCCTCAATTTTTGAGATATCTTGATGAAATTTGGCATGGAGCCGCCATTTTGCATAAGATTAATCATTTGTCGGAATCAGCTAGATCGGAGCAATACAACGCGTAGCTCTCATACAAGCAATTGTGCCCATAAATGGGGTTTGGGATATGTATCTTTAAATTAACAGTTTTGCAGAGTTTGTACTAATTGTTTGTAAGGATCGGACACTTAGAACCGTGATGCGTATTCATGAAAGGTATAAAGTCTTTGGCACATTCGGGGACAGCCCTTTCCTTACTTGTTTTATTTCATATACATATATTTAGTGCCAGTAAAATTTAAATTTATAAATAGTTCTTTTTCTTGCGTCTTTTCAGATTGAACTGGAGAAACTAAATACAGCAACAGACAATATCAATAAATATGAAGTGGAACTCGATGTGAGTATTTATGAAACATGGATGGGAAATAAGTAAAGAAAAATGTATGATTGTCCTTTAGCCGAAAACATAAGAAGTAGAGCTCATTTTAGGCTTTCGCAGCAGTGAATCAAACAAACTAGCTTCAAACTACATTGCAACTGGTATGAAGCCCAAGACCTCGCAAGCTAACTGTACTTTCCTCATACAATCAATGTCCTGCGATGGCAGTTGTCAGATTTTGGTCATAAAAATACACCAATATACACACACACAAATCACAAACCAAATTGAAAGGCTCTGCTAGTATTTTTTTTTCTAAAACGTACACACCCCTCTGCACCTCATTCTTTCCGGTTTCGAAAAATTATTTATACATTATTAAAAAGCATCAGTTTCCATTTCATTGTGAGATGTACTTTAGGACTTAGTGCAAATCTAGAAGTTCTTAAAGATAGAGGATCTTTAAGACGGTCATTGAAATGTCTATTGTCAGATTTTGAACAGAAATTTACCAGTCTCAAATTAATTCACAATAGACCGGAAAAATGAAAGTTCAATTTAATTTATTCTTCTGGACATGGTGATGTCACAGTTTCGAGTTCTGGTGCTGCATATATCAAATTTAAAACATTACTTCTACTGGGATTTCACTTCAGTATTAAACAGGAATTTTAATTTCACTTGGTGCATATTTGGTCCTTTTCGGTCTAGTTTGGGTATAGTTAGAAAATTCTAGTTGTGAACTAGTACTTTTCTAATTATTTTGCTGTTTCACTGGAGCAAATAGGCAATATTCTTGTTGAGCTATTTTATTTGATGGGTGAATACAGGTTTCCTCATGTTAGGACAAGGTTCTTGGAGAGAATCATGAATATGTTATCAACAAAGGACGGTTTTAATGCCTACTCATGGATGTGGGACCTAGTTAACTAACGCTCATAGAATGTAGAGAATCTCAAAGTAGGCACAAACTTTGTTTAATAAGAACCTCAGTAAAATCAAATTAGCAAAGCGCTGAATAGAATAATGGATTATTCGGTGGGGCAAATTAAAGTCAAAAATTTACAAATACTTTTCAAGTCAAAAATTCCAAATATACATGTCACATTCTGGAAGATTACTTTTGCAAAAATTTCTCACCCTAGTAAAAATATATCTTCTTTGCAATCGTTGGGTAGAATTAATCCTCATTAAGTTTCTAACCCTTAGTAGATAATTAAGATTGTTGGTGCATTCGAAAGCATTTAAATACTTTGGTTTGGTAGCGACAATAGCCAGATTATTGATTTTATAAACCGCCTACATACATACGAGCAGTTTATATTTAGCTGCTTTTTTCAAGTTAGTTGAAACGTTAAATCATATAAACTTGTCAGCTCAAGAGGATACACTGACACATGTGCAATGTACCCCGTAATTAATTTGCAAGCATTTCCGTATCGAGCTGATTCACAAAACATCCTGCAAAGATTCGATTAGACAGGGTTACACTGAAATAATAGCCCTTGGCCGGGTAAAAAAAATCCGGGTCATTCAGGTACGATAGAACTGGCTGTTGTGGGAATGTTAATAACACACAACAACAACAACATCCTGCAAAGAATTTGACATCTATTCAGCTAATTAAGGTTAGCCCAACGAAGCACTTGCAGACAGGAGATATCCGCCCATTAACTTTACCAGGTAGCGGTCCATCGAGTTTTTTGTAGGGCCATATTGTCAGCCTTTGCGTTCACGAGAACATTAGCCTCGGCAGCACGAGAAGGATAATAAATTTGCAGGAGAACCTTTCTCTCGAATAGGCCAAGATTCATCTCATCTTCGCTCTACACTTTCCATAATTCTGATACGTACATCAGGGCAGTTATTATGAGGCACTTATAGAGCGTGATCTCTATTCGTCGAGAGAGGACGTTACTTCTCGGATATCTACACAGTCCAAAGTAGCAGTTGTTGGCAAGAGTGATTCTGAATTTCTCAGCTAACATTATTTTCGGTATTAATGCTGGTTCCCAAATAAACGAAGTCCCGCACACTTTTAAATTTGTAACTAACAACAGTGACGTGGCTGACAAGGCGCAGGTGCGCCGAATCTTTCTTTGAAGACAGCGAATACTTCGTCTTGTTCTCGTTCGCCGCAAGACCCACTTTCTTCGCTTCTTTATCCAGGCCAGAGAAGACAGAACTTTCGGCGCTGTTGGTAAGGCCAATGATAT
The DNA here is from genome assembly GCA_949987695.1 of Merzomyia westermanni. Classification (NCBI taxonomy): domain Eukaryota; kingdom Metazoa; phylum Arthropoda; class Insecta; order Diptera; family Tephritidae; genus Merzomyia; species Merzomyia westermanni. The sequence goes on from OX465290.1 coordinate 31,853,478, forward strand.
CAATATCATCAGCTTATGCCAGCAATTGAAGCTCAGCTCTGCAGCTCGAATTATTTGCTCAAGCAATAAGTTGAAGAAATCGCATGAGAGAGAGCCTCGTTTGGTTATGAATTACTCGAAGCGGTACTTCCCAGTATCAAGAGTCTTCTCCAGGACTAGGCGTATCGTGAAGATCTGGTCTGAAGCCACTCTAATAAGGTCCAATCAGCTTGTATTTCTCACAATATGCTGCAAAGAAACTTAAAAGCGATATTAAGGAGACTGATTCTAAGTAGTTGGTGCAGTAGGCGGGATCGGTTTTCGCATGCGTTCGTCTGACCATATTCTGCATAATTGTTGATGTATGATTTTCAACAGATTACGGTATCGAGTTCGTCGCCTCCCTCGCAATTTAGCAATGAGGAGAGGTGTTTACTCCATAACTTGAGTGCGGTTATCAAGTCGCCATTATTGTCCCTGCAGGAATTTGCTCCAGTCTTGAAACCTTCCGTCCTTTGATTAGACGGATATCTTCTGATAGAATTTTCGGGCATTATTCCTGTCAGCCAGCATCTCAAGCTCCGCACTCTCTACCAACTTCAGGATGCCATGAAACCGAATAGGTAGGAGGGTCTACACTATAACTCCTTTTCGGTCTTGCCGTAGCCCAGTGATCCACATGAGTTCATTACAAGTTGATCACATTGCCCAGCGAGACCGAGCGAGAACATCTATAGCTGTCGTAGATTCAAGAGCCGGGACAAATAGAACTAAAATAGTTAAGGAGAAGTTTTTCTAAAAACAGGAAATTCATCGGTATAGAACAAGTAGATCCCACCAACTGTTCTATAATCACGCCAAATGCACAGCCTAACGAGGTAAAACCAACCCAAAAATCTTCTGGTTTTCGATTTGCGATTGATTTTTCACTAAATCTATGTTTCCTGGGCCCCTTTGGCCCAAGAATTTTAAAATGCGTGCGAAAATGCCAGATGCACAATATAGACAATTAGGGCGTTGCTTTATTGATATCCATACCCAGTAGAACTTGAAGCGAGTTCTCCCTGAGCGATGAATGAGAGAGTACTCTCTTTGACATCCTTTTGGAACAAAAGAAGATATTATTTTCATGTTCGCTCCTATGCTACTCTTTGTAGAGGACAATAATAAGAATAAGAGAGTAATTTCCTTAACATGCTTTAGGATCAATAACAGATATTTCTACACTATGTGCTCCGATTTTACTAATCTTGGAGCGAAAGTAGAGATTTCTCCAAGTTCTACTTCTAGCTAACACCTTTTGAGTAATTTCTCTGCCAAAAAAAGAAAAGAAAATCAATCGTACAATGATTAAATAAAGATTAATAAAGATTTAAATTATAATAACTATTGCTTTCCAAAATTAATCCCTTATTTGCGGATATGAGAGGTATTTATATATGAGTTCTATTCCATTGCTTCCATTCCTTCATTTGCTTCCATGGAAGGCTTGAGGCATGATTCTCCAAAGATCTTTCATTGGTCTTTTAGAAGGATTGTGAAATGTCTCCCTAATTACTCTCCTTGAAAGTTTTCTAAAATTCTCCAAAACTGTCCTATTACTCGATTGCGATTGAGATTGATAAAAAAGCAATAACAAAAGCTCCATTACTGTTTTTTGGGAGTTGAAAGGGAGATTTTCTTTTTCTTTGCTTCTATTCGAACGGCCGAAAAGCTCCAAAATAACCCCATAAGCAGAAAAATATTGGCCCAAAAAAAATCAAAAGAATATACAAAATTGTATGATAATACACAGAAGTATAATAGGCAGTAAGAGGGAGCAATCCAATACTCTCAAGGGAGTACTCCGGGAGTAATAAAACGATGATGCCTGGTTCTACTGGGTATAGGTACAACCGACACATAAATTTTTTTTTTTTCTTTTGCGGTAAAATCATTTTGCCATAAAAATAACCACAAAGTAAATAGTATTTTTAAAGGTTGGTTTTTGTTTTTGTTGTTTCACTTTTAGGAGGCAAAATGTGATTTCAAGCGTATCTTGGCCGAAAGTGAGGTGCGCATCAAACAAGCCGCACACAAATTGGGAAACTCAATTGAAGCGGCAAAACCGTATTACGAATCGCGCATCTATGCAGCGCAAGTAAGTTTAAATTGATACCGTTACTATGGCTCATACACGCTTTCAAGTAAAACATCAAATTAAATCGATATAACAATTTTGCATGCAATTTTCCCACAGCTGGCTAAAGAGACCCAACAAGCGGCTGTCATATATGAGAAGGCCAAATCGATACATTGCGCTGCCAAGGAGATGGTCTACTTGGCCGAACAGGGTTTGGGTGAGAAGGCTACATTGGATACAGCTTGCCAGGAAATGCTCAGTCATGCCACAAGTAAGTCTAACTACAACAACAAAAATATAACAACAAATCCAAATATGCATATATCTATGTAATTATAATAGTAACGGTACTTTTTCTACTTACTACCCTTTCACACCCCCAGCCAAAGTGAATCAATCACAGGTAGAGGTGACGGATGCACGAAATACATTGAAAATGTGTCAACTAAAATTGGAAGTAGCCAATAATCGTGTAGGCAAACTGCAAGGACAGCTAAAGCAAGCTATCCGTACGTCGAGGTGAGTTTATGCTTTAATGATGATCATAATTTGCACTGCACTCAAAATGATGGTTCATTACGCACGCAAAGAGACACCCACACTAATATATATGTATCTATTAGAGGACTTAACGACCTAGAAGCTTTCAATTTATTTTTCTTCGGGCGGTCTCTAGAGGTCAGTTGCAGGATTGAGAGGAACGTGGGAAGAGAGTCTTGAGTGCATCTTCAGCTCTATAGTAGGTTACTATACATTGGAGCTCTTGATAAGCGATTAGTCGATTAATCGATTTGCAGTAGTTGCTTAAAAAATAATCGATTATATCTAATCGACTATTTTTTTTCATGTAAATTTTTTTTTTTTTTTAATTTTAAAAATTGTATTTTTCAAACCGTCAGTATTCGAATAGCGACAGCTAGTCGATTAGTCGAAATCGAATATTTTCTACTCGATTTTCAAATAGTTGTTATTCGAATAGTCGATGACCCGGATAAACGATTATAAACAAGAGCCCTGCTATACATTATTGTGTGCACCGAGGGTCAATATTGTTTAAGTCCCACTTCCAAGTGTGGGATTTCACATCACCGAGCACTACTAGGTTACTATACCGCAAACCTGCGGCTAGAAGATCATCAGCATGTGTTCCCTTAAATGCGCATCGCTACCAGCATGCTGAATAATATAAACACTCAGGTCTCAACCAACAGAAGACAAGACGGTACTATTGGCACCGTCAAACATACCAGTTACCGATTTAGAGGATTCTTCTCTCTCTCCCTGCCTCACACGTTTGACCACCAATTACCTGAGTGGTGGGTAGTCGCCTATGGTACTCATAAACGAAAAATCAAACCGCCGTACGAACTCACGAACTTATGCGGATTTTTCACCTAGAGAAACCTGATATTGTCACCGGCTAAGTCCTAGGGCACTGTATTCACGGCAAGGACAGCACAAGTGAACATGGAAATTGCCGTCTACTTGTTGTTGTTGTTGTTGTTATTAATAGTGCTGCCGTCTACGTCGATGACATCAACAATCGCCTTAAGTCACTAACTGGCAGTACCGGGGGAAAGAGACAAGAGTCACTCTAGCTCAATTTCGATCTGCATAATAAAATAAGCTAAACTCTTACCTATCCAGACTGAACCCAGACATGCCGATTGTCTCCCCAAGGCATACGATGCGTTTCCCCAAAGGAATTAAAAAAAGCCCTATGAGTCCAGCAACATTCTGGTACATGTTTCGTGACCACGCCCGCCAAAAACTGTAAGTCCAAAAAAATTTCGAAAAAGTTTTCTTTTAAATACTTCAGAACCATGAGTGAATGCGATGACTCTAGGAGTATTCGAAAGAAAAGTATGTGAAATCACATACAGTCTCCAATTTGTATTTGTCAACAGTGACTGGGCTTTCAACCCACAGCGGGTTAGGGAGCCTAAGGCCCAAGGGATTCCGCTGCAATCAGGCTAGTACCAGAAGGTGCTAGTATGGAAATTGTTGGATTCTGGCAATCGATTTCTCTTTCGGGGAGTGTTTATGAGGTTACACTATCAAACAAGCTAGAGTGAATATCTGAATTTAGCTGAGTTTCTGTTGGTCGTGGTTTCTCTGTAAACTTGCTTGTATTATTTAAAAGCTCTCATTTGGTATAATGTTTTCTGTTTTTTTCTCATAAATTCAAGAACCTTCATTTCAATATGCATCATCAACTCACGCTTGGTTCTTTTCTTAATTTACATATAATTTATTTTTCAGTATTTTAATTTTTGAATTTTAGTTTAAGCATTAGACGAGAAATACTTGAATTGAATTCTTTGGTTTATCAGCACCGTTGCAATTGTTTGTAAGTATTTCCACAAATTTAACACGAACAAACTACTTTTTAGATTTTTTCTAAATTTATTAATTTTTGTATTGGTTCTTTGGTTTTTTCGGACACTCGAAATTGGTGAATTTTTTTTTAATTTCCACTTTGATATGATTTATGGTCGCTTTATCAATATTCACACTCCCCATTCCTTGCAGACCCTTTTACGAGGCGCGTGCCAACTATAATGGCCTGTTGAAAGCACAAAAACAAAAGATCAATGAACTGGAAAGTAAAGTGACTGAAGCGAAAATGACTTATAACGAAGCATTGAAGAACCTCGAACAAATCTCTGAAGACATACATCGTCAAAGGCAGGAGCAGCGTGATCTGCTGAACGACACACTCTTGCCAGAGCTATGCGCAGCCACCAAACTTGCAGCAACAGCCCGAAACCTTCAACATTTACATTGTGAGTTGGACACAACGGAAGAATATCTGCAAATGCCTGCGAAAATTAGTACACAGTCCAGTCCAGTGCGGCAACGACATGTTGATGAGCATGAATGCCCACATTTACTACAAGACTTTCCAACGCTCAATTTGGGCGAGGTAAGCAAGGCTTTAATAAAATTTTCTTATAAATATAAAACTAATAAATTCTTTTCCAAAGAAACTTTCAACTGGCAGCATGCACAAGTCAGCCAGCGTCAGCGCAACCGGTGACGATAGCCTATTCGAGCATGCGCAATTACATGGCCCGTATGTGGTAAAATCGAGTGGTGGCAGCGGCCACAGTGGCAATGGCTCGACACAAAACGCCAGCTCTAGTACTGGTGCTGAGACCGATGACAATGACGACATTGAGCAATGGACTGAGATACGCCTATCGCATTCGGAAAGCACAAGCTCCAGCTACTCCAATCAATCACTGTTACACGATCAACCAGGTAAAGGTGGCGGCGAAGATGCACAATCGCATCACTCCTCTTCGTCATCATCGGATGAACCGAAACGTAAAGTTACCTGCACAACAATCTTTCATGACGATCAGCTAAACAAGAAACAAAGCCTGAGTCAATGGTTGTCACGTTCGAATAGTCTGAAAATGTCTGGAAGACGACAAAGTCTCGATTTACTAATAGATGCGGGTGACAAGATGAAAGATGTGTTTAGTTTTGGTTTCCAAAAAATGGGAAAGTCACTGGAACGGCGTAATAGTGAGTCGGAGATGAATGCAGAAAATGCGGAAAGTGAATGCGGTGCGGTTAGAACTGGTGTGGGTGCAACAGGCGGTGGTAAAACATCATCAGCTGGCGAATTCTTTCTCTTTTCCAGGTCAGTAGGCAGTGGTGGTGGCGCCAGTAATAGTAGAGCTTTGCAAAAAAAGACAGGATTGCTAAGCACACTGCAAAATCGCTTCACCAAATTGATTTGAATTGTGCAAGAGAACTTTTGAATGAAATTTTGAAAAGCAAAAATTTGACCAAAAAAAAATTTTAAAAAAAAGATTTTAAACATAATTGGAAGCCAAAAAAAATTTCAAAAAAAAAAGATTTTAAACATAATTGGAAGCCAAAAACATGTTAAGAACTTCGAGAAATCATTTTTTGGTGATTTAAAAAATAAAACTTTTTGTATGAAATTAGCGAAAAATACAAAACCCACAAAAAGCTTGAAAACACAGCACGTGGCCAAAATCAATTTGAAATTTATTAATAAAAAAATAATGCATTTACTTAACAAATTCGAACATGCATAACGGCATTTTTTACATGTACATACATATTTGCAAACTACCTAGTGTGGTGAATCTACAAAAAAAAAAAATATGCTTGTTTCCAAACAAAACTAAAAATATTTGCAAATTCAAAAGTTGTTAGCAAATTTGAAAGCAATGTCAGACAATATTAATAAACAAAAGTTAAAAAAAAAATCTAAATTTATTAAAAAGTAATTTCTCACAAGTATCGGTCACACTGGATATGAAAGTTGTTAAATGTTAATACGAAAGAAAATTGTTGATTAAAAAAAATATATGTATTTACATGTAATGTTAGTTGTTTGCTATTCAAATTTGTGGGCAACAAAATATTGAGCCAAATATAGTAATATGTATACAAATAAATATCATATTGCACAATGTTATCCTAGTTATACATACACACACTCTTATATGTAGTGTTAAATATTGCATTACATATTGTTTACATAATAATGTATACATATATACGCACCGAAGAAGAACCTAATCAAAAAATTAAAACAATTTTTAGTGAAAATTTTTTTACATATTTACATTTATTACAAACAAACTTTACTGCAATTCTATCAAAGTACAAATTTATTATGTAATTTTTTTTATACTCTTGTATGTATCTAAGCATGCACTTAACTTGTACATATGGATGTGTACGTGTGTAACTGAAAATTATATTTCAGGTCATCAGAGCCAAAAGAACTGCTCTCCGATGAGCAGATCGAGAATTTGTTATTGAATCCTAGCCTGGACGAGAATGGTGTAATAATTGTTGAGGAACTTAAATCGCCGTTACAGCGGCCAAGTCAATTTGGAATTGCTACCACACCGACTACAATAACAGCCAACAACACCACCACCACAACAACTAATGCTACATTCCTTTTTTAAAATGCTTGGAAGAAGGAAAATATACTATGCAATGGTAAAAATAATAAACTATTTTATAGCCAGTGATTTTGATATATATTGTTATACAATAATACATACTAACAAACCAAAATTATTATTTGTTAAAATAATATGAATGGAATTTAAAAAAACTACAACTTAAACAAATCTAATGAAAATGCAAAAAGTTTTGAAATTTTAAGAAAACATATCACTTGTGTGGGATAGCAGCTCGTAATTGGGCAGTTAGAAACATAAATACGTATGTAGTAGCAATGAGCGATTAGCCGTTTTTTATTCGTAACGTAGATGCTCGATAAATGATTTTGTGCTTGCCTTAAAATATGGTTTTTCAGAGTGTCATTTCATTTATATGTTGCTAGTGCTAATGAATAAAAAGCGGCTATGCTCACACCCAAATTTTATAAAACAAATATATGCTTTACAATGACGATGACATAAATATTCTTACAAATTTCTAATAAGTAACGTTCTGTGCCTGGTTACTTATTTTTTACGAATTTCGGGATTTCGAGTTTAGGTTTAAACAATTAAGATCTTATAGTTTATAGTGTGGAGAACAGAAACTGTATGTATCCATTACAAATTCGTATCACTCGGCAGCCTAACATTATAATGAAAGCTGAGAGCATTGCGCTGGCACGAAGTTTTCTTGTTGATTTCTCAGGGTTCTCGCAAATTTACAGGAATAAAACATAAATAATTTGAAGGCCTTTTTATATACTGTATGTACTAATTATAAATTTCCATAAGCTGAAAATACTTAAAATCTGCGAGAATTATTCATAGCAGCTGCTTTTATCGAAAACAAACTGCAAGAAGAGAAAAACAATTTGTTAGAGAGCAAAAAATAAAATGTATGTAAAAAATAAAAACCTTGCTGAATGCTAGAATTACTAGGTCGCCAGAAAAACATATTCCTTTACCCTTTCCCTTGCAGTTTCTGACTTGGCAAATTGTGTACTACTCTCTGCAAGATGGTCTGTATCCTTATCAGTGTTATATGTTGTCTGGCAAAATCTTGATTATTGTTGTTGTTGTTTTTGTTGTTGTTGTTGTTGTTGTTGTAACGACAAAAACACTCCCCGAAGGTTTTGGGGAGTGCTGTCGAACTGACAGTCCTTGGCCGGATATGAATCCGGTACGCTCCGGTACTCCCTTGCGGTACTGCCCGACTGTCGTGGTAGCGATTTGGTATGACCAGTGGAACCTTCTAGGTCATGTCACCGCTCCTTCCGTAAGGAAGGATAAGATGGGTAATGAGAGATGAGAGGCATGATTTCCGTAGATGAACCATCGAGTTGCACGTCACTACCTTTGTGCATATTAGTCGCCTCTTACGACCGGTATGCCTACCTCGGGCATATTCTAAACCCCTAACCCGTAGGATCTTCAATACAGCATTTGGCAGTGCATATCATTAACGAGTATTAGAAAAAGACGCAGCATGTGATCAAGAAATCCTAATAGTTTTTCTGCCAGATATCACTTGGGAACCACACTTTTTACGGAATAAATTGCTTCAAATTATTTATTCCATTCCCTTTATAACTGCTTGATTGATTAGTGTTTGAAAAATTGCTTCAGCTAGTTTATTCAACGCGGAGTAGAAGCCAGAAAGCTAATACTTTAGGGTAAAATTATATTTCTGAAATTTTAGCGGCGCTTATAGTACAATTAAATATTTACAGAAGTGCATTATTTTAAGTGCACACAAGCATACATATAGGTTATATTAAGTAAATGTGTTTTAATGTTTAGCATATTCAGCAAAATAGTAGTTAAATAAAGTTTTTATATTTTGAATAATTTTAGAACTTTGTTTTTTTTTACGTTTGTCTATTCTTAATTTTTGCGCAGAAACAATTTAAAGAAAAAATCAAAACTTGCTGTTTAAAAAAACTACAGTGCAATCCAAATAATCATAAAAATTTATATAAAACTATTACATTTTGCGCATTAGCAAAAGTTGTATGTTGAGAGCCTGTGGTTGTTAAACTAGTCATTTACATTAAAATTATATACATAAGCGAAAGTAGTATAAAAAAAATATGAAGCATTCGGATTTGGGATAACCCCAAAAGAGCATTAAAATTATTTAAGAATATAAAAATCTAGATATATAGCAATTTTTAATCTTTGAAATGTACATTGTTTATACAATACAATAATTAAATATACATATACTTATACATAAAATTCAAAATGTATGTCCTATTGGTGAAACTGTTAAACTATTTATGTAGTACAATGCCTATAAAAGTAATATTAAATACATATATCAAATTATATTATAAAATTACAAACTAAATAATTAAAACATAAATAAATACATTTAAATGTATAGAACGTAATTGTATACATACCGATATACAATACATTTGAAGTTTGTTAGCGTAAACACAGTTAATGAGTATAAATAAAGAAAATAAGGGGATTTGCAAAACTAAATAAATTTCTGAATTAGTTTTAATCGGCTACATCCATAACATAGCAGTTGTTATGACTCCAACACATTTTCTCCGAAAGCGATACATTATATTTAAAGTTTCTTCATATTTTTTAAATGCTTATTTCTTCCCTTTTACCCGCACACCACATTTATATTCCACTAATATTTTCAACAATTGTCCATTACGTTTTAGTAAAGCATTCGTTTCATCTTGTTTCTTATTGCCCTCCTCCATTATGTTGCACATACGGTTCAATAACTCAGTTGTTTGCTTAAGCATCTCCTTAGTATCTTTTACATCATCTTGCAACTGTTCCACAGCAGAAGCTATACGCCTTGAAAACTTAAAAGATTTAACTATTGGTGTCATCTTCAATCGTTTTGCCCCACCATAACCAGGTGCATTGGTAGTATGACTTTCGAAATTGCAATCATCAACATCTGTATCGAAAACATCATCAATGTCAAATGGAAAATGTACCGTACTATTTGTTTGTTGTTCATCTAGTAGCTTAATTATATCATCAGTACTGTCGTCTGCATCATTATCATCTAATTCGGCTAATACATCATTTGATCCAGCATCATTGGTTATTGTCGTATCGGTTTGTGATAAAGTTTCATCAACTATAACAGGTTTGTAATCTTCAATTATATACTCCTCGTAAGTGTTCTCGCACGAATCAGATTCCTTCATATCACCATCTATATCGATCTTAAAACAAAATTATACTGTTATGCAACTTTAGTTAAATCTATGTAAAAGTTTTGGGCCGACCTCATAGTTTTCGAGTTTAGAAACTGTATGCGTCGTGGTTGTTTTCCCAAAATGTTTCCGTTTCCTTCCACGCCTTGTTGCGTATTGACGCAGGTCAACTCGCTATTACGTAGGGATATAAAATGCTGTAATTTTTATGTAAATTAATTTTATTTAATATTACCCTTTGCCACTCTTCTTTGGGTAGCTTGATGCCATCTGGTATATTATTCAGTTCATCTGCTATATTTTGCCAAAGACGTTGCCTTAATGGCTCGTCTTCCTCAGAAGTGCTGATCACTAGTAGCCGTTGGTTGCTTATAAGTTCATGCAATCGTGTTAATTGACGATCTTTAGGATCTAAATACTTTTTAGAGAAAAAACAAATTAAATCTACAATTTACTTATTCAAAAATAATAATTTCGGTTATATCATAAAGTAAAAAAAGAAGTGCACTAAGTTTCTAAGCTATTCTTAAACACATTAGGATATCAGGCAAAGATAGTCATTTCTACAGCGCTCCCCAATCTTTCCAGGGAGTGATGGTAGTCGCTATTCAAACCAACAAATAAGAAGATCGAGGCGATGAATAGTGAGATTTGAAAGACCTTTTATCATTGTAAACTACAAGCATCTGTGAGAAAATTTTTAAAGGCTGAATGTCGTGTAGACTCTTATGTTATCAACAGCGACAACTAATCTGCAACATTGGAATGCCTCTCTGTTTTGCGGGTACAATCAGGCAAAACTGAAACCAAAGTACAAATATAGTGCGACCTAAACTCAAAGCTAAATTTAACATAGTCATCGATTTGCAAATAGAATGGCAAGAAATAAAAAAGGGGGGTATAGGCCACAGTATTCTACTTAGGCTATGTTGTTGTTGTTGTGCTAGCGACCTACTAAGGCTATCTTATAAGTATGGTGAAACTAAAACCATTGTGAAGTTTTGAACCAATATAGAAATTGCTCTTACAGATACACCATCCTCATAGTTGTGGTCATTTGCAACATCATCCTCAGTAACATTTATAGCGAAATAATCATCATCCGCAACTGCAAAGGAGTTATCATTGAAAGGTACTACATTAAATAGGATACAAAAACTTTGATATTTTTTACCGTCTTTTATTATTCGATCTTTTTCCTCCTCGAAATATTTGCCGGTACTCAAACGCCAGGAATTGTAGCTCTAAAATACAAAGTTTTGATTAGTAAAAAACGAAAGACGATCTAAACAAATTAATACAACGGTTTACTTACCCGCTTCCAACCCTCAACATCCTTTTCTGCACCTTGCATTTCGTTTAGTTTTTGCGTGATAACCTGCCATATGCGCTGGCGTATGCTCAAGTTCCTACGAGTCAAGCCAACCTGGTTGACATCGACAAGTTTAAGGAGCACAGCCAGTTGGTCTTTTGTGCGTATGGTGGAAGCCTAAAATATGGTTGTATTAATATTCATAATACTAAGAAAATACTACAAAAGCAATACTTTAAAATTTACAACGAAAGATATTTTAGAATATCTTTAATAGAAAAGAATACTTGAAACTTTATTTTAACGACTAAAAACTAATCAATTCAAATTAGGTAGACTGTATATAGTGCGATATTTTGGAAAAAAGTACACATTTTAACTTCCGTCATGAAGTGTCTGGATGACAAGTTTACTTAAGCGCTAGAAGCACACTTACCGCCATTTTAGTTTTAAGAGATTATGTTTCTCAAATTATAGAGTAAATAATTAATTAATTCGCTTTTCTATAATAAATCAACTTCGTTGTTTTGGAGAAAAATACTGCACACAATTTATATGGAATTTTTTTACGCACTTCAACCGATTCTCTATCAGGGTTGTATTTTCAAGAGAATAAAAGTGTTCGGACTGCATATCTAGTAATAGATCACGATAGGTGGTAAAACCATGATCCAATAATTTATATGGTCGTCGTAGATGACATAGCGTCTTCTTCTTGTTGTTGTTGTTCACAGTGCTTCGCCCTGCCCAATGGGCTCGATCACTCTAAATTGGTATCAGGCTCTTCTAACGGAAGTCCGAGGAAACGCGCAGTTTTAACAGGGCTGGACCAGAGTGATGTAGGTGTTAGAAGAGTGGGTTCAACTGAACAGGAGAAGAGATGCATGGTATCATGAGGGGTCATACCACATGGAGGGCATGTATTTGGTATGCTGGGGTTCAGTCTGGATAAGTAAGAGTTTAACCTATTACAATATCCAGAGCGAAGTTGTGCCAGTATGACTCTAGTCTCCCTCGGAAGTACACGTTCCTCCTCAGCCAATTCAGGTGGTTGAGTATTAATAACGGGATTCACAGGCCGAGATCTGAGAGATCTGTCTACCGACTCGGTGTGGAGGTCATTTAGAGCCCGTCTATGGTTCCGCAGTCAAACGGCATAGAGATATGATGCCGGATCTCATCATAATGCTTACGGAGATGTCCCCTTATGTCTCTGGGGGCGGTGCTACATCCAAAAGATGTCGGTTTGGATGACTAGGTTTATGACAGTTCAAAAGGAACTGTCTACTCAAGAGTTCCGCGTGCTCTTGAACATTGAGCAATTTTGCCTCTTGATGGAGGTGAGAGTCAGATGACATAAGCAGGCATCCCGTAGCAGTTCTGATGGCGGTGTTTTGGCAGACTTGCAATTTCTTCCAGTTGGTGTCAGAAAGATTGGGCGACCATATAGGTGCAGCATAGTCAATAACCGGCCGGCCAATAGCCTTATATGTAGCAAGCAATGTTTCTTTGTCTTTTCCCCAAGTACTGCCGGCCAGTGACTTGAGGATCTTATTGCGGCTCTGTACCTTTGAGGCTATCGCGGCGGCATGACCACCGAAGGTGAGGCTGTTGTCAAATGTCACACCCAAGATTTTTGGGTGGTTGAGGTACTCCTTCTACGTGGACATTTAACTCTTGCCCCATCTGCGCATTCCATGTAGTAAACAGGGTCGCCGTAGATTTAGTCGGAGACAGGGTCAGATTACGCTCGGTGAAGAAGCTGGAAAGGTCATGGAGGTAACTGTTGATTCTAATACAGAGTTCATCAATGGAGGGACCCTTACCCGAGGCCATTATCGTGCAGTCGTCAGCGTAGGAAACAATGGAGACTCCCTCTGGTGGGGGGCAAGTCTCGAAATATAGAAATTAAACAAAAGGGGAGAGAGAACACCACCTTGCGGCGCCCCTTGTTTTATTCTTCGTGGTCTAGATTTCTTGTTCCTAAATTTGACTGTTGCCTGTCGACCACTGAGGTAATTAGCGGTCCACCTCTTAAGGCCGGCAGGGAGCGATGTCTCATCTAGATCTCGGAAGAGTGTGGCGTGATTGACCGTGTCAAATACATTTGACAAGTCAAGTGCCACGAGAACCGTTCTATGGTTTGGTGGATGTTGATTCAAACCGTTGTTAATCTGCGTTGTAATGGCGTTCAAAGTGGATGTCGTGCTATGATTTTTGCGGAAACCATGTTGATGATCGGCCAATTTTAGATTTGTAACGAAGTAAGGAAGCAGAATGGACTCTAGTAATTTCACTACCGGCGAAAGGAGGGATATCGGACGATAAGACTCTCCTAGGTTCGCCGGCTTCCCTGGTTTTAATAGGGGAACTACAATCGCTTGTTTCCATATCTCAGGTATAACGAAGGTAGTTAGAGAGAGATTAAAGAGAGCCGCTAAATAACTCTGTCCTTCGTGGCCAAGGTGTTTGATCATCTTCATGTCGATTCGGTCGGGTCCGATGGCCGTCAGGGGAAAATAGATTGTATTGTACAGAGTGATGTGTAATAAACGCAAGGCCACCCCCAAGACCGCTGGGACGGTCTTTACGATGTACATTATACCCATCACAAGTTCGTAAGTCCGATCTCGTGTTCAGTTTTGTCTCTTGTATCGAGGCGTCTTCTTCTTCCTCACCCACACCTTATGTCAAACTATCATATCTTGGTTTTTTGTTTACATTCTTTGTTTACAGTTATTGGAAAAGCTATCAAGTTCGCTTCGTGTTTTTTTTATTTTCAATAAAAATTCACTGTGAATTGATATTTAACGCGTGCTTTGTGATAACATTTTAAGAAAATGTGTGATTTATGTGTGTGTTATACGTGAAAAGCTTAGAAAATAGGCGAATCGTTTTTGCGCGTTCCCTCTCACATGTGCATTTTGACATAAGAATTAAACGACGTCAAACGGTAATTTCGTATTGTTGGGCGATTGCGACGACCATATAAATTATTGGATCATGGGTAAAACCAGATTGACTCGGGCCGTATATGATATTTGCGCCCTCCGTGATATGGTGGTAATGGGCGTAGAAAGAATCAAGGTCAAGTAACAGTGTTACCAAAGAATGAATAGGGATTTAGAATATGCCCGGGGTAGGCATACCGGTCTTAAGGCGCGACTAATATGCACAAAGGTAATGACGATATGAGGCCTCTCATTACCCATCTTCTCGTTTCTTACGGAAGGAGGGGTAACTTGACTTAGAAGGTTGCACTGGTCTTACCAAATCGCTACCACGATAGTCGGGCAGTACCGTTAGGGAGTACCGGAGCGGGCCGCTTTCATATCGTTACCACAACAACAACAAGGAATCGGCGCTCCTGCACCTTGGAGTTCGTCTATTTGGGAACCAAGGTTAAACTAAACATAATGTCAGTGGAGAAATTCAACAGAGAATAACTCTTGCCAACAACTGCTACCTTGAACTAACTTGTAATAGGTTAAACTCTCACTTATCCAGACTGAACTCCAACATACCAAACACATGCGGTGCATGTGGTATGTCCCCTCATGATACCAAACATCTCTTCTCCTGTTCAGTCGAACCCACTCTTCAACACCTACATCACTCTGGTCCAACCCTGTGGAAACTGCGCGTTTCCTTGGACTTCCGTTAGAAGAGGCTGATGACAATTTAGAGTGATCGAGGCCATTGGGTAGGGCGAAGCCCTTTTAACAACAACAACAATAACAACTAACTAGACAAATGAGAAGTCCATGCCGTGATGATAACTGCGAGTATCGCAATTTATACGATGAGCGCAAAAGCTTTGCTGGCTGGGATTATGCGAATGGAAAAAGAGGTTCCAGCTCAAAAGAATCTTCTATGTCAAGAAAGCTTTCTATAAATTTAAGTCGTACTTAACTTTGACTATGGCAAGGATACAATTTTTAGAAATTTTATAATGAAGTTGCAAGTTTTTACAATTCGCAGCTGATAATTTTTAAGGGCCGCTTTCATAAAAGCCGGTAACTGCTAACCGGAGTTTAATTGACGTATATTGTACGGTTAGCTGTCAAATTAATCGCCGATTAAGCTTAACCGGTATTTATGAAAGTGGCCCTAAGGCCCGGTTTTTCAGTACAAGTTTAACTCAATTTGTCAGTTAAACTAAGCTTAAACTTGTTACGCAGTTTTTCAGTCAACTTTAAACGAAGTTTAAACGTAGTTTAAGCGGTCAATTCGGCAGGGTTAAACTCTAGTTAACCTGTCAGCTGTTTTGCATATTTGATGGTTTTGGTTGTGAAACAATAAGCTGAACGCAATTAAGAAAGGACGATATTTTTATATTTAATTAAATACTGGATGTATCATCTGACGAAAGTGATTATAGTGATTCAGAAAATGGCGAATTGCTAACTATTACAATACTGAGGAGAAGCAATGGCGTTGAATATGTATACAAATATTATCTGTTGCCGTATCTAGATAAAGAAAAAACCAATGTTGCCGTATAAAAAGCAAATATTAAAAGCGGCCTTAAACTCACACTGAAAAACCGCTCTGCAGTTTAACTGGAGTTTAAATTTAAGCCGAGTTTAAGCAAACTTAGTTTAAATTGAGCTTAACCAAGGACTGAAAACCACCGGGCCTAAGGCGTCAAAAACCATTCCATTGTGCACTTAAGTTGAAGAAAGAAGAACGATTAGTTTCTAAACAAGGTGAATTTATACCAGGTGATATCACGGCTTCTGCTGTCAGATTGCATACATTTTTTTTATTTTGGCAGAAGAAACCCCTTCTCATATGTTATTAACCGTTCACCTGTAAGTGAATTCGGCTTGTTTCTAAACAAATTGTGCAAAATTTTGCCATTTATTTGTATTGATTGGAAGTGTGTTTGGATTTTAAACCGTTTAAACAACTCTTTCCCAAAAAAAAGCATGTCTCCTTCCTTCGACGACGCTTTGATTACCAAAAAAACATTACATCCAGGTAAAGCGTACAAACCACTAAAGCCAGGTACTCGTGTTAAGTTTCATTTTCAAACCCGTAAAATCGACGATGGATTATTGTTGGACGACAGCCGAGAGTTGGGGCAACCAATGGAACTAGTTCTAGGTAAAAAATTCAAGCTAGAAGTCTGGGAGGTGATAGTACAAAAAATGGCTCTAAACGAGGTCGCCAAATTTACTGTGCACAAATCGGTGAGTCGCCACACCTTAAAGGGGATTTTTAGTTTAATCAGCAATATCTAAAATTTAGCTAGTGACTCAATATCCCTTCATAGCGAAAACGTTACGGGATGTGTTCAAAAATGTACAAGAGCGACGGCACTGTTGTGGCATGACACTACAAAATGAGGGCATCGGCTACAATGATCTCGATGAGCTACTTTCAAATCCATGTGATTTAGAATTCATTATTGAAGTATTTTCAATCGAGCAGCCAGAAGAATATGAAAAAGAACGTTGGCAAATGGACGATACAGAGAAAATGGACGCACAAGCATTATTACGTGAAAAGGGGAATCAGTTGTACAAAGAAAAGAAGTACAAAGAAGCAGAGGAATGTTACCGCAAAGCTGTGGGTATGATTGAACAGCTTATGACAAAGTATATAAAACCGCAAAAAACAAACCCGAAACAGCACACCATATTAATGATTTTTTCATTGCAGAGAAAAACCACACGATGAAGAATGGTTAGCATTAGCCGCAATCAAAGTACCTTTGCTATTAAATTATGCGCAATGTCGGCTATTGGAACGTGATTATTATGCGGTGATAGAGCATTGTACTGAAGTGCTTGATCTGGATAAAAATAATGTTAAAGCTTTGTTTCGGCGAGGTAAAGCACATGCTGGTGCATGGAATCCAGTAGAAGCCCGCAACGATTTTAGCAAAGTTGCGGAATTAGATGCAGGGCTAAAAACTGCTGTTAGTAAGGAATTACAAATGATTGATGCGGAACAGCGTGCTCGTGATGCTGAGGATAAAAAACGTTTGCAAAAACTTTTCTAAGAACAGAATTTGCATTTACTTGTAGCTACAAACTATGTTTTATGGTGCTACTAAAATTGACGAAATTAGCCCTTTCATACGAGTAGACATATTAATGCAGCAACTGTTCGATTCAACTAGTATCGAAAAGATATAGTTAGTTTACTAATATATTTATTATTTTTTATTTATTTAACTCTTAAAATAAATGTGCATAATTGTTATTTCATTGTAATCTAATTTACAAAATAGTACATATAACATAAGGAACTATAAATAAATTAACTGTATACATGCATGTAACTTTTCTAAACTTTTTAATCAAATTAATGCGATTTAAAAATTTTTGTCAAACCATCTTTAGCTTTATTCACAGTATAGCTTTATTAACGTTTTGCCAGGAATTTTCTATTTAGAATAAGATATAAATATATTTACGTACATGCTTATAATTAGAGATTAAAATGTTTTAGAGGACAATCATTCCCGAGATAACTGATGTGAACCTACATTCATTTCGACAACAGCCGGTTCTATCGTGCCGGAATTCTTCTGACAACAACTTCAATCTGGTCTAGCCCTATTAATACCGCTGGCATCCTGCAACTTAGAAGATGTTGATGATAGTAATAGGTAAGGAGGGACGACTAGGCAGGGCGAAACATTGTTACAAAAACAATAACAAATAAACCTACTAGGTCTCAATGCCGACAAGGTTTTGTATAAACGAGAATAACGAGGAATCTTGAGATATGAAGGCCCTATTGTCACTTTTAGTTAATATACATACATCATCTACAACTATCCAAAATAGAGACCAAAAGTTACATTATATTTACACAACTACAACAAAGAAACCTAATTTTTAATCACATTTATAAAATACAGTATTCAAATTCAATCCAGCTTCCGATGCCGTCTGAGGAAAATATTGCTTATGCAGCTTTCATGGTTATTTGCTCTAGTTTACCCATGGTATTACTCATTCCCACTACATACGCGTCAAACGCCCACTTCCTCCGCCCGGTGCACCTTCAGCCTCCCCCCGTTGCTGCTTACTCTCATCGGTGCGCCAGATAAATGGTTCCAAACGATCTTCTACATCTAGAAAATTATTTATAGCCTCTAAATTAGCGATATTATCATGCAATAGGGAGTTACAACGACTTAGCTGCTGTGATATAAGACGCACTTTTGAGAATTGTTCCGCATATGCAGCATATGTTTTTTGCATATCCACAAACGATGCAAATAATGTTGTTATAGAGTTACTAACGACTTTCGTACGTTCCACAAGCTGATTTTGTTCTTGTGCCATTTGTGTAGCACACAAGTTCAAATGCATTTGCATGCGACTACAAATATTTACGAGATGTTGTGAATTTAAACGTTCCAGCACTTCCTGATCGCGTGTAAATGCCGCAGTTGTTATGGAATCACGCAGCACTGGTAAGAATTGTGGAATATTACGCAAGCGTATTAAATCTGTATCACCATCATAGTCCGCATCACGCGCTCCTGGTTTAACAATTACGATTGTTCCGGATGTTGATTGTGGGCGCTTTGGCGTTGCACCACCACTACCACCACCAAAAGATTTACGTATGCCTGCATTTCGATTTATTTGTTGTTGTTGATATCGACTATGTGCCTTGTTGCGTATTTTTGGTGAGTCGCCAATCGGACGATCAGTGTAGGAAACGTATGGTAAGTCGGAGCATACACTCAATGGTGGCGACGGTGGTCGACTTAGCTCTGATGAGTTGGTGGGTGATGAAGTTGCTGCTATTGTTTCAATGATATGCTTGCTGCCGCGGTTGGAATTGTTGTTGCTTGTACTTTGTCGCACAGTGCGTCGTTTTGCATTTCCAGTGGGTGTGGTACTGTGCGTCGTCTGCTGGTGTGCATTGCCTAGTGTTATTTTCAAATCTCCTTCAAATATTTCACGTCCATCTGCCTCCGCGCGTTGCTGTGAATGTTCAGCTCCCATAATGTGATCAAGTTTTTTTGGAAGCTCTTTGGTAATACCTAAATTGTAGATGTCTATTGATTTTTCAGTTTATCGTTTATCTTTTCTCAGCGCTTCACGGAATTCATTTGCATTGCAGGCGCTTTTATTAAGATGTACTTTTGGATCCAAATATTGAGTGGTTCATATTTTTATTATTTCAAAGATTACCTTCATTTTAAAAACTAGTTTATTTTATTTATATTATTTTATACTCTTTTCAAAACAAATGTACTAGCCATAGTGTAATCAACAAGGTGAAGTAAGCTGTCAGTTGCCTCGCTCGAAATTCTTCTTTGTTCTGTCATTTGGCTATCTTAAAATGTGGAGCAAATGTTGTATCCGCAAAAGTGTTTTTTTTGTGTAAAGCAAGTACGATTTAGTACATAAATTTATTACTATTTTACTACTATTTTCTATAACCGAGGTCGACGGTCCTATTTTGGGGTCAAAGCTTTTTTGGTAGTTCTTGTAAGCAAAGTTCAGCAAAATCATATCGTGGAAGATATTATCACGGAAAAAGGCAATTTATCTTTAGAGATATTCTTCAATGATATCACAAAATTTCAGGTTTCTGCAAGGTTTGAAGGAGTTTTTACCTAATACAGTAACTGACATACTCGTATCACTATAGTAAGGACGTGTAAAATCAATCCTTTCATTGTTGATATCGCTATGAAATAAGCTCAATTTGTTTACAAAAAAATGTATGCTTTTTGCCAATAACTTTGCACTGATACAAAATTTTTCTTTTCCGCTCTCGGATTATTGATACCGAGATCGAAACGCGTCTTTTGATACCTCTCCCGACATTTTTGGACGTGTTTTACCAGTTGGCGTATTACCAATTTACTGTTTTCTTCAAGAAATAAATGCCGCTTGATGTATTTCTTGCGGAAACCTGTGTTGCCGTACTAAAATTTCACGATAAAATAGTAGTAAAATTACGTTGAGAACTGCGTACTACCGCAAGAAAAGGTTATCTTAAGCATTTCTTAAGCGTTTTTTTATATGGAGTTTTTGCTTTTCTTGTGATCTGCATACCGGCCTTAAATTGTAAAATTTTCCATACCAGAGTGAGAGTGAGAGGCAGAAACCATTCAAGAGGTAGTAAAATATCAGTCAATGGCTTATTCAAGGATGTGACCCCTTCCAAATTCTGCTATTGTTAATGTTAGAAACTTAGTAATTTTTTTACTCATTTTTTACAAAAACGGGCAAAAGTTCTTTAAGATTTTACCCTCCTGCGTACCTGGAAAATACATCCGTTCCATTTCAGATAGCGTACGTTTTCTGTCTCTTTTTATTTAGTACTTTTATTTATTAATTACACTATGTATGTGCACTAGCTAAGAAAACAAATAATCGAAAACTCTGGTGTTTGTTGTTGTTTGAAGCGCCAGCTGTTTGTTACTAATTCACAATAGTTCGTAGTCGATAGCTACAACATTAACCCATTATTCAGCCACACATTCAATGGTCGGAAAAGCCCGTCGGGGGTTTACGATTGATTTCATTGGGTTTGGCGTAAAAAGCTCCGAACTACACTTTCGCTGTGGAAAAAACCTAATTATTCAAATTTTGAAATTAACAAACTTAAAAATTTGGCAGTTCTTTGCATTAGGTCCTTTAATAGACCGATTAGTTACTTATTTAAATGAAGCTTAGCCCTCTTAACTGTTTTATCATTCCAACAAAGCGTGACAGTAATTTCTTTGCTTTGCTAACTGACGCCAATTGCAAAAAACACGGGACCGCAAGTAGCTCTCTACTTGGTTCTTCCATCGGAGTGGTGGTCTTCTACACTCTGCTTCCACAAACGGATGGCGATTATAATACCTTCTGAGCCGGAGCAGCTTCTTTTATTCGCATAGCATGGACTAACCAGCGAAGGCGCTTAATTTTACTCCGCTGAACTATGTCATCTGGGTAGAGCTCATATAGCTCAACAATAAATCGTAAGAACACAAATCCAAGAAAAAGGGACTGTCGGCAGCCCTTCGAGTGAATTTCAGCCATGAAAAAGTTCCTTAGTAATAATTCATAAGATGCCGTTTGAAATGGGAGTAATAAAAATGGGTCCCGCCAATTTGTATGAAAAAATTAGAGCATCACAACACGAAATTGGACTAAAAGGGCGGCCTTATTTTCCTCGGCGGCATATCGCTTTAAATTATTAATATTGTTATGCTCATACCCGCGTAAAACTCGCACAGCTCATTATTAAATTTCCTTCGATAATCACCGTTGACGTCGCCATAAAACTTGCAAAGAACCATTATCTCAAATAGTTCAAGGGGCATCCCATCTTCCTACGACATCGTCTATGATTCCGAAAAATACGTAAGGATAGTTATTATGTTAGGCTTATAGAGTATAATCTTCTGAAGTTACTTGTTGACAGGGGTTATCCGCCGTTGAATAATCCCTCGCAGCTTAAATTTAGGATTGTAGTAATCTTTAAAAGAGGCTGTTCGCATCCACAGATTTTTCTTGATAATTTAATACACAATGGCTTTTATGTATTCGTTAATTCACCCTGTTAATTTAAACTGACAAGGTCTTTGTGGATCCACTGAAACCATCTCTATTCCACACAA
This sequence comes from Merzomyia westermanni, assembly GCA_949987695.1. Lineage (NCBI taxonomy): Eukaryota > Metazoa > Arthropoda > Insecta > Diptera > Tephritidae > Merzomyia > Merzomyia westermanni. The sequence goes on from OX465290.1 coordinate 31,875,631, forward strand.
ATTGGGTAAGTCATCTAAAATGTTTTGGTTGTTGTTTTTAGCGACAAAAGCTCTCCCCGAAGGTGTTGGGGGGTGTTATCGAAAGTGACAGTCCTTTGCTGGATCTGAACCCGGCACGGTTCAGCATTAGCATCTTGCCGTACATGTCCGACTGTCGCGGTCCATGTCCGACAAAGGACAGCCACTTTCGACAACACTCCCCAAAACCTTCGAGAAGTTTTTTGTAGCTAAAAATAAGAGGCATGCTTAACCGCGGGTATATACCAAGCCCGTGACCTCTGAAATACACTCTTGAACATGCTTTACTCAGACTTATTTGGCTAAAGATATTCAGAAAAGAGACCTAAGTTTTACAACGAATCACCATTATACTTAGCGGTTAATTGTGTGCCTTATAGTATGTACCTAACCCTCACTGAACCGCAAGATGTTTGTAAGTGATATCGTAATCAATGATGTGAGCAATATTAATTTCTGAAAATCTAATTCACACTAACATCGAATATACGACATACATATATAGTATGTACATTACGATGATCCTTAAAATGAAATGAAATTTGTAATACCGCGTCAAAGAGATCCTATTCGAGTTTTAGTCCCGATTAGGTGGGGTTAAGCGTCTCACAAAGTATAAAATTTCAGAGTACTAGAGCTGACTCAAAAAATTAAAAAAAAAAACATTTTTATTAGCCTAGGGTGTGTCAAATGGTTGAAAAAAACAAATTTTGACAAAGCGAATTTTCCCTAGCTCATGCCAAGGCGATTTGAACGCTAAAATAAAAAGGTAGAAAAAAGCGTAAATTTAAAATTTATTCAGAAAATATTTACTTTGGCGTTTCGTGTGTCATTTGTCAAAACTTTTTTTTCACTTGGAAGCAGAACAGCTGTTACTAGCTGTGTTCGGTGACAAAACTTGCAAAGAAGTGTCAGTACAGTGAGAATGGCGTAAAATTCTCTTGAAATTCAAAAAGTAAAAAGTTTGCGCCAAACAGGAAGTAGTAAAATCTTGCAAGCAAAGCAGCTGTTGGTTTTTTGATTGGTTAGTAGCTACAATTTTTAAATTTTTGTTGTCACGATCAGCTGTTTTTCACTTGAAAGTTTTACTGTGTGAAATTCCCCTAGCAGATACTTGCAACTTTCTCTCCCAATGAAAAATGCGCTCTCTCCCAGTAAGTGTTTTGTGTCGACTCACACTATTCAGTAAAAATTTTATAAAATTTTTAAAAATTGTGGGCTCCCCGAATAGAGCTATTTTTACACCATAGAAAATTTTTTCACATAATTTTTCCTCTAAGTAAAATGTTTCCGATAGGCACACATCCCTAATATGAAATGGATAAAATTATAAAACCCCAGAATTTATATATATCTGATAAATTTAAATATATACATATGTAGTTTTTTTGATTTTATGTATTGGATAAAGATATTTTTTGAGTCATCATCATTTACTCTAAACTTTCATGAAAGGACATTACAAATAGTTTCTTCGTACATTTAAGAACCACCCTAATGCGAGTATACCCTTTCACAAGCATGTTAGTATTCGTCACAGTATGTTCGTCGTATATTAAGGTGATTCATTTGTGGCATCAGTCATAATACTTAGAAATTAATAAAAGTATTAACTGGGTAGTTACTTGAGCAGCACTTCACCGAGCCACTCAACCAAACGAGCACTCAGACAAAGCTCAAGTTATTGGTGCGTTATCGGTAACCTTATAAAACAGCTGATTCGACCAACCTTGCAATCGATATTGGTGCTGTATCGTAATTCCCTATCCGTAAGGTAACCTTACCGACCAATTGCATGTTGGTTTTTCTCTTACGTTAAGGATACGACTATAGCGATACGCCAACGGCACCAATGTTTTGAGCTTAATGGTGTGAACAAGTTGGTCGTACGGTGGAAGAGGACAAGATGGTGCATTCCCGTTAACGAAAAAATTATTCTTAGCCTAGATTTAATTTGATTCAATTTGACTGATATTCGGAACACACAATACCCTAGATGTAACCAATTCAAACTTAAATTTTTTTGGGAAATATTTTATTTTTTTATAGAATTCCATTATATTTTCTCTTAAATGCGATTGAAAGAACTCCGTCCATTCTATAACTTTGGTTAAAATTACACAAAAACTTCGAGTTGTATCTGTTCATAATTATTTTTTGTTTAATTGTTTTTGGTTTTTAATGACTATCAAAAAAAAAATCAAGAAAAATCAAAAATAATAAAAAGAAGGAACCCCATTTTTGTTGATTACTTTTGATTAATTTTTGGTATTAATGCAGACAAATATAAGCACATGTGGCAAAACGATGAAAAATAATAAAAAAAAAAACCTAAAACTATAAACAAAAAACAAAAAAATTTAAAGTTATCAAATACAATTAAAAAACAGGTAATTGTTTCCTTTAGGAAACAACTGCTAAAACACGTCCCAAAATATCGGGAGAGTTATCAAACAACGCGTTTTGACTTCGGTATCAATAATCCGAAAGCGGACTTTCAATTTTTTAAGTTATTCGCGAAAACCCAAAAATTACCCAGGTCCGATCCCAAATAGGGGGCTTGATCCAAGGTATTTATGTGCAGAACACCTTTCTGCGAAGCCGGCCTTCGGCCGCGCTTCAAAAAAATAACCCTTAGCCGGTCCAACACCGGCTACGCGTTCCACAGTATTTCTGCGCAGAACACACTTCTGCACTTTTCGGTACACCCTAACCTGTGATTACAACAACCACATGAAAATGACAGAAAATTTTCAACTTTGATTGCAAATATCGCTTCACTGAAACAAAAACTCGGAAATCCGCTTCCGGATTAATGTAATAATTTCGGATGTGTTTTAGCAGTTGTCTCCTATAGGAAACAATTACCAAAAAACATTTTGGGTTATTTTTGATTTTTTCCAATGGTAATCAATTAGTAGTTGTGAATATTTGAAAACAAAAAATAATTATTGATTGAAGGAGCCATCAAATCAATTGAATACTCAATTTTAATGGAAACTTAATACATATACTGACAGGTGACTGTAAGTAAAATAATCAGCAAAGAAAATAAATTATTAAGATAATACATACAAATTAATATAATTGCAAATAATTCACACGTACTTAGTTTTTAGTAACATACTTCCCGTCCCGAACACCTCCGGGATTGTAAGAAAATAATCCCGGGATTTTCAGTACCTAGAAGCTACATTAGAATTAAATATTCCACTTGTCAGTAAAGTGAGAATGACGTAAAACTCTCTTCAAACGCAAAAAGTAAAAAGTTTTCGCTGAACAGGAGTTAGTAAAAACTGGCAAGGATAACAGCTGTTGGTTGTTTGATTGGTTAATAGCTTAAATTTTTAAGTTTTTGTTGTTGCTTTCCTATGTCACGATCAGCTGTTTTCACTTGCAAGTTTTACGGAGTGAAATTCCCCCAGCAGAAACTTTCAACTCCCTCTGTCAATGAAAATGCGCTCTCTCCTGCAAATATTTTGTGTCACCGAACACTTTCCAGTAAAAGTTTTATAAAATTTTTAAAAATTAATTAAAAATTAAAAATTTTATCCTCACCAAAAACAACTAACACTGCGTTACAAAAACGAGCTTTAGTTTTGTCCTATGAACCAAATATACTTTTTCGAAAAGGGGAGAAAAAATAAAAATACACGTGTATCGGCGATTCTCATGTACACGTCAGAATTTTTTTTTTTTGCAGGGCTCCGTACGTGGTTGTTGGTACAGCGTACTTTATTGTTGACCTTCCATCAGTAAACTTGCATACTAAAAAAAAAAAAAATTCTGACGTGTACATGAGAATCGCCGATACACGTGTATTTTTATTTTTTCTCCCCTTTCCGAGAAAGTATATTTGGTTCATAGGACGCGGTGTAATATATAACTCAGTGTATTTCTCTTATATTAATGTTTATTTGTAATTATGGAGCTTTGATTTTGAAACAATGAAAAAAAGATGCCAAATTTTGTTAAAATTGTTCTTTGAGCGTTACCTCTTGTCTAATGATTATGGCGGTTACCGAATACTTGTATCAGCGATAAGGTAAGTGCAGCTGTGAATGGTTGTTCAAAGGAGTGACTGCCCTGGTGGATTTACGGACAGGGCAGTACCAAGCAGGGGCGGATACAGGTCTCTAGTTGAGGGGGGCGATCATGGCCAAAAGCTCAAAATCCAAATTGCATGGAAGTCAGTAATATAAATGAATGATTAATTTCAAAACACGATTTTGACATAATTACGAATAAACGTAACGAATTTAAAATCAAGCACTCAAATTAGCTCAACTAGTTGAAAGGATTCGAACAAAAAGCAACCAAGAAATGACTATACAGCTCAAAGGTAGTAACTAATTCTTTCTGATAAGCGAGTTTTACTTGTGTCTTTTAACTAAGTGGTGTTATCATGAATCTATATTTATTGGAGCAATGAAAAAAAGGAATGTTTATCGAAATTAAGTACATTTCAATCTATTCGTCGACTGATTAAATATGTAGTTTTGTTACAAAGATGTTTTTGAAACGGTATACATTATTATTTTTCATAAATTAGCGTCAAACTGTTATGATACAATTCTATATTATAAAATCAAGTTTTTCCTTCCCTTTTTTTGCTTATCTTTCTATAATGTTTTCAACGTCGATTTTAATATCATAATGTAGGTACCAATGAGCCTCTCTTCAGTCATAGTTGTTCGTAATCATGTTTTTAATCGCCGCAGGGTAGAAAATCTTCTTTCTGGAGAAGCATTACTGACTGGCAGTGTAGCCAGAATGTGCAATAGCATCCTTATCAGTGGAAAAGCATTTCCGTTGCAGTGATCTAGAACTTCTACTGCCGATTTTGATATCGATTTTTTGTCCAGAGTTCGGATCAAACTTCATACTCTCCTGTCAAATGGACTGCTCTTCGGCAGTATACGCGGTAAGGTTCGAGCGATATATTTGTCTACTTGTTAGACGCGGAATATGAATCTCAAAATCTAATTGATCAGCCAAATTCGTAATTTTTTCAAACAATTCCGAAAAATTATCATCCGCATTCGCTTTATAATTTCCGAGTCCATTAAGTGCGCTATTTAAAGCTTCAGTAGCATGATTCAAATCAATAGAAGGAGCTTGTAAAAGTAGACTCAATGGTCGCGTTACTGAAAAAATATTGCTCAAACAAATCATTGAAGTTATGAATTCTGTGTCGCAAATTGCCTTTATCAACGAACGAGCTTCTTATGTCGTTTTTGTATCTTGCTTCGTATGAGTGAGTTAATGAATGAATTCCGACATTTAATTTTCAAATCTCAGTATTTTTTGATCTTATTGTAAATCAAATATCGGTCGGAATCATCGATAAAGAAATAAGGAGTTGATTTGATTTTCTTTTTTTTTCCGACAGAGTGGATATTAGATGTATATTGGAACGATTTTTCGTCATCCCTTGTCAATTTTTGTTTTGTTACAAGCCGGTTTCGGCGATCCGCCATCTTCAGTGTATGTTTTCGTTCTGATCTGTGTCTATTCGTTGTTATGTATTTATAGTCTGGATGCTGTGCCAGGTACTCTTAATATGCGTGTATATGGTTCGTGTGTTAGGTTCATGTGTTACGAATGCTTCGGAACGGGTACCTGTAATAATGGATGTTTTTAACGCTCGTAAATTAGTTTGTGGATGTTAGGTCGGGTAATGTTAATCGTGAAGCATTTGGTCATCCTTATAGGCAATGTATTTTCCACTTCTACAATGTTGGGATAAATTACTTATTTGCACAACATAAACACTGCCAAAATCAAAAATAGGTCTCTGAACGCGCTTTTTCTAAGTCTTATTTCGTTAAATTCTAGATTTTCGACGGAGTTTAGAAGTTTACGCTTTTTTTCTTGCTCTTCTCTTACTATTTGATGGCTGCCAAATATCCCTGATAGATGGGACCTTATAAAAAACACTGTAGACCACTATAGTAATCTATAGTGATTTCGCGCAAGCCAATAAAGAATTCTGTAGCAATCTCTCCACATGCTGTTTCAAATACAATTTATTGACTAAAAATATGAATCACAAAAATCAATACGCGGGTAAAAATCATATACATTACTCGAAGTATACTTGAATTGAGATTTAAATGTTTTGAAAATATAATAAATACACTTAAATATTGTGTATTTGTTATGATATACTCGTATATACTATACTTCCTTACTATAAGAGAATATACTTATTATACATTTACATTTTACGCTTGACAAGCAGACAAGAGAAGATATGAAATATTTCATTCGATCTCAATTTTACGGAAATCTAAAAAAAATGCATTTGAATTTCGGGCAAATTAAGCACGTTCAATATTTCTTCAGGTCTGAGGGGGGTGGGCGAACGCCCCCCTGTATCCGCTACTGGTCCCAAGCCGATCGGGCCGGTGGAACACATCGTGTTTACGATCCCCTATTGGAAAATAATGACCAATTCGTAAAGCTGATAGTGAAGCCAATCACAAATCTGCTGCAAGAATAGATTTGAGATGGATAATATGAACATTAGATGAGTTTTTTTATTCATACAATTTGCTAAAGGTTTCCGGATCCTCCCTCCGGCAACAGAATATGAAAATATGAAGTAGAGCAAATAAGATGAAAAAAAAGTTAGACTTTTTTATTATGGATTTAGTTCCGTAAACGTAAAAAGCTATGGCTTTTCGCGAGGAAAAATTGTTATATCCACTTTTATGAAGAATAGACCGCTGAAGCGAACGGCATACTAACTTTTTTTGTACGACCTACACGAAAGTTACCAACTTCAGTTGGGGGGTTTGGAGGCTTGGTTCGAAGCGTAACGTAAGTTGTATTTTGTGATGGTGCAAAAATCATCATCTCAATCCTCATATATGTTTATTTATATATGTATGTGCCTTAAACGTTGATAGGTCAATTTACTTTACTTAAAAATTTAAGCGACCCTACCCCTAAATCGTGCTGGATCCGCCACTAACCCGACAGCGTAGTCTTATTCGGCAGTGACACCAGTACTCGTGCCTCATTTTTATGCAAAATTTAACTGTCACTTTTATAGAACGATTCTACTGTGCCTATGGTTAGTCAGTGCTACCCAGATTAATATGATTAATACTATCATGGCCTTGGAAAAGAAATGGTTCACTGCACAATTGGACTAGGCGTAAAACTCAACGATTGTCATTTTTAATTTACCTTAAGATTATAACATCCAGTGACTGCAATTAACTTTTTTCTTAAAAAATGTTTATTTGAAGCGGTGAAAGTTTAGAAGTTTAAATAAATATACCTTCACCAGGAGAAATTTAATACCCTATACAGATAGCAAATGTACAGCCGTGTTCAATTTAATAGTTAATTAAATTGGATATCGTTCGACGATATAAGAAGAAGCTGTGTTTTTAATAATATTCATTTAAGATAAAGCGGATTCTGTAATATAATCACATAAAAAGAAATTTCAAAGTTTCCCAAATTTTTTTTAATAAATTTAACTTTAAAAAATGGCTATCAAAATCTGAAACATTTTTTGCCAGAATTTCTAGAGAGTTCTTGAGCATGCAGTTTTGTAGCCCATTCAATTTAAGTATAATAATGTGCATGTTTGAAATTGTTGAAAAATTTCCCTGAGTTTTCAGAATTTTTTTCATCGCGGGTGTTATGTGATTTCTTCCATACAACCAGACCTGCTAAATAATAATTACTAATAGTACTGATTACCGGATTGACTAACTACTTTCTTGAGAATCTATTTAATGATTGATTACCAATTACTTTTAATTTTTAATTATTATTGTCCCATTCATTAAAAGAAAATTCATGATTTTTACGATTATTAAAAAAAATCGATTAAAGTGGTTTTGATTACTTTTGATTGTTTAAAATTTTTTTTTTATTATTTTTGATTTTTTCAGTATAGTTGTAGAAACACATAAATATACACATCACAATTTTAATTTTTTTTGTTTTTTTTTTTTATTTTTTCTATTCGTAATCAATTAATAATTGCCTTCTCTAGAAAAGCAATTAAAATAATCATTACCAATTAAAAAATCCATCTAATTAATTGATTGCTAATTACTAATCAAATTTACAAGGTTAAACAGCCTGTACATTAAAAATTTCAGAAATTCAGGGAAAATTTTGAACGAGTTCTTACTTGGACATTATTGTACTAAAACAGTGTACTCAGAAATTGTCTAGAAATTATGCCAAATTTTGCAGGTTTTAATGGCCCTTTTTTTTAAAGTTTAATTAACTCTCCTGAACTTTGTGTAAAATTTGCCATTTCCTTTTATGTGGATTATCTTACAGTATTTGCTCTACTTTAAATAAAAATTATTAAAAACACAGCTTTTTCATATTTTGTCAAACGACGCCCCATTTAATTTCACTATTATTTTATTGAACACAACTGTACATACGGCAGCCGGAGTAGTATAGTAAGTGGTGTGCTTACCTAGCATATCTCTGATCCCTGGTTTAAAACCTGGGCAAGTAAGATGAAAACAGTAATACCTTTCTACCATGAAATGAGGCTTAGCAACCATTCATCTGTCTCTCCAAATACCGTTAAGAACCGGAATAAAATCTAGTTTGTACTCAATTTATAACATGCTGAAAATTGGAACATTGGCCTTAATCTCCTCGAAAGTATGTCATGTCAGATGAGTAGTATATGTGTACCTATGTTGAATTATCTTTTCATGTTTATACGTTGCTTAGTTTGTATGTTTGTTCTAATTTCGCTTAGCCACAGCTCAGTTGACAAATGAACACGAAATAGATCGAAAGTGTCGTCGAACAAAATCTTGAAATATGTATAAACAAGAAAAAAATACTAATTAAAGAAATATTATAGAGCATTTCCAATTAGTAACAGTAATTATGACAAGTGTAAGTTTAGTAATATGTTCTCCTACTTGCATATGTGCATACATACAGTGTTGGACAAAACATATTAGAATGATAGTAACGCCTCGCTCAACCACAATAAAAGTTAAAAAAAAAATATGCAACTGTCAAGAAAAACTATTAAATTAGCGAAAACAAAATACTTTTAAAATTTTTTTAATATACATAAAAATATGTACGACAAAAATTGCAACGGTGCAAATTTTACTGCCGCAACACATATTGGACTGTTCACAGTATGCGCCCCAAATGGCGGTTATTTTCTTGACGTTTGCATGCGATGTGCATTTAGGACATTCCAGTTCCGAATTTACTAAATCAAACATCGATGTAACTTCAGCAAGTCGGAATAGTTATTACGTACCTAAAATTCCGAAACATCCGTTTCAATTAAAAAAGTTATTTCTAAGTGATTACAAAAATATTTTATTATAAGAAAATATTAAAAAAATCGGTGTTAGCAAATGAACAGTTAGGGAAGTATTGAAACACATCACCGGGGAGGGCGACCGAAAGGTACAACGGATCACAAAGTCTCAATAATATTTCAAGAACTATAAAAGGATCTACAAAAGTCAGCAGCAAACCTAGTTAAAGCTGTAAAAGTTACCGAACAGTACAAAGGAGAGCATGTGCAGTTGGAATTAAAAGTTATAGGGCAGCCGAAAAGCAATTTATTTCAAAAATAAATCGACTTAAACGTTTGCAATTCTTTCGAGAGCAAATGAACCGAACTATTCAGATGGAATGAAGTATATATTCACATATTTCTCCAGGTGCAATCTTCTGGCTTACCAAAAGTTTTTCAAACTGCAGTGCCATCAGTTTCGACTATGGTCCATGTGTCATGTCTATAGATGACAGTGAAGTTACCTTAAATTTCTCGACTGATTTTACGGGTCTATAAACCTTTCGAAGACAAAGCTGTCTTAGTTGAGAGTGGTGTTGTACCCATTGATATCGAGAATTTAGAAGAACACAGGAACAAGTAATTGAACTTATGAAATACAAAGTGGTAAAATAAAAATCAAACGAAACAAACGAAAAAGGCACTGCAAAGCTCGTATTTCATCATTAATGGATTATGTATAAATCTGCAGAAAATAATGTGACTAATCACCAGTCATTAATAACAGTTAACCGAAAGTTTCTATCTGAGTTTTATTATCTACATTTATTTATTGTACTGCCTTAGAGGGAAATCACAAGGTGAAGTAAAAAAGAAAACAACAGAATATGTATATTTTCTGATACGGTGAAGGTATATTTTTGAGTAAGAGAACATTGAAGAATTTTGTTAAAAAATGTAATCTCTTAAAAAAATAACAACTATAGAAAATTTCTTTTCAATCCTAACAGTACCATCTGCTTGATTAATAAGTAATCGCATTATAGCGGGAGGAGAAAGGCGCAAATATTGTTTTAATTCATTTTTTTAACATTATTTTTTCACATTTTACGTTTCTTTTTTTCCCACTAGAACGGAGATAATTCTCGAAAATTACCAAAGCACATTTTAAAATTAAGCACTCAGGAGAAGCGTGAATTCCTAAATTCGTTTGATCACATATTCTCCGATATTGATGGAGTAGTTTGGAACCTGATTGGTCATGTGCCCGGTGCTGCGAAAGGATTTCGAACGCTAACAGATTACGGTAAAAAATTAAATTTTATTACCAACAACAGCGTACGGCCGTTAAGAGAGTATGAAAGCAAGTTCAAAGAAATCGGCATTCAATTCGATTTGGTTTGTTAAAAGATGACGAATGAGGGTATTCATCAGGCTAAGAAATATATTTGACAATGCATTTGCTCCCTTTGGTGAATACCCTAATTATTGGACATATACAAATTATTTGTAAATTTATGTTTATATGTCTTCTTTTCATGTTTAGAATGAACTTGTACATCCCAGTAAAAGTATTGTAGAGTACCTAAAAAATATACAGTTTGAGGGACTAATTTATGTTATCGCTACTGAAATCGTAAAGGATATGATACGTGAGGCTGGATTTCAAATCACAGATGGAGTAAGTTGAAAAGTATGCATGTTTAAAATCAAGTGTGCTAAATTTCCAATTTTAACCGGTAAAAAAGTAGTTGTTACCATGCTGTAATTGAGCCGTTAGAGTCGATTAATGAAGGGGTCGCTCCCTAACACAGTTCGCCATTCCACCTTATCCTTTTAGGGCGGTTTACTCAATGTCTGATTAGCGACAATTCGCTGATTATCTTTTGATAAAAGTTATCAAAGAATGAGCCACTGATTATGTGCTTAGCAAAACAAAAATTTACAGCTGAAAATAAAAACCTGATTTTGTGATAAATTGTTTTGATAACAAATTCTGTTAGTAATAGAGTTTAGAAATGTAATAATATCATATACGGACCTGTGACGATACTGCAGGCTTGACTGAGAATTTTAGTGTCTCTGCCGGCGCTGATTGACTAACCTGTAAAATTTTGGATTTTTTAAGTTGACGCATGGTAAATTTGATCGTCTCGGGTTATGATTGACGAGCAGGGTACTAATGTTGTGTTGCGCCTACAGCACAACTGGGCGTTATTGCGCTAGAGCTTTTGGCGCAATTGCCTAGCGCAGCACAATTTTACCACCCTCAAAAATTAAGAAATCCAAACTTTTAAATTTTAGCCAATCAACGCCGGCAGAGACACGAAGACAGTCGAATGCAAATAGGTGTGACACGAGGACCACCGAGTACACTAACACTTAAAAATTCTCAGTCAAGCCTGCAGTATCGTCACTGGTCCCTAATAAATAAAAATATCCCAATCGAAATTTGTACGCCCAAATGGTTCCTTTAAAATTGTTATTTTTATGCCGTTCACAAAGACCAACTTTATCATGATAACATAAGCATACATTGAGTTAACTGCCCTGAATTCGTAGCTTCCCCTTGAAAACGAAATAGTGCTCTGTCTTTCATGATTAATCTCATTTACCTTTATATGCTCAACATTTTCGCTAAATATCGCTTAGATAAATCAATTTTGTCCGGAGTTATGGCATAAGAAGTTTTTTGGAATAATCCACTATAAAAGGGGCGGGCAACGCCCATTTTCAAAAACTTATATTTTTCGACTTTCTTCGTTCACGGAAACTTTGAAAGTGAAATAGAAATGATATAAAGCTTTTGTACGCAAAGTTATTGCCTATTAAATATATCTATGATCCTTTTCAAAATCTTTCGTATAAAATTGAGCGTGGATCCTAACCGATTTCGCCCTTTTTTCCGAAACATTCATTGTATAAATGTAAATATGTGTGCCAAATTTCGTTTCGATATCTTGAATAGTTTTTATGTTTAATATTATTTATAAATTTGACTTCATCAAAAGGGGGCGGTGCCACACCCATTTTCAAAAATTTCTTGAAATATGTATTTTTGCCTTAACGTTAACGAACACATCAAATTGTATCCTTTTAAGTGTATTATGTACTGAATACTCACTTTTTTTGTATTTTCGAAAATATTCTATATATAAAAAGTAGGCGTGGCTATCATTCGATTTCTCCCTTTTTAAATAGCGCTCGAAGATGAGTGCCAAGGAACCAGTATACCATTTTTTTAAGATATCTCAAAATTTACTCAAGTTATCGTGTTAACAGACGGACGGACATGGCTTAATCAATTTATTTTTCCTCCTGAACATTTTGATACTTTCATGGACAATCTCGAACTGAGAACTACCATAGCTTCCCTTTAAAGATGGAACAGTGCTCGTTCTTTCATTAACAGTCGCGATTTTTTCTTTCAGACCTAACTTCTCATTACTTATCCTGTATAGAAGCAGCTCTCTGTGTCCGTATATTAACATTTGTATCTACCCTAATTTTGGGTCATACCTAATAACACCTGCCACCATTTAATTACAGCCTACAATAATTATCAAGGAATCCTTCCGCGAGCTGGCTACACATATTTTTAGCGACGATCCCATACGAGCTGTCATCGTTGACGTGGATTTCAACTTAACATCATTGAAAATACTACGTGCTCATCAATTCCTCCGTCATGCCGATTGTATATTGATTGAGGGTGCATCTGACAAGTTGCTTCCGTTAGGCAATGGTATAGACATAGTTGGACCTGGTCTATTCACGAGGATACTATCCGACTGCAGTAATAAGCCAATAATTACGCTGGGTAAACCAGGAAAGAGTTTAGCTGAAATGATTGTGAAGAAATTCAATATAAAAGAAACGAGACGTGCGCTTATGATTGGTGACTCATTGGATTCAGACGTGGTGTTTGGTAAGCAATGCGGTTTTCAGACATTGGCTGTGTTGAGCGGCGCTTGTAAACTACAAGATTTTGAAACTGAAACTGATACAGCTAAGATACCCGACTATTATGCGGATAGTATGACAGACTTTGTACAATTTATGAATGATTTGAATAAATGATTTTAAAATAATTTTTTGTTATAGGTTAAGATGTGAAAACCAAGCGCCTAGTTCACTTACACACAAGCGATTGCGAAAGTAATTATCGACATGGCAGCTTGCCTGCTATAGGGTTTTGTCGGTGGTTACAGATTTTCACTGTACTCGTTTTGTTGTTGTTGTTATAGCCGCAGCACACTGCCCGAAGTAATTTGTAGCTCCTTTTCTAGAGCCATTGAACCTTCGGATCATGGATATTAGTCACCTTCTACGGCAGACATACCTACCGCGGGTAGGTTCTAGTTCCCTATTCAATCAATTTTCATGGTTGTCTTCAGAAAAAGCGGGTATTAGCTGTATAGTTGGTATTTCTCGTACTGAAGGACTGAGCCAAAATGGTTTAGACAGTTAAGTGCCATTTAAGGAAGAATAAGAGCTAAGCTTTATTGTCTCATCTTTGGAAGAGCGGGTGGATGAGACCGTTTAGAGCTAGGCATAATGGAAATTGTTTACACGGATCGTAGTGAAATAGACAAAAATGTTAAATGGGACGTCGTCTCTAAGTTCTGTCTTACCCAATCTCTCTACGAAAAAAAGTAGAGAGAGTAGTAATGGCTAGTATTTTAAATGCCGATTACAATCTAGGTTCGATATGCGGTTTGGTATCAGACATTAACTGTGTTCGTTCAGGATACAATTTTTAAAAATTTTATAAAATTTTTACTGAAAAGTGTTCGGTGACACCAAACATTTCTTCTTCTTTAAATGGTCATCTAAACGCCTGGGCGATTTTGACCGTCCAACATAGCTCGCCAATCGTTTCTTCGTTGCGCCAACTGGTGCCAATTGGAAACACCGCGGGATCGCAAATCGGTCTCCACTTGGTCCTTCCATCGGAGTGGTGGTCTCCCTCTTCCTCTGCTTCCACCGGCGGGTGCCGATAAGAATACCTTCTGGGCTGGAGCATCTTCGCTCATTCGCACTACGTGGCCTAGCCGTAGAAGCCGCTGTGTTTTAATTCGCTGAACTATGTCGGCGTCTGCGTAAAGTTCATACAGCTCATCATTAAATCTTCTTCGGTACTCGCCGTCGCCAACGCGTAGAGGTCCACAAATCTTTCGAAGAACCTTTCTCTCGAATACTCCCAGAGCCGCCTCATCAGATGTTGTTAGTGTCCACGCTTCTGCACCACATAGCAGGACGGGTGCGATGAGTGACTTGTAGAGTGTAATTTTCGTTCGTCGAGAGAGGACTTTACTTTTCAATTGCCTACTCAGTCCGAAGTAGCATTTGTTTGCAAGAGTAATTCTTCGTCGGATTTCTAGGCTAACATTATTGTTGGTGTGAATGCTGGTGCCCAGGTAAACGAAGTCTTTTTTTTTTTTTTTTTTATGGCGCGATATACAACAGGTGTATCATCATAAACCTCCTAAGAGATTTTTGCGCCAAGCTTCTCTTCCAATTTGTGGTGTGCCGATTTGAATTGTCCCTACAAATTGGTGGGACCTACAGTTTTTTGCCGACTCCGAACGGCATCTACAAAGGAGACGAATTTTTGCTGAGAAGCCTGTCATGGCAGAAATACACTCGGAGAGTTTGCCAAACCACTGCCGAGGGGCGACCCCGTTTTGAAAAACTTTTTTCAAATCACTTTTGATGTTACCTGTACCAGGGCTCGAACCATAGACCTTCGGTGTGGTAGGCCGGCAACACTACCTCCACACCACGGCCGCCGAAGTCCTTTACTATTTCGAAATTATTGCTGCCAACAGTGGCTTGGTTGCCAAGGCGCGAATGCGCTGACTCTTTGCATGATGACAGAAGGTACTTCGTTTTGCCCTCGTTCACCACCAATCCCATTTTCTCCGCTTCTTTTTCTAATTTGGAGTAAGCAGAAGTTACGGCGCGGTTGTTAAGGCCAATGATATCAATATCGTCAGCATATGCCAACAGTTGCACGCTTTTATTAAATATTGTTCCAGCGCGGTTAAGTTCTGCAGCTTGTATTATTTTCTCCAGCATTAAATTAAAGAAATCGCACGATAGGGGGTCACCCTGTCTGAAACCTCGTTTAGTTTCGAACGGCTCGGAGAGGTACTTCCCAATTCTGGCCGAGCTGGCGGTGTTGCTCAAGGTCATTTTGCATAGCCGTATAAGTTTTGCGGGGAAACCAAAATCAGACATAGCGGCATGTAGGCAGCTCCTTTTCGTGCTATCGAAAGCGGCTTTAAAATCACCAAAGAGATGATGTGTGTCGATTCTCTTTTCATGGGTTTTTTCCAAGATTTGGCGTATTGTAAAAATCTGGTCGATGGTAGATTTACCAGGTCTGAAGCCACACTGGTAAGGTCCAATCAGTCTGTTCACATCAGGCTTCAGTCTTTCGCACAATACGCTTGATAGGACCTTATATGCGACACCAAACATTTGCATTTTGACATTTCATTGGGAGAGGAAGTTGCAAGTTTCTGATGGGGGAATTTGACAGCTTATCGTGACAGGAAAGCAACAACAAAACCTTAAAAATTTGAGCTATTAACCAATCAAAAAAGCAACAGCTGCTTTGCTTGCTTGTAATATCATCTCAACAGCGATTAGATTTTTTTCATTTTAATTTTCGCTAAACTATCAAACTTGCCTGCAATCGGTTTGTTTACATTTTAACATGTGCTGTGTTGTTCTGATGTTTTAGAGAAGCAATTTCCAATATGGCCATGCTTGCAAGTTTTCACAGATTCCTGTTCGGCAGAAAACTTTACTTTTTGCATTTCGAAAGAGTTTTACGTCATTCTCACTTCTTTGCAAGTTTTGTCACCGAACACAGCTATTTTATATTGAGACATGAACTTCTATGCGATGCGATCCTATACCCCTCCCTACTCTTATCATTCGATATCGATACTTTCAACTCGATTTCTTTCAAACTATAATTTTATCGTATTAAGTTGGAGCGATCTCTAGTTGTAAAAGAGGCCATTTCAATGTTCTATATTATTCTATACTCAAACTTGTGTCAATCTCTGGGCCGAAGCTATACAGGGATACAGGGACCGCAAATAATGATTATTTTCATTTTTTTACTCAAAAATTAGTATTATTTTATTTGTCATAATTTAACCTTAAAAATGTAAACTAAGAGTTGATCCCAAAGACAATTTATTGAAAATTCTGCTATACCTATTTCCACCATTAATAACCCCTTTAAAATATAATTTAGAATTATTTATCTTCAGGATCAAGAACTTTAGAGTTAGAAGTTTGTTAGTTCAAGCTTTTAAGCTGAAATTCGGCATAGTTCAGGATATATGATGCTTTGAGTTATATTATGAAAAATAAAATATGTAATACTCAAAAATTAGTTAAAATTTAAAATAATCATTATTTGCGATCCCTGCTTATTACTCTCTTATTCTTTCAAGTTACCACCGACCATCCGTCCTTTACTAGTTAGACATACACTCAGTTGGTTGTCAGGGCCATGCAATAGACGACCTTAAGTGAATGGAAGTGCTTACTGAGAATTTAACCCAGCTCAGCTGCTGCAACCGCAACATGAGATCTGGACCCTCTAAGATAACTACTGCTCATATTTTTTTATTTTGTTAAATTGGTGTCAATATTTTGAGTAGGTACAAGTTCGAAAACTAACCTTTTTATTTGACATCATCCTACTCATTCAGAAATAGAAATATGGGCTACATGAATAAATCGGAAGAAACTTAAAAATAATTTGTGTTTTGTAACATTATGTAAGAAATCCATTCAGGTTCGCTAAAGAATCCACAACATAATCTGGTGTTTCCATGTACTCTGAATTAGACTGTAAATGTTCACGCTTTGCATGGCCACTAAATACTAATAAAGTTTGAAATCCACATAGTTTGCCGAAACGTACGTCTGTTACAAGACTATCGCCAATGAAGAGAGTTCTTCGAGGATTTGTGATTTTATATCGCTGTAACAAAACATCACGTAGCGCTTCGCCTGGTTTTCCAAAGATCAAAGCTTGCCGCTTTGTAGTTGTCTCTATCATTGATATGTATGGGCCAGGCCCTGTGAAAAAAGGCAATGTTAGAGAGATTTCGTTCGTTCAGGTGTGTGAAGTGATCTCCCCTAAGAGCAGACTTGAGCTTGACCAAACTCATAAGATTTACTAAATAGCTAAAAAAAAACCAATAGTCCGACGACAAGCAAATCACCTATAACATCCTTGCCATGGAACGATATTAGCGTATCAGCTGCACCGCCAAGAAATAAGCATTCAGGATCGCTTGTCAAATGCCAATGAGCGCGCATCAATTTCGCCGCTGACATATTCAAATCAACATCAATGATCACCGCTTTGACAGGATCGTCACTGTAGACAACATCACGCAATTCATCTGTTGTTTCAATAAAAGTGACACACTGAAACCAGAAGAGATCAATTAAGTGCTGTCAACGATATTGAGCAAATACTCACACAGACCTTTTAAATAATGATTACTAATCGGAATGATTACCGGTTTGATTAATTATTTTCTTGATAATCCACTTAAAGATTGATTACCAATTACTTTACATTTTTAATGATTATTTTCCAATTAATTAAAAAAATAATCAAAAAAAAATCATGATTTTTTACAATTATTAAAAAAATCAAAAATAATCAAAAATAGATGTTTTGATTACTTTTGCTTATTTCTGATTTTTTTAGTATTGTTGTAGAAGCACATAAATATTCACATCAACAATACTAAAAAAAAATCAAAAGTAAAAAAAAAATCAAAAAAAATTCTCAGGAGTAATTATAAATTTTTTTTTTTAATTTGTTTTGATTTTTTCTAATCGTTATCAATTAATAATTGTTTTTTTCTTGAAAAACAATTAAAATAATCATTACCAATTCAAAAAGCCGTCTAATTAATTGATTACTAATTACTAATCAAATTTAACAGGTCTGTGCTCACCCCATCAACTATTTGAAAGCCCGCATCTCGCAGCACCGCCTTAAACACATCCGTTGCGAGGCAAAAGATGAGACCGCTGAAATTTATGGACTTTAAGTGATCACATATTGTTTGAGCTGGGTGCACAATATCATCCTGAATGTGGCAAGAAAAACAATCAAAAATCATGTAAATTAGATCGTAACACATTTAGGGCATGACATGTTTTCAATTACCTTTTTCACCTCCAGTTCATAATTTTGGAATTTACTTAATTTCCTATCAATGGGTACCATACTATTGTTTGTGACAAAAGTGACTTGTTTGCCATGCCGTTTGAGATAATCAATAGCTTCCGTTGTGCCGGGTAAAGCATCATATATTGTCTGCCAAATGACGCCTAGGGGTGTAAGTAGATAATTCGAATTTTTAATTAAATTTCTAACAGTAAGCGGAGCTTACACATCGCTTACCATCACAATCACAAAATATACAATCGAAAGAATTGAAAAAATCTTGTTTCTCTTTCTTTGTAAGCTCCTTTAGATTTCTGTATGATTTGGATGGTTGAGGACCATTCGAAGTCCTTGTTTGGTCATTGGAAATCTGGAAATATAAGGATGTGGTTGGCTCAATATATAAACTCTCTAAGGTCAGATTGCGTAAAAGCTCGATTAGCGCTATCATTTCGGTAGCATGTGGTATAGCAGCTAGACTTCCCCAGATGCCAATGACAGTTTATCTTAGTGTCTGAAAGGCGAATTGGCAAACCTACCGGAAAATCTTGTGTAATTGTAAACTTTTGCCTCTCTCCCTCTGCTGCTCAGTCACTGCCTCCACCGCCTTTGCGATGTGTGTTGGTTCATCGAGTAGGCAGATTTTTGCTGGGTATGGTAATTCCACTTGAACAGTTTGAAGGCCAGTACTTCTTCAAGTGTCACTCCGCTCGTGTCGGTATTTTTGTAAATAAAATAATTTTATCAAAGCTTGGTATGGGCAACAATTTTCGGGGGCTGATATCAAGAAGCCACTTTAAATTGAATAGAATAATTTGTTTTTGTTTGCTTACTTAGCATTTTATATTTTTTATCTTATAAGTTCAAATAAACATTTAATTGATAAGCTTCATTGCCTAGAGTAATATAAATAAAGAAGAACAAGTATTCATGAAACGAGCTCAAGGCCAGGCCAAGCAGCTTCCGAAATGGATCTATAAGAAAAGCTATGGCAGTTGTCTCTAAACATTTTTCCTACTCTATTCAATCAAAAAACTTTTAATAATTAATTAAAATGATTATTAATAAATAAAAACAATAATAATTTTCATAAAAATTCAAAAAGTGAAAAATTATTATTCTTGAGCTCGTTTCATGAATACTTGAAAATGTACAGGCCGTAAATCAACAAAAATTGTTGGTATAAAAAAGCAAGAAGAACAAATTTTATCTGCCATCGGCTATTATCAAATGATAAAGCTCAGGCTGATAAAGTGATTACTAGGTTTTAACTTTTATTACTCACAAAAAAAAAAATTAAATTAATGGGCTTTGAAATTTTTTATTTGGTAATAAAAAAATGGTCTGATTTTATCTGCAGGATGTTTAAACCTTTTGAAGCTTTTTATGCGTAGAAATTAAATTAAGCTTCTAAATTACATAGCTAGGTAACTGTATTCTTAGGTGGGACATTTGTACCCCAAAAGGGTACAAGCTAAACAGAGAAAGAAGCAATACATTCAACTAAATTAAATTTTTCTATGAAAGTGTATGGAAGAAAATGCTCAACACCCTCGATACTCAGTTTAAAATTGTGTAACTGATGTACCTAAAACATTAGGTATATTAGGTAGCTGAAGCTAAGAACGCTCGAGAGGTTATTCATGGCAGATACAGTCAGAGGATACATTCCGAAATATTTGGCTAAACTCAAGACCATCTGTCTACTAAGAGGCTGTGCCCGGGTGTCCAAAATGGAATTTGTAGTGTTAGGTTTGTGGATAAATAGAGAGTGCAGTCCTAACTATTGTCATTTACTGCTGTAAGGTACCGTCTCGTCACGATATGCAATAAAGCGAGGTGATTGACCATAAGAGTCAACGCACAAAATCGTATGTATGAAATGTTGGTCTTGGATATATTCCGTGAGAAAAGAATTCAGACACAGCAACTCTTTGTTGATCTGCGGGTATTCGATTTCTTTAATTTTGTGGTGGAGAAAATAAAACAGCTGCAGAGCTTAATGTTTAGTTCTTGTTGTTTGTAGTTGACAGTGCTTCGCGCTGCCCAATGGGCAACATCATTCTTAAAATCGTCATCAACAGTGTTGGACCAGAGCGAGATTGATATTAGAAGAGTAAGTGCTATAGAACAGTGATAGAGATGCAGGCCATGTATTTGGTAAGGTCGCGATGAGTATAGATAAGAAAGAGTTTAGCCTGTCGAAATGTGCAGATCGAAGTTGAAACAGAATGACTCTAGTCTCCCTAGGGGGACCCTCTCATAAAAGATTTCAAGTGGCTGAATATCCATATCGGGGTTCACAGGACGACATCTGAGGGAGGCATCTACTGACTCAACGTAAAAATAATTTGGAGTTCCGGCTGAGTGATGTGATGCCGGATCTAACCATAGTGCTTATAGAGGTATTGACTTATGTCCCTGGGAGGCGGATCTTCGTTCTACAGATGTCTGTTTGTGTGTCTAGATGTATGGCATTTAAGTAACTATGATGCGAATTTTTCACTACTCGAAAAATTTTAATATGCAATGTTCAGCGTTTCCAACTCTTGTTATCTTATTTTCTTTGTCACACGTTTGATACTTGTGAGTTATGGAAAAATACTTATTCCAATAGCCAGTAACACACGAGAAACTCTACGTTTCATCACTCAAATAGAAATACAAAAGAAGATTTCGTAAACGTATTGTGTCAAATACTAAGCCCAGCTTTAGACCTCAAAATTATGATACGATTAGTCAAACATTGCGAAAGATTAGTGGAAAGAAAATCCCCCCTATCCAATTTCTCGAAACGTATTCGGTTTATTAAAATTCTGTATATGTAGAATCGAAACGAACTTGTGGAAAATCGATCAAAAATTTAATTGATTAAATTCAAAACAAACATTTGCTACAAAATATTATTTGGGAAAACAAATTATACTTCAAATATTTTCTGTACCCTGAAAATATATAAATATAAATAAATATGTATATTCCACGAATACAAACATTTTTAATATTGGGGGACAAATGCAGAATAGTTCCAACCCCCTGATAAAAAAAAAAAAAAAATTCGGATCTGTAGGCATCATTGCAGTGAACATAACGGTATATTTTTTTTTTTTGGGGAAACAACAACAAAAGTTATAGAAGGTCAAAGTTCACATAAAGCATTTCTTAAAATAAAAATTTCTCAAAAACTAATTAACCGATTTAAAAAAAATTTTTACATTATTTAATAGGTATTTAAATTACCTTTAATTAGGTATATATATTTTATATGCTCATTATAAAGTTTATGTACAAATTACACTTATTAAAAAAAGTTAAAATTAAAAAATTTAAGTAAAAAAAAAAAAATTGTTAACCTTATTTTTTTCTTAAATCGCCTTACTCTCTCTCTCTATGGCGCGATATACAACAGGTATATCATCATAAACCTCCTAAGAGATTTTTGCGCCAAGCTTCTCTTCCAATTTGTGGTGTGCCGATTTGAATTTTCCCTACAAATTGGTGGGACCTACAGTTTTTTGCCGACTCCGAACGGCATCTACAAAGGAGACGAATTTTTGCTGAGAAGCCTGTCATGGCAGAAATACACTCGGAGAGTTTGCCAAACCACTGCCGAGGGGCGACCCCGTTTTGAAAAACTTTTTTTTTTTCAAATCACTTTTGATGTTACCTGTACCAGGGCTCGAACCATGGACCTTCGGTGTGGTAGGCCGGCAACACTACCTTCACACCACGGCGGCCGCCTTACTACCTTTAAAAATAAATGCTATTTCAATAGCGAATGTTTGCAGCTTTCATTTGACATATAATAGGCATCAATAGTCGTCATCTAATATCATACTAAATATTTAACAAGAATATTATTATATTTAGCAAAATTGTTCGGGACCCCTAACCTATTCAACATCAGCTACGCCATCCACAGTACTTCTGCGCAAAACACCTTTCTGCGTAGGCGGATAGGTACTCAAAACGTATATCAAATAAAAGATAATTAAATAACCTATCCAAAAATACCAAAACTCTTTATATGAACTTCGACCCTTGATAACTCTTGTTGTTATTGTTTCCCCCAAAAAAAAAGTATATGGTTGTACTTACCTTACTAATATCTATCGATCCCCATACTTTTTTCATTTAATTTGGGAGTTGGAGCTATACTGCATTCATGTCAGAATGACGTAAGACTCTCTCGAAACGCAATTAAATAAAAAAGCTTCTATCGAACAGGAATTTATAAAAACTTGAAAGCAGAACAGCTGTTACTGTTTTCATTCGTTAATAACTCAAAGGTTGAAGCTTTTTTTTGTTGTTTTGCTATGTCACGATCAGCTGTTTCCACTTTCATGTTTTAATGAGTGGAATTTCCCTAGCAGAAACTTGCAACTTCCTTTCCCAATGAAATGTCAAAATGCGCTCTATCCCTGCAAATATTTTGCCGAACTCCCATCAGTCAAAATTTTATAAATTTTTTAAAAATTATATGCTCGCAAAACTTGTATGGTACTTTTCACTCACTATTCTTCTTTTTTGTGTAGAAGCACTTTTCCTCACAGCACTTCGAATTAAACGCAAAACTTGATTCTTTTGGAAAATCCTCCTTGTAAACATATTTTGAAGTATTTAAAATTTTTACAAATTCATTCCCATTTCGCATATGTCTACTTACCTCAATACAATTCATTTTATGCTCCATTAAACTTTAACGTGTTCAGTACTCCGGAATCTAAAACCTATTCAAATGTAAAGAAGCCAAGCTGTGACAGCATTAGCTTTTGATTTACTTATGTAAATAGCGCTAAGTTATTTGTTGGGCTTTACTAAGTGCGACCTGTTTGTAACTGATCTAACGATTGAAACTGATAAATAATAAGCAATTCACTCAATTGTTTTATTGTAACGGGTGTTCAAAAATATTACACATAAACGTAAGTAAACAAATGCATCCATCTCTGCATAGATTAGACGGTGCAAATAAATTATTTCGTAGAGTCGAAATTTTTCTTTATTTTTGAGAAAATTATCTTGATAGAGAGAAATGTGAAACAAAATCAAATTGGGTAATGTTACTCTCAACGATAATAAGATTATAAGTAGTCAAAGATCGGATTTAATTCAATAAGTTGAAAATTTCCTTTATTTCGAAAAAAAAACATCATTTAGAAAATGGTTCTTTTATTTCAACTAGCCGAGCATGCTCATTGCATCCGTAGATCAGCCGCCGAGTTGCAAGTTACTAGCCTGTCAGGCACCTGTCAACATGATTTTCTTATTCGACTGAAACTTCCCCCCTGATTAATGATGAGGAGTAAATTATTTACTTTACTTCTAAAAGGTAAAACATATTTTTTTCATAAAATCTACACCTTTGTCTTGCTTGGAATGATTTAAAAGCTTAAAAGCAATAGATTCCGGTCACTCTAATGTGCAAAATATGTCACCATTGGCGATAGAATTCCTGCTTTGCGTTACTTAAAGACAATTGCCATTTACGTACGGGGAGTTCCATACAAAAAACACTGAGGGGCCCTGTAACCAGTTTCTAGATGAATAAATAAATGTGGTCAGTATTAAATGATACTCATATGTCTTTAATAAACTGAAAAGAATTTTTAATAATAGCTGTGTGCGGTGACAAAACTTGCAAAGAAGTGTGAATAAAGTGAGAATGACGTGAAACTCTGTCGAAACGCAAAAAGTTTCCGCCGAAAAGGAATCAGTAAAAACTTGCAGCAAAACAGCTGTTGATTTTTTGATTAGTTAATGCTCAAATTTTTAAGTTTTTGTTGTTGCTTTCCTGTGTCATGATCACTTGTTTTTCACTTGCAAGTTTTACTGAGTGAAATTCCCCAGCAGAAACTTGCAACTATCTCTCCCAATGAAATGTCAAAATACGCTTTCTCCCTGCAAATGTTTTGTGTAACCGAGCACTTTCCAGTAAAAATTTTATAAAACTTTTTAAAGTTTTATCTTCACCGCACACAGCTAATAATAGAACTAATACGTTGGGGCTACGCGAAATGTTTGCAATGTACCTCGAAATGGTAGTTAATGATAGAAATGAAGTCAAATTAATTTCACGTTTTGGCAAAGGAGCTTCTAACCAGAGGGGCGTGAAGAGATGTCAAGGAGGGCTAAAATCTTTTAAATCTTCCTCAAATCTTTTTTATGCCACTAAGGAGACAATCACCAAGAAAAAACAAAAAAATAAACGGATAGTCCAGTCGAGATTTTTATTGAAGAGTTGTGGACCATTCCTTCCTTTGTTTCTCGAAGTCTGCTACAAGTAAGGATGAAGTTGAGAAAAACTAATGGGAAATATAAAGAGCATACTCCTATTTGAAGTGCATTTTTTTCTTTTCTTAATTATTTCGGTAATGGTAGCATCTGTAGAAGAAACTTCTTCTTCTTCTTCTTTTTTCTTTAAATGGTCATCTAACCGCCAGGGCGATTTTGACCGTCCAACATAGCTCGCCAGTCGTTTCTTCGTTGCGCCAATTGGAAACACCGCGGGATCGCAAATCGGTCTCTACTTGGTCCTTCCATGGGAGTGGTGGTCTCCCTCTTCCTCTGCTTCCACCGGCGGGTGCCGAAGAAACTTCTTCTACCGTTTGTTTTATACAAAATTCCCATCGAAAATCCATTTATAGTGCATTTTGTTTGCGGTCGCCCCTCGGCAGTGGTTTGGCAAACTTTCCGAGTGTATTTATGCCATGGAAGGCTTCTCAGCGAAAATTCATCTGCTATGCCCTCAGATGCCGTTCGGAGTCGGTTTGTAGAAAAAATTAGAAGCAGCACATTACAAATTAGTAGAGATGCTCGGTCTTAATCTCGTCGGAGGTATATCGCGCCAATTATTATTATTTTATTTAGTTTTTTTTGACAGAAATTATTTCAGAGTCACCAGTATGGCACATCTATTTATGTCGATGTGTTACAATTACCAGAAGAATTTAAGAAAAAATTTCTATAAAAAATATGGCTTAATAATGATCCCTCCTATAATTTTTTCTTAAATATTTGCAATGCACAGACCTGTTACACATTTTTTTTCGACGGTAATTTATTTTAATGACATTGGGTCCTATGACTCACAACGATTAAACAAAAATGGTATAACTACATATAAACATATTTTCGAAATTCGAAAGTTTTTTTTCTCGCTATCGACAAGTCCGATTTTGTTCATTTTTGATATATATAAAGAAAATGGTATCCTATTCCCAACTGCACTCCCATCACATTGTCGAGCCCCAATTTTATTTTTCTGCTAAAACTTTGCAATGAAATGTACAACAACATTA
This sequence comes from Merzomyia westermanni, assembly GCA_949987695.1. NCBI lineage: Eukaryota > Metazoa > Arthropoda > Insecta > Diptera > Tephritidae > Merzomyia > Merzomyia westermanni. The sequence goes on from OX465290.1 coordinate 31,901,438, forward strand.
TCTTAAATCACGATCTGACAGCGATGAAGAAGTAACAAATATTTGAAAATTTCCGAATAATTTTTGCAAAAAATAAATATGCGAAAATAAGAAATGCAGCTGGCAAAAGCATACCATTCTTTAAAAATGAACAAAATCGGAATTGTCAATCGCGAGAAAGTAAACAAAAACTTTTGAAATTCGAAGATATGTTTATAGCTATAACTTTGAAAATAATTCGAAAAACTAGCCCAACATATTTTTATGTTGTTGTTTTGAACTATACAAACAAGTTTCAGCAAGAAAGTCGAAATTCGAAAAAAAGTGTCCCAGTTCACAAATTGTTTCCATTTCAAAGTGAATTTTGCATTTTGGCATGGAACTCCACATGTGTACTTATACATATATCGAAACGAATACTTAAGGTGCATACAATTCAATTTATTTGAATACTACGCGCGCCAAATTTTCCACTCAAAGCTTAGTAACTGACAATGATGTGGACAATTTGGCATGTTGCTTCCTTGCATATGAATTGAATATCTGTACAAACAAGATTGTATGCAAGATAATACGAGGAACGTCCGATACCTACAGTTAATTTTCGTGAGAGAGAAATCGAAAAAAAAAATCCCGTTCGCTGAGCTCGAGATACATCAGCTGAATGCTTATCCTTTAGGGTACAATAATTAAATTTGCTTCAGAAAATGGGACGAAATCGTTAGGTCACATCCACTTTTATACAATAGCGACTCAAAAACATGTATAAGCAATATTCTTTTTATTAACCGTATCATTTCTAGTATTTTGTGTACAGGGTTAAGGTGTAAATTAAATCGAAAATATAAACAATTTAGAAACAGGTCTTGGTCACGCCTTATAGATGGATATTTATGGTTTAATGTTTTATTATTCTCGCTCCTCGAATTTCTTTATGTGCTACGTTCTTTGCTTTTCCGACAAAGTTATAAAAGCCAAGCGAGGTCAGAAAGTTGAATCAGACATTGCCTTAAGTGTAGTTAAGCATGGCCTAAAAAAAATTTGTTCTATAGATTAATCTAGTCAACCTCGTACTTATCTTTTTTCTTCGAAGACTGAGCGCTGCCACGCTATTTGGTCGCTTAATATACGGAAGCAAAATTTCAATACTGTGGAAATAAATTACCATATGACAACAATCGGATTATATACATAAGTAAGAGGTATGCATCTGAAGGCCAAGGCTGTTGACTGTATTTAAGCACCCGATCTGGAATAGTTCGGAGTGTGTAGGTCTAGGTCAATTGAACTTCTACAAATCAAAAGATTCACACCGAAATATAATAATTTGCTTTATCAGATGCCGTTCGAAGTCGGTGTACAGCTTTGCACCCATCAACTTGTAGGAAAAAGATAAAAGTAGTAGCCCACAAATTAGAAGAGCAACTTGTATTCAATCTATTCGGAGTTATATTGCAATATATTATTTTTATTCAGATGTATAGTTTTGAACTCTGAACAGAAAACTTTGTAGATTATAATTCCAAATGTTTCCGAGACGTTCCATAATCATTTTTTGCTGATATCTAATTCGTTTTTTAACAAAAAAAGGTTCATACTACCTCCCGGTGAAATGAGAAATTATAATCTGTACTATAATTTATAAACAAATTTTAAACCATAAACCGGGTCATGCCCTGTAGAAAATTTAAAAATCCTTTTTTTAATTTTACTTTATTTTTGTGTTTTTATTTACATAAAAGTATATATGAACAGATGCATATACTTAGAACATAGTATTTATGTACGCTTTTTATAGACATTAACTTTATTTCATATAAAATATATAAAAGTTCGTAAACAAATTTGATTTACATAACAATATTTTGTGATAGTTCAGGTAGCATACAAACATATGTACATATATATATTGTTACAATCATACGCACGCATATGTCGTTGTATATATTATGTTGTATGCATGTGATTATGTTGGTAAACTAGGTACAGTTTATATAGGTAATTAGTTAACATAACAATAAGTGCAATAAGTCAGATAGGTACATGAGTTGAATTTGAGACAGATTTACGAGTACTAACATACAAAGAGCAACAACTGGAGGTGAGAAAAGTGTTATTCAGGCAGACTTGTTTGCGCTTTTATACAAAGTTTAAAATACATGATGCTTTGAAATTTAGGACCAATTTTTTTCTTATTAAAAGCAACTAACAAAGGGATATTCACTTTTTTTTGTCATACCTCTCATACTTTTGGTTGCTAGGATAATTGTTTTTTTTTAGAAAATTTTCGTAAAACCATAAATACTGAGTTTTCCAAAAGCAAAAAAAAAACGAATATATAGGTTATAAGCCAATTGGGTCTTAGCAACATTAGAAGCTGAGAGCGCAAATATGTATTCTTTATCTTGAACTGACATAATTCCACCTCCAGATAGTGCAGCTGATAACTTGTTGAAAATGTATTTGTGTATTGTTTCATTTGTTTGTGTTAGTCAGTATGTACAAAGAGGTTTTGGATGATAATTTGTGTGCTCTCTTTCATTACGTAATTATTTATTATTTGTTTCTCTATTAATTTTTCTAATTTTTAAAGTCTACACCACGTTATTATCGACCGTCTTTCGGGCTATTATTTTGCATTCAAAACATCTACTATTTTCCATAAATTTAAATGTGCTTTGTTGTAGTAAAATGTATTCAACTTTTTTTTAAATTTCATTTAATTTTCACTATTGCTACAAAAAATGGACATGCGCGTCTCGGCATAAAGCAACTCTCTGTGTCGTGATTTAAAAAACTGTTTTGCAATGCATTTATGTATCTAATTTGTGGTATTATTATTTTATGTATGCACATACTTTAAGGCAAATGTGGCTGCGAGTATGCAACGTATCATATATAAAATCTTTTGTTTATTACTTTCATCACAATTAATTATTCTTTTAATTAAAAAGCAAATGCGGTTTGATTTTGCATTAAAAATGTTCACTTTTCGTTAGCTTCATATAAAAAAGTGTTTTGTATTGACTACTTATGTGTTATTTAAAAAATTGTTAATAAAAACTTATAAGTATATACTATTATTGACTATTAGCTATGCAAAATGTATGAATATATTTTGAGCAGTTTAATGTTACTTTTTCACTGGTGATATTAAATACTTTATAATTTTACAACTTTTTCATTGATTTACATATGTTTTCTACTACATCTTCAGATACATATATTCTTATATTTGTATATTGTATATGAGCAATTCCAACTCAGGTCGACCGATGCAGAGAACCGTCTATTTTGAAGTACTGCCGTAGCAAACATAATTGGAACCGGCTTTTTAAACTATGCGAAATTTGATTAAATTTTGAATCAATCTACTGTTGTTGTTTTTGCTGTCTCAGTGACCGCTTTTTTTTGGCTAGTTTAATATACGGGCAAATCACTAGAAATTCGAAAACAGATTTACAAAGTGCTAAAACCTAATTTGAGCAGATTATCGAGTTCTTTTCAATATACTTTCAGCTAAGGCAAGGCGATTTTGAAACCAGTTCTAAGATAAAGAATTTGCGAAAAAAAATTTTAAGACATGGGCCTGCTTCGAACAAATTCTGAGATAGGCAGTTTTTGAATCGGCAATGTAGATAGTGTGAGCTTTTATTCTAAATTCATTTTTTAAGTTCTACAACTTACCATTTTGTAATGAAAATTCGAAAATTGAATAAAATGATAGTATACTACATCGCTTAATTTCATACATTTATAAGATTTCAAAAAACTGAAAATTTCCTAAATATTCCTAGATTTTTTTTCCTTACAAATCGATTCTCGCTATTTACATAAAGAAGCGGAATTACCCATACATTCACAATATTTCATATTTACATAGACAATTATAACATCACGAAAGCAGTGAAATTTAACTTCTACATCTTTAATTACCTAACAATAGCGTTCTAGCTTTCTGTTCGAGTCAATAATTTTACATACACATTTCAGGCTTTTGCAATTCTATATACACAAAAACAGACAAGGCAATTAAAACAATAAACCTATTAGCTAATTTCAGTTTTTGTACACCACCGAATTTGTATAACAGCCTTCCCTTACCCAATAAATCCATATAAACTGTATAAATATATAATTACACTTATGTCCAATATCACACTTTGTGCTTCAGCTTCGTTAGCATGTGAGCTATGCTTAAACTTAGCATCGTTCAACGGTAAACATAACTTAAGTACGAAGTGTGAATTTAGATATTAATCATCTTTCTCATTATCATAATTTAAACCTAAATTTATTTCCTATAGCATACGCACTACTTTTAGTAACCAAAAGGTAATCGTTGTTCTACAATGGCGTTGTACGTTCATTTCTATAAACAACATCATTATCGTCGTAATCTCGTTGCGCGTTTTGTGTATGTCGCGTTGGTATTGTCGATTGGTTTTTGTTCGTATAATAATCCGTTTGATTTTCTGTTTTTTCATCTTCTTCATATTGGGCTTCGTCAATGGCACGTCTTGCAGCTGCTTTCTCTGCCGCCGTCTTCTTTTCATATTCGATTATGTGTTCGCGCAATAGGAATCCTTCACGTTTTATACGTTTGCGCAATTTGCTTGGCTCATCCGCAATAGCCCAAGCGATTATGCCTTGAATCATGCCAATGAGATTCTGAAAAATTGTGTGAAGAACGAAAGTTAATAACATATAACATCGTATGGAAGTGTATATTGTTAGTAACGCTGAAGAGCTTCGGCAGAGTGTAAATAATTTCACTCTTTTAACACTACTCCCATATGACGCTCACCTGAAAAATCACAATAAATGCTAGACGTCCCGTTAAAATTTTCCAATAATAAGTTGGACGCTTGTACGGTTGATCATCCCATGGAGGATTACGGAATTCAGTATAACGACACGAGGTTACATTTTCGTAAGTGCTTCCCCGCAGCACCGGTTGCACCTAAGAAAAAAATAAACAAAATCTTCATTGACTTAATAAACAAAAATTCGAATGCCAACAAAATTTACCTGGAAGTCCGCTGTGTTAAAATAGGCAAGTGTGAAATTTAAGTAACCCTCCAAGGATTCATCATTTGTGGCAGTTGTGTAGACTAGTTTTGGTATGAGGTTTGTGGAAAATGCAATAATAATAGCCTGCAAGTTGGATAAATATACGCTTCTATTATAATTGCACTTTTTAGGGGTTTTTGAGAGAATCATTAGCTTACACTTGATGCTACGGCAATGCGTGTTACAATCGCCATCATATTATACCAGACACCAATTTTACTTGCCCGCTGCGCTACCGGACGTCTTATGAGCCTTAGCATTTTAATAGCATCCAAACGCACTTCAATTACATTATTAATTAGTGCCAACAGTGGTGCCAATGGAAAAGCCAGTCCAAAAAGCGTTATGAAACCAAATTGCAAAACTATGCAGGAAGAAAATGTGGCATTAAATTAAATATATTTCTTTAATTCGCTTTCGTAAACCACCACTCACCCATTTCCAAATACTCTGAGAATAATGAATTCGTATTGGATGGCTCCAAATGATAATCTTCAGTCCATTGATTGCACGAAATTAGCTTTTCCTCACTTTCAACTTTACTCATGCCGATGCGTGTGAAAAGTTTGCGTACACTTCGCATTATATATGGAAATAGCATTTCGACAATCGCATTAACCGCTTGCTTGCCAACCATGATGATCACAAGTTGCATGCACAACTCCATCAGACAACCACCTGGATTGCATTCTTCCTGTCGAAAACCTAATATACGATTATATTTAGCTGGATATCCAACAAATTTCCCTTTCAGAAATGCAATATAGAATAATGATGAATAATAGTTGACAAATTGAAAGACATAATTCTTGATTGTTAGACTTTCATCGTATTCAGTTTGTGTACGACAATATTCCATGTTCGTTAGATGCACAGCTAGCGAAGTGTAAACATAGTCAAGCATAGAGATAACAAACAAATCTATGATACCAGCCGTCATGGGAAGCACCATTATTTTGAAGGTCATTGAATCTTCATTACCCAAAATGCTATGTGATGCTTTCTGTGCCATACGATAGACTATCATGGAGAAAATGGCGATTAGTGAAACGCAGATCTACAAAGATAATGAAAATCAATAGTATTGATAATATATACAAATTTGTTATAAAGCTTACAAACAAAACCATGATGCTGTAACTTGTGAGACTAGGCAAAAATTTTATGCGCCAAAATGGCACATCTGGTTCAAGTATATTGTTGCTTTTCTTCCAGCGTTCTGTAATATCTTTGTGTTTTTGTAATTTCGATAAATATTGCGGCCGTGGATGTTCAACATGTTGTGAAAAATGTGTGAGGCCCCAACGATGCACCAACGTGGCGGAGTAACGCTTCCAAAGTTCCAAATATAAGACAGCTGCAAACAAACGATTTTATTCTTCAAAAAGGTATACTATAATTTTAATATATGTTACCCCATATGGCCATTATAGATGCAAACACAACTGTCATATTGTTATCTATAAGATAATTCATTTTCGACGAGTTGCAAGTATCTTCCAAAAGCCAATAATCACAATTACGATCACATTGTGGGCACATAAGAGTCGTTTGATTATCGTTACATATTTGGCGACTGAAAAAAGAAGAAATATATCATATGATGTCATCACTATCACTTCACATCAAATATCATAATTATGCTAGTTTTATGTCATAATATCTCCTTCAAATATACCATATGATGTCCTATAAAACTCATGCGATGTCATATCTCAGTATTATATGATATCATGTCACATGACACATCACATGATAGTTACTGATATCACATCGTATGATAAATACTGATATCACATCACCACATAATAGTTCATTTAATAATATTACATATCGTCGTCCGCTGGCCAGTTGTTGTTGTTGTTGTTTTTAGCGACATGCACTTACCAGTAGCATGAATGTGTAACATTAAACGGTTAATCATGTGTGTATATTAACTCAAATTGGAGAATTGGCACATTCATGCTGCTTCTGCCAAACTTCGCGCCTTGTCATGTCTCATTTTATGATATTTTATAAAAAAGTTCTTTAAAATAATACCTGATGGGATCACTATTCCACGTTATAAATCCATATATGAAACATATTATACCAAAAACGCTGACAGGTATGAGCATATGCGTGTAGAACCCTAGCCAAGCAAAATATAAAGCGACTTTTGCGCCAAAATATTCCTTAATGTTATCCAGAGGTTGCAAACTAAAAAACAAAATCATAATTTTTATAGCGCGTGTACATAAAATAAACTTCAAAAACACATACTGTATCCATTTTCTCAGCGTAGCCCATTCCTGCAGCAGGAAATCACGATCCGTATCCTGTGTTATGTAAAGCATAAAAAAATTAATCTAATGCAACTAGTTCAATACACTGTTGTAGACTTACATCATGCAACGGATATGCGCTGTGATATACACGATCCTGCAATAGTTTTTCAATACCTAAATTATCAGCTGTTTCTTCTCCCTCTATAAAATGCTGTCGTTCCAATATAAAATTAATTATAGAGTTTCGGACGCCAGCATCGAAGAAATGTGGTTGATCCCATTCGAATCTGTGAAACAAAAAAATGATCTATCAAATCCTACAATTGCAAAATGAAATCAAAAAAGCTTACAAATGCTGATAATTGCGTGAAAACTCAAAATGTATACGATACGGCCGTTCTGGACTAACGCTTAACCAACTAAACAAACGGCTGCAGGCAGTTGTAAGGCAATCTTTAATACGAAAATCGTCTTCCTTTATAAGTTCCTGGCCGGGTATCTGTAAGAAAGTTTTATATAAACATAAGTGAATCCAGTTTTATTTAACCACTCACCTTTTTCATTGGTAATTTAATTTTCAAAATTTCCGCATACCGGCAAAGCACCTCCAACGGTGCATGGATTTTTATAAAATGTATGCGTTGCGTATTATCGTGTTCTAAATGCAGACCTTCTTTAATTAAATTTGATTCGAATATCTCGCGTTTACGTCTATTCTCAGGTATATAATCATCATCGCCAACGTATGCCAAAACAAAATCAACACTGCGTTTACCATCTTGAAATCGTCGACGTGTCTTTAAGTTGGAAAATTGAAATTGATTACAATAAAATTGATTAAAATAATATTGCTACCGTAGAGACTAGAATTCTAAGTAAAAAAACTTAAACTACTATGCTACTAAATGTATTTAAAAATTTGTTGTAATTTACTAAAATAATTTATTGGCATAATTTTATTTGTGAAAACTTGAACAAATTGATTTTTACAGTGGTCCAAAGCTATGATCCTAGGCAAATGATTTTTATATGATATCCTCAACTAAAAGTACGTAACTTATCTTTAATAGAGTTTTACCAGCGCCTTCTTCCATTTTCTTTGAGATTGTTACACAATACGAAGCAAGCAAATACCACTTCGGACTGAGTAGGAATTGAGAAGCAAGGGTTCACTGATTTTCAAACTATCGATGGCCCGATCGTTACTATGGATAGTTTAGTAGCCTTTTAGATTATTTCCAGCAATTTCTTTAAACATATCAGTGTAATTAAATTAGTTTTTCAAGTTCAAGATCGAACTTTTGGCTCCTCATTGCCAAACACTTGCTCATCTGGGGTTAAATGTCTTTATTGTTCGTTGTTTATTTTATCTACATACAATTGATGGCGCAAATCTGATGTGTTTGCATCAAAACGTAAAGATTTTTTTTGGATTCTATACATTTTTCATTCAGCTTTGCTTTTTTGAAGATTTTGAACATTGCCACCTCTAAGTTTCACTATTTGGGTAGTTTTGGTATTTACTAGCAAAGGAAGTTTACTTAAGCAAAGTAAGTTTTTTATCGACTATAAATTCGATAGCTTTGGTTTTTTTTGACACTATCATGAGCATTGACGGCTCAGATTTCAATCTACCGATGGTTAGACTCCCGACAATCACAAGGATCGTATTGTGGTGAATGTTCGCAAGTATGTACCTTTCCTAACTTAATAACACTCCCACCACTAATTGACACGACAGAGATAGCGATGAATACGCTCATGAATGTAAGCATGAGAAAGAGAGATGGCACGAACGTTTACGAATACGAGGCAAAGAGGAGATGGCAATATCTACAACCGACCCTTCGAGAGCACAAAGAACGCACAAACTAGAAACTTCTAGGTGGGTAAGGTAGGTACTGTAAAAGGCAGTAAGCAAGCAAGGTAGGATAATAAGTTTCTGTCGAGTGCTGTACAGTGAACTAACCGTGCAGTTACATAACTCGTGAATTTGTACTGCAGATATTACTAGCATTTTAAGCGACATAAGCTATAATTATTTCTTTCGTTTATTTCATTTGCGCTGCATTCTCTTGTAATTCGCAAGCAGCCTATGAAATATTTCGAAGATATAGTTTATGTTTTGGAATCCCAAATCGGGAGGTTTTCACAGCGAAAATGAGGAAGCCAATCCCGCGCAATGTCTCAGAGGCAATAGTGCTCGCCCCCAATTAATACATACAAGGTGTAACAGGTGCTCCGCACCCCGTTCTATATAGAACAAATAATTTAAATAAATAAAATAATAATTAAATAAATACTAGAAAAGGGCTCCCTATACTAAACATGTGCTCCGCACACCCCCTTTTCCTCTCTAAACCAATAATATAATATAAATAATAAAATAAAATAAAAAATAACTCAAAAAAACCACTCGCCCTCTAAAAAGCTTAGACACTACCAAATGAAACTAGCTATTTGTAAACAGTATTGGAGCTTTTGTTTGTATGACTTCATAGCGATGGAACACAGGAGGAATAATGAAATTGGTTACAGTTTTTATTGAAAACTATCGATGGTGATTCGATCGAAAAATTTGACACTTTTTATTACGTAGAAGAGCCGATTTTAAAAAAGGTTAAACAGGAAACACCGTCTACTTGTAAAGAAGTGAGATATTTGTGCTTAACGATTTATATGCACTATGCGAAACTTTTAAAATTATTCGTGCGTTTGAATATAAATCTTTCGCATATTTACAATCATTTCTATTACGATTGTCGATCAAAGTGGCTGTCTACCTCTCTGTAGTGTTAACAATAAACAGCTAGAAGGACGACTAAGCACTGAGAATGTAATAAATTGGAGTGGACTATTTTTAAATTATTAAAAAACCGCTAGTCGACGAATCGTCTTTCCAGTAAGCTTGAGTATCGCCAATTACAATAGGTGCTAATATTGTATTCATGCAATGCATTCAATTTTTTCTACACTAAAATAAATATAATTTAAACTCGTAGTTTTAAGCACAATTACTAACCAACTCAATACTAAAATTAAATAATTGTTTATCTTACATATTTATGTAACTAGGTAGTATGTGTTTTAAAAAGAAAAACTAGGATTAATATAAAAGAAAAGGAAAAAATTGCCATTACCCGTTCCCGCAAGCGATCAAGCATTTCGTAACAAAATTCAAATCACGAGTGTGTGGAAAAAAATACATATTTAATTAAAAATAGTTGTTCAGTACGTTTTTTAATAAATAGATTTATATATATATATTTTCAATTATTAATAATGAAGTACTTATTATGATGATAAAACGGGGAATGGATATATCGACGGCTGAGTGGAAGATCACCATATTTCAAAATATTTTTCAAAAACGTCCCATCTTAGAATTTTTTTCAAGAACGCCCTAGTATAATAATTTGGTTTAAGAATGCCCTATCTCAGAAAGTGTTTCAAAAACGCCCTATCTGAACGATAATTCAATACATTTTTAGTTGAGATAGGGCGTTTTTGAATCAAATTCTCATATAGGGTGTTGTTGAAAAAATTTCTGAGATTGGGCGTTTTTGAATCCAATTCTGAAATAGAGTGTTCTTTAAAGAAATTTTGATATAGGACGTTTTTTAAAAAATATTTTTAAATAGGATGATCTTCCGCTCAGCTGGCGATAAGTGTATGATTAGTAGATCAAATTGAAAAGAAAATGTTTAGGGTGAAGCATAAGTAAGTGTCTTGAATATAAGTAGATTCCTAAAAACATAGAACCACCTTAGGAAATATTTAATTTTTAAAAATATCATAGATTGTGAAATTGCGTTTCGTAATTTGTATTGAATTCGATTTTTAGCGTACTAAGTTACTTCATTATCCATATAGATGCATGGCGAGTTAATGTTTGTGTAAGAAAACTAAATAGGCGATTTGAATGTGCTATCCAGACCTATTAAATTTGATTAATAATTGGTAATCAATTAATTAGACGGCTTTTTTAATTGGCTAAAAATGTTGGCAACAACAGTTTTTTGAAAAAAAATTTTTTTTTGGGTTTTGGGGAGTGTTTTTGTTTGACCAAAAATTTACCCTTTCGCCATTTTTTAAGGGTTTTTTCAGCATACGTGCAAAAATGTTTTCGATGAAAACGAATTTGTCTCATATTTCATGTCCTACTTAAAATTATGCGCTAAAAACGCGGGCGATAACAGTTTTTTGAAAAAAAAATTTTATTTTCGGGTTTTGGAAAGGCGATTTTTCGACCAAAACAAGTCCCAAAACCCGAAAATAAAATTTTTTTTCAAAAAACTGTTATCGCCCGCGTTTTTAGCGGACATTTTTGGGTCGGACAGGGTATACATGAAAATTTTAAAATCAAACGAAAATTTTTTTAGTAGGTCATGAAAAAAAACCATAAAATTAAAGTCGAAAAAAGTCAAAAAATGAAATTTCGCAGGCTCGAAATTTTTTTTTTTTTGGGTATGCGTAGTAGAACTTTTTTCCTGAGCCCAAAACCCTCGAAAAATCGATGGCGCGATATCGGTTAATAAATCGACCCAGTCTAGTGACTAATCAAATAAATTTGCTTTTGGCTAATCGAAAATTGTATGACTCGAGTGAATTTTTTTTTTTTTTTTAATCTCAAATTAGTTAACCAATTATTTGAGTAAATGAAGAATTGAGTTATCAAAATTTTATGCAATTCATTAAAAACATTTAAAAACTAGAACTGTGTCTTTATATACTAGCTTGATTAAATGGCTATATTGAATAATCAATTGTAAAATTAATCGATAGCTTGATTATTCAAAATATTGATAAATCAAACCGAATACTGCCGAAGAAATTTCAAAACTGTGTGGTTAATCAAATAAATTGGGACTCGATTTTTTTGGCTAAGAGAAAATGCCTATTTGATTGTTCAAAAATTATAATTTTGTAAACGAAGAATTGTTTGATAAAAAGGTTTATTTACCGAATAATCGTACCAACCTAAACAAAACTTAAACAGAAAACTTCAGCAAGGAAAGAAAATTAATTAGAAATTATTTGATTTCAGGAAGAAAAATAATAACAAATTATTTGATAGTCAAACCGGATATTTAAATGCGCTGAAGAAAAATTATTTGAATTTTTTTTATTTATATATTTCCTGAGATTTTTCTTTAAATAGTTATAAAGGTATTAAAATATTTTCTGAGATTTTTCTTTAAATAGTTTATACAAGTGCTTTGTAGAAAAAATTAAAATGAAAAAAAAAAAATTACACATTCAACACACATTGCATAGTTAAATTGTTTATAAAAAAAAAACATATTCAATAATTTTCACCGCATACCAAAAGCTGTGTTTCAAGTACATATGTATAAGTGTGATAAGTTGTACAAAATTGAATTTTATATGTACACAGGAATATTTAAAAAAACAGACAAAAAATAATTCTTTAAAAAATTATCCTCAAAAAAAATAAAATTTTAATTAAGAAAATGATGTAAGCCTTATGATTTTTAGACATGTATGTATACAAATTTTAGATATGTATAAAAAAAATATTTAAGCGTTCATAACAAGAAGTATATGTCAGCTATTTAAAATGTTTACCCTAAATTTCCACTGGGAGTACGTAATTGGCAATTTCTTATCTTTACTAGTATTTGTGTTACTTTGTAAAAGACGTTTAGAGACCTCATCCACATTAAGATGCGGTGTGCTGTTGCTTTTACTGCCGGCAGTGTTGTTGCCATAAACATTGGTACGTCCATTGTGCATTGCCATCACTTGCGCCGCAATAGCAGCATCCGCTTGATCACCACCGCCGCCGCCACCACTACCGGGGCCGCTACCGTTATTTGCATTATTATTGTAGTTTTCTAAAGCTGATGAATGTCGATAATTTGGATTGTACGGCAAACGACTGTTCGGATTATTTTGTGCCGTCGTCGTTGAATTATTTTTATTGTCATTATCTAAACGTAAACTGCGGCGCTTTGAAGGTGTATCTTCACCGACTAAATCCACCGCTGAATGATAGATTGTGTTGCGTGATTGTGACAATGATTTGCGGTGTGCAGCAGCGACAGCGGCAGCAGCTTCAGAATCGGCCAAAGAGATTGTATCAAAGTATAAACTCTCCAAATCGTCCATTTCTGATTCGGGATATTCAAAGTCGTTTGTGCGCACTGTGGGCAAAGAAACGTAAAAATGTGATTAATTTATGATAAATAATTTTTTTTTTTAAATCTCGCACCAATGTGATTCAAGAAATTTATTAGTAATTAGGCAAAGCGCATGCACAAAAACAGCGAACAAAACTTATGCAATGTGATTTATGAGAATAAATGTATGTATGTACATAGATACAGTGCCGGACATAATTATTGGTACAGTCCTTTTTAGCAATTTTCACAAATTTTGACCTTGATAAAATTATTTTAACAAAGACTAGATAAAAGCACGTGTCAATGTCTAATGCAAGAACTAAAAATTTTGTTTTAAAAATCTACACAAAAATTCGCCAATATTCCAAGTAATTTATAAAAATTTTAAACTTGTTTAACAGAATTTTTAGAATTTTGGGGTATACAGTTTTGTTGTCCATTAAATTTTAGTATAATAAGGTGTTAAAGTTAAGTTCGTGACACATTTTGCTGATTTTTGGCAATTTTTTTTTCTTGGCGACTTTTGTATTTTCCTCGATACAAGTTTATGAATGCAATTTATGTTCTAGGAAAGAAAACACTTTAGCTCGTTGTTTCCTCTTTTTATTCGAGGCTCTGCCATACAATCAGCCGCCGTAGTGAGACATCAACGATCTTCGAATTGCTTCCTAAGTTTCCATTTGTTTGCATTTTCCTAATAACTCCGGAGATTTTCAAATAAACAGGTTGTTATTAAAGATTATATACAATTTGTATATATTTTGTTGCAAATAATTACTGACTTAACTAAAAGAAATGAAGTCAGTAAGTGACTTTTTAAATGATTATGGGTCTCTTTAAAAAAATCTGTACTTTACTTTTGAGTCTTTAGTCAAAAATCTAGTCCATGACTACATTCGAAGTTAAAGACATTGATTGAGACTTTAACTGATTTCATCTGTGTATGAGTACATTCCTTTACAACCCTGGTAGGAGTACATAATTTATTGAATTTTTTAATTGTAGCAGATATTTTGTTTTTAATTAAAAAATCTTATTTTTTTAAAAAAGGATAAACGACTGTCTTATAATTTATAACGCTGTGCACATTTTTTCGCCGGGTACGTTTGTACGCAACTTCCAAATTTGGTACTTTTTTGCCATTTTTACTTCAACGCAACTCCGATGACACTGCTACAAATATCAAACCTGCATTTGAATGACTACAAAAAATGATTTAGTCATAATGTTGTGTCTCTTTCACTCTCCTGCTTTACTGGCAGTAGAAGTGAAGTGTTACCACTTGTATCAACTTATACGTAGGAGTCTTTCTCTGTCATACGTCGCATTGATATTTTTAGAAAAAGTTGTAAAGAGGTACCACTATTTGTTTGTGATAAAAAATTGCACCAGCAAGTAGTGCTAATGAAATTAAAATTATTATCATATTTGTCTTAGTTCTGAAGCGGAAAAATAAAGATGGATAGGTAAGTTTTATAATGGAAGGAATATGCGCAAGCAAATGAATGGAATTGTGGACATTTTAATTTATTTATTTATTTCTATTCATTATAGAGTATATTTAGAAGAATAAAATGTTATATGTTTTTAGTTTTTTATGTTTATACATACACACATGTATATTAACCCCAGTTTCTGTGTAAATTTATGTCAGCAGATGAACTGCCTTAAACTGTTTTAATAAATGTTATATAGTTTGCCTAGCAAATTATTTTGGTAGGTGTTTTTTTTTTGGTTTGGTACGAATTTTGGTACGCAAAATTTTAGGCAAACGGCAACCGTGGTGCCATCTATTAAGTTTCACTACGAATCTCAAATTATAAGGCGTATGTTGAAATTGTATAAGCATTATATAAGGAGCGCATTTTGTTATATATGGTAAGAGGACAGATGAAACATTTTGATACACTTCGAAATTTTTCGGTGTGCCACTTAATTTAATTAACACCAAAAAGATATAAATTTAAATAAATTTGGAAGCGTAACATTTATGAAGGCTCATTAGGGTATGCGTAGCTTTCATTTCATTATTTTATTTCTCACTCCTATACTGGCTTACAGTGACAGGCAATTGTTATAGCGCTATTTCAACTTTTCTTATAATTTATAACAGAAAAGTTAAGACAGCTGTGTCAATTGTTAATATTCGTTAGCCAGAATCTACATAATTGTAAGTTTCTGGAAATATTGACTGATTCAAACCTTAACAGTTTACGCAGATTTCGTCAAAGCTCCTGTCAATCTTAATACTTTTTTAAAATTAATATTGAGGGCTGTTAATAAATACAATATATTTATAATAATAATTTTGATATAATATTTAGTGATGCACCCTAATGTTGATATATATGCATATTATTGTTTCTGTAATTTATGTTGGTTACAAATGTTTTTATTTACTTATTTGATTCTGTACAATAAAAATATTTATTCCATACTAGAGGGCCCGCAGACTTTATCCTGCCCAGAAATTTACCTGCATGGATCTAGAAATATTGCCTATCCCTATTCCTATCGCTTTACAACTTTCATATTTATTCATCTTTTAAACCTTCTCTGGACTTCTACAAATAATTCTAGACAAATATTAGCCAAATCGGTCCAGCCGTTCTCGAGCTTTAGCGAGACTAACGAACAGCAATTCATTTATATATATATAGATAGATAGATATACAGGGTGGCTGATGAATTTTGCTACATTAAGAAACTCAAATAATTTTTTTTTTAGTGTATGGAATTCATTTTTCTTTTATTCGTGTTAAAGCTAATTAAATTTTATTAAATATAGCTTAATTAGTTTTAAAAATAATGGAATTTAAATGCCCCGCCTGCTCGTCGATGCATGTGCGGCATCTTACCAAAAAGTTGTTCATTACTGCTTGGAGAGTTGAGACAGGAATAGCCGCAATTGTTTCTCGAATGGATTGCCTTAGTTCATTCAAATTTGTTGGTTTTGCTTTGAAGACTTCCTGTTTGCAATAACCCCACAAGAAAAAGTCAGATGCAGTAAGGTCAGGCGACCTGGGTGGCCAACGGAATGTGGAGTTTCTGGATATCAGCTTATTGGGAAATTTTCTTCGCAATTCTGTCATAACAGGTTGGGCTATATGAGGAGCTGCACCATCTTGCTGAAACCACACAGAGTTGAAAGAAATTCTCATTCGGCGTAATTCTGGATAGAAAAACTCTCTCAACATGCTCAAGTAACGGTCTCCAGTAACCGTAACGGTGTGACCGTTTGCTTCGAAGAAGAAGGGCCCGACAATGCAGCGTGATGAAACTGCACACCACACTGTGACACGAAGTGGATGCAATTCCGTCTCATGGAGTATCTGTGGGTTGGAAGCACTCCATATTCGACAATTTTGTTTGTTTATGTTGCCGTTTAAATCGAAATGGGCCTCGTCAGACATGAAAAGACAGTTCAACATGTTTCCATCCTCTTCCACCATTTGAAGCATCTTCTGGCAAAATTCCAAGCGAATCGGCAAGTCTGCAGCGTTCAGTTTGTTGGCCATTTGAATTTTATATGGGAATAAGTCCAAATCTTTGTGCATAATTGACTGTAATGACTGTCTGCTTACACCCATTTGAGCAGATAAGCTTCTTGTCGAAACACGTGGATTGTTTTGTATGGCAGCAGCTACAGCAGCGATTGTTTCCTCCGTTCGAACTGAAGGGTTTCGATGGTAAGGTCTTCTGTTGACTGTCCCATGCTCGGCAAAATTGTTTACAAGTCTTATTATGGTCCATCTGCTCGGAGGATTACCGCCAAACGTGCGCCTATACTCTCTTTGAACCGAAACTACGGACTCCAGTGCGTGATAGCGGCGGACAATCCAAATTCTTGTTTCAGTGTCCCAGTTATCCATTTTTGTTAAATGTAAAAGTCAATCTGCAAAATAAAAAAAAATTAACCAGATTCATTAAATAGAAAAAAAGTTATTTAATTTTTTTTTGGTAGCGGCTTTCATCAGCCACCCTGTATTATCACTGAGCAGCTGAGCGCATACACAATGCCCCATTTATGTACATATGTAGCTCTAATTTTTTCCAAGAGCTGTATTGTTCATATAAATCTAATTATAAAACGGTGAGCTATTTTCGTAGAGCAATAAACTTGAATCGTTCATATAGCAGCAAGCTGCGATTTGTCCAAATGAAAATGGAGACATAACAGAAATCGGGTGTTATTGTTGCTATTTACAACACTAGGGCAGATCGCAAATATGCTGGAAAACTTTCCTGTGACGAATGTTAGTAAACAACTAAATTTGTTAAAACTTTCGATTTACTATATCTGATTATCTCTAATCAAAAGCCGTTGAAGATATTATAATCAAATTCCCTTTTTACAAAGAATGTTTTGGAGTAATGTGAACGAAACCAGTTAAGGGCCAGTCCACTTTTATAAAAAAAAAAACTTTAAAGTGATCACTTCTAATGTGTCCGCTTCTTCTATAGCAGATTATTCCACAAAACTTTAAAAATAATGATTTCATTACGGTTACTGATTACTGTGAAATTGAGCGAAATCGGTGGAAGGCAACGCCCACTTTTTAATGCAGTTCTAAGTGTAAAAGATATAGGATTTTATGGCAGTATGAGTCTCGCCGTCACACTTTTCTGTATACAAATTTTATTTGTTTGCCTGTTTCAACAACATCTTATATCAACATTTAATTTAAAAAGGCCATATTTCAGCGAATATATATCGAATTTTCGTTTCTATAGAGCAGTTTGAAACTCATTCTGATAAAGAGTGTTCTGAGATAGGGTGTTGTTAAAACAAATTCTGAGATAAGACATTTTTTCCACTCAGTCGGCGATATCACTCTCTGTTTCACGCAAACTTAGACTTCTTTACGTGTTCTACTTCATTTTAATTCAAGTATTTTTAATAGAATTCTAAATATATACTTCTGCTTACTCCAAATTAGAAAAACAAGCGGAGAAAATGGGATTGGTGGTGAACGAGGGCAAAACGAAGTACCTTCTGTCATCATGCAAAGAGTCAGCGCATTGGCGCCTTGGCAACCAAGCCACTGTTGGCAGCAATAATTTCGAAATAGTAAAGGACTTCGTTTACCTGGGAACCAGCATTAACACCAACAGTAATGTTAGCCTAGAAATCCGACGAAGAATCACTCTTGCAAACAAATGCTACTTCGGACTGAGTAGGCAATTGAAAAGTAAAGTCCTCTCTCGACGAACAAAAATAACACTCTACAAGTCACTCATCGCACCCGTCCTGCTATATGGTGCAGAAGCTTGGACACTAACAACACCTGATGAGGCGGCTCTGGGAGTATTCGAGAGAAAGGTTCTTCGAAAGATTTGTGGACCTCTACGCGTTGGCGACGGCGAGTACCGAAGAAGATTTAATGATGAGCTGTATGAACTTTACGCAGACGCCGACATAGTTCAGCGAATTAAAACACAGCGGCTTCGCTGGCTAGGCCACGTAGTGCGAATGAGCGAAGATGCTCCAGCCCAGAAGGTATTCTTATCGGCACCCGCCGGTGGAAGCAGAGGAAGAGGGAGACCACCACTCCGATGGAAGGACCAAGTGGAGACCGATTTGCGATCCCGCGGTGTTTCCAATTGGCGCCAGTTGGCGCAACGAAGAAACGACTGGCGAGCTATGTTGGACGGTCAAAATCGCCCAGGCGGTTAGATGACCATTTAAAGAAGAAAGAAATATAGTATGTATAATTAAAACAAAATTATAAAGTTTGGAAAAATTCGATAGTCGTTGAAACATACTGAAAAAAGTCTGATGAGTGTTATTTGGAATAAAATTTTTTTTTTTTGATTTTTGGAATTTTTAATGAAATTACTAACGACATTTAAAAAAAAATTCTGAGGCGGTGAGTACAATAACTACCCTAATATCCTTATTTGAATGTACTAAAAACGTATTTGTTTGTGTATGCGAGTCTCTTGATACAATGAATGGTAATTCTATAAGGCGACAGAGCGTAGCGCAATTGAATCTTAAATTGTGATTTCAATGATCATTGCCAGATTTGCCGGTGACAAGTATTCATACATATTTGTTGTAAAGTAAGGTAAAAAATTAGAGAAACATTACCCTACCAACCACGGCTATCCACTTTTTGTAATTTTCTTTTTGAATTCCAAGACCATCTCTATTTTTTCCTCCTCCATACCAACACCAACGCATATTTCTGGGATATTTTTCTTAAACAAAAATCATTATGATTTTTCACTATTGCTATTTCTATTAGTGTGAATGAAATAGTAAGATTTTAGTAACTAAAAACAAAGCCATAACAAAGGGAAATTAAACAGCTGTTTCCATGAATTAAAGCTTCTGTCAAAATAAGAAATATATTTTAAAATGTTTGTTCAAAATTTGTTATTCAATAAAAACAATCAAGTAAGTACTATAATTTGAAGCCATTATTAATAATATTAATATTGCTAATAAATTCTATGATTTTAAAGGGGGCAGTCGAAGATAACCGATAACGCCCTAAATTCAACAGCCAAGATGTAGAGGCGGTTAGCAGTCGTCCGTGAAGTGCGTCTATCTTCGCAATTGGTAAGAGCTAGTCGAACCCTTTGACGTTATAACGAGTTTACGTATATACGCACTGCGCTGGACATTTTGTAGGCTGTTAAGATATTGGTTCGTTCCATAGGCTTTCTCCCATACCATAGAGCCATATGTCAGCACCGGTCGCATCTGTAGTACCATCTTCTGTTTAAGACGCCATTGTCATTAAACATCTATTTATAATTATGGAAATCTATTTCTAATTATGGAATAATGGCCTTGGAATAGCAGTGCCCATATACACAACGCCACCTAAACTTTGTGGTGTCCTGCACACAGCGTACCTGTTGCGTAGGAGGAGCGACACTAGGCATCGTACGAATTGATCTTCAAGGCTCGTTGGAGTCCAAAGGGGCCTTATTAGGGGTTTTGTTTTCTTACACAAGTATTTTTATTTAGTTTCTATATTTAATTGGATCCTAACTAATTTTTCTTCTCTTTCTCTCCGTATAGAGAAGTGACGTAATGGAACCAATGACCCCTTTGGTTTAGCCTTCCAGCTGGTCACCCTCTCCTCCATAGCGGGCGCTCTTGTAATTTAGTTTATTTTCATTTTGTTTGTTTTAATTTTTTAGATTTCATTTCATTTCATTTCATTCCATTTCATTTCATTTTTTACATTTCATTTCATTTCATTTGATTTCACTTCACTTTATTTTATTTCGTTTGATTTCATTTCATTCATGTTTTCGTTTGATCCAATTTCATTTCACTTAATGTCATTTCATTTCATTTTTGTTTATTTCATTTAATTTTTTTACATTTCATTTCATTTGATTCCACCTCATTTTATTTATTTCATTTGATTTCGTTTCATTTAATTTAATTTAATTTTATTTTATTTTATTTCATTTCATTTAATATCATTTAATTTCATTTAGTTTTACTTCATTTTATTTTATTTCATTTTACTACATTCATTTCATTTCATTTTACTTTATTTATTCAACTTTGGTTTAGTTAGGTGTCTATGTATTATATATGTAAATATTTACTATGTGAAATACATTTTTTTATAAATAAATAAAAATATCAAAAAAAAAAAACCTTTTTTGAAAATTGATTGGAAATTTTTTTATAGATTTATGGGTATAGAATTTAACAGGATGGCAACCCATGCAGTGCCTAAAAGTATGCAATCTTTGCTGTGCTATCCGGTTTGTTTTGGGAAATTTTTTAGTTAGAGAAGTGCAGCTATGTTATTTCTTAATGGCGTTTCAGAATGAGTGCGATGCGTAATCACATGTACACGCCATATGCAAGGGGAAAGTGGATAATATCTGCACGCCGCCCATACAAAACTATCCACTTTTTTATCTTCATTTGTGGATAGCGCGACCTATGTTTTATCCATTTTTTTATCTGCGTATGGTTGGTAGGGTATAAATAAAGTGACACAGCAGACAAGCATACACACATATTTTATAATTAGTAGAGTGTGGTGAAAAAGCAAACATACAAATATCATTAGCTCTAAGAACTTGCAAGTTTTTCATTGTTATCTGATAATGATGTAGAGAGTTATTCGGATTATAGTTAACACTGACAGATAAAGCATTGGTAAACGATTATGAGTTTTAAGCCACTTCTTTATTCCAAGTCATGCCTAAGAATATTTAAGGGGAATAAAAAGGCATATAGTATAAAGTATCGCCAAGAAAAAGATTCATACATACCTACAACATTTTTTTGCTAATAATTTAATATGTGAAAAAGAAAACATGGCTATTTAAGGGAGGTGTAGATCTATATTTTTAAGTAGAAATGGCGTTAGTTGAATGAAATGCTGAGTTTCGCAAATTTTTCCGGGAAGAAAAATATATTATGAACTGACTTATAAATTGCAAATAGTGAGGTATCCTGATGGCATTTGTCTTAAAACCAAATGTAGTTGCCGTTTTTATACAAGAGTTAGTGCTCTTGATAATCGATTAATCGACTTACAGTAGTTGTTTCAAAAAATAATCGACTATCACTAATGGACTAGTTGTTTGCATTCGACTATTATTTTACTTACTGGTTAATATATTCGAATAATCGATTAGCCGCATAATAGATTGTAAACAAGAGCCCTAAGAATTATTATACAGGGTGGCTAATGAAAGCCGCTACCAAAAAAAAATTAAATAACTTTTTTTCTATTTAATGAATCTGGTTAATTTTTTTTTTATTTTGCAGATTGACTTTTACATTTAACAAAAATGGATAACTGGGACACTGAAACAAGAATTTGGATTGTCCGCCGCTATCACGCACTGGAGTCCGTAGTTTCGGTTCAAAGAGAGTATAGGCGCACGTTTGGCGGTAATCCTCCGAGCAGATGGACCATAATAAGACTTGTAAACAATTTTGCCGAGCATGGGACAGTCAACAGAAGACCTTACCATCGAAACCCTTCAGTTCGAACGGAGGAAACAATCGCTGCTGTAGCTGCTGCCATACAAAACAATCCACGTGTTTCGACAAGAAGCTTATCTGCTCAAATGGGTGTAAGCAGACAGTCATTACAGTCAATTATGCACAAAGATTTGAACTTATTCCCATATAAAATTCAAATGGCCAACAAACTGAACGCTGCAGACTTGCCGATTCGCTTGGAATTTTGCCAGAAGATGCTTCAAATGGTGGAAGAGGATGGAAACATGTTGAACTGTCTTTTCATGTCTGACGAGGCCCATTTCGATTTAAACGGCAACATAAACAAACAAAATTGTCGAATATGGAGTGCTTCCAACCCACAGATACTCCATGAGACGGAATTGCATCCACTTCGTGTCACAGTGTGGTGTGCAGTTTCATCACGCTGCATTGTCGGGCCCTACTTCTTCGAAGAAAACGGTCACACCGTTACGGTTACTGGAGACCGTTACTTGAGCATGCTGAGAGAGTTTTTCTATCCAGAATTACGCCGAATGAGAATTTCTTTCAACTCTGTGTGGTTTCAGCAAGATGGTGCAGCTCCTCATATAGCCCAACCTGTTATGACAGAATTGCGACGAAAATTTCCCAATAAGCTGATATCCAGAAACTCCACATTCCGTTGGCCACCCAGGTCGCCTGACCTTACTGCACCTGACTTTTTCTTGTGGGGTTATTGCAAACAGGAAGTCTTCAAAGCAAAACCAACAAATTTGAATGAACTAAGGCAATCCATTCGAGAAACAATTGCGGCTATTCCTGTCTCAACTCTCCAAGCAGTAATGAACAACTTTTTGGTAAGATGCCGCACATGCATCGACGAGCAGGGGGGGCATTTAAATTCCATTATTTTTAAAACTAATTAAGCTATATTTAATAAAATTTAATGAGCTTTAACATGAATAAAAGAAAAATGAATTCCATACACTGAAAAAAAAATTATTTGAGTTTCTTAATCTAGCAAAATTCATCAGCCACCCCGTATATTAAATTATTTTTATTTGTTAAAATTTTTAATTTTTTCCTCTAGTAGGTACCATTTACTTGGGGTGAACAATTTCAATAAAAAACTTGAAAATTAATATGAAGGAAAAGAGAGTTCTGTTGAAAAGGCTTTGATCCTGGGGTGTTCTTGGGCAGCAGTCCCCCCGGGTGAATCGGAAAATAATAACATTGTTTTATAACATATTTTATTATTTCCTGCTTTATTACAAAAATACTAAATTCAGTCTGAACTATTGTAGAAAGAAGATAATAAAAGTAATGCTGCATAAAAAAACTGCGACATTTCGACTGAAAAAAATAAAAATGAAATTCTAACTTTTATTTTTCACCTAAAATGTGCATTAGACTGGTCAAACAAAAATTGTAATTTATTTAAATTTCATAGACGTACATTAGACTGGATAAAAAAATCTAAATATTAATATTTATTTATAAGATATGAAGATAGGAGTGTACAATTCCAGTGTAAAACCAAGCACAAAGAAAAACAAATTAAAGAATAAGAAACGAATGAAGGCGAACTCACTTACAGGTGATATCAAGGCGAATTCAGTACAAGGTGGCATTATCCAATCAGCTGATAGCTACTTTTTTCTCTAAACAAATTTCACCGCAGTGGCCGCCGTGGTGTGAAGGTAGTGTTGCCGGCCTACCACACCGAAGGTCCATGGTTCGAGCCCTGGTACAGGTAACATCAAAAGTGATTTGAAAAAAGTTTTTCAAAACGGGGTCGCCCCTCGGCAGTGGTTTGGCAAACTCTCCGAGTGTATTTCTGCCATGACAGGCTTCTCAGCAAAAATTCGTCTCCTTTGTAGATGCCGTTCGGAGTCGGCAAAAAACTGTAGGTCCCACCAATTTGTAGGGAAAAATTCAAATCGGCACACCACAAATTGGAAGAGAAGCTTGGCGCAAAAAATCTCTTAGGAGGTTTATGATGATATACCTGTTGTATATCGCGCCATAGAGAGAGATAGAGAAATTTCACCGCAGTACGATTTTGACATTAGATCCATTAATTACAAAAACAAAATACATGGAAAATGTGTGTCTGTATGTTTGTAATTCGCCTTGCTTCCACCTTATATTGAATTCGCCTTGGGTGATATCATACGAAGATATTTAACAAATATAACTATATAAGTAATAACAATAAAATACATGCGAATGTATGTAAACAAATACCTATGTATTTATGTATGTACAGCTGTGTTCAATATAATAGTAGTGAAATTATATTGGATATCGTTCGACGAAATAAGAAGCTGAGATTTTAATAATTTTAATTTAAAATATAGCGAATTCCATAACCGAAACCACATAAAAAGAAATATTATAGTTAACACAACCCAGGAAAGTTAGTTAAAATATGGCCATACGAATCTGCAAATTTTTTGGCAGAATTCATAGAAAGTTTTTGAGTATGCAGTTCTGTAGCCTAATTAATTTTAGTATAACATTGTGCAAGTTAGAGCTCGCTCAAACAATTTTCTGAATTTTTCGTCAAGACTGTGGAGTGACTTCTTTAATACAACGCATGAAGAAAAATAAAAATCCTTGACAAAAAAAATTCTAAAAATTCAAGGGAAATTTTGAGGTACTTCTAAGTTGCATATTATCATGATAAAATTGAATGAGCTATAAAACTGCGTACTCAAAAATTTTGAAATTTTTATTTCAATTTTTAAAAGTTTAATCAACTTTCGTGAACTTTGTGTAAACTTTAAAATTTTTTTTTATCCAATTTAATTTCACTACTATTAAATCGAACACAACTGTATATAAATAAATAATTATTTTAGTATGTATGGGTGAATGTGTTGTATGAACAATGTGTTGCTAAATAAAGCCGAGTGCAGGCGAATACAATTTCTTTTGTGCGTACTAAATTTATTTCTTGTATAAGAATTTTGTTTTTTCGTTTATCCATTGATTTGCATTTATTACCCGCTGAATACATGTTTGTTGTTGTGTTGCTTTGTTGAGGTTGAGCGGCCTTTGAGGTCAGTTTAAACGCGCTACACCGCTTGAATCGATATAAAAGCAGTGACGCCGGTATTAACCTAAAAAATTTAGAGGCGTGAAGAAGAAGCAGTAGAGTATATACCCTTTTGTCTCACGACACTAAAATATTTGAAGTATGCGAGGATATGCGATGATATTGTTGTTTTATCTGCACTATTATTGTTTAGTAATCACCCACTATTATTTAGAAAATTTATTACAGAAGTGTATAAATAATGTAATGTTTCTTTATTGAAGCACACGTCTGCAGTATTATTATCGTCTAATCATAATAATATTCGTGAACATTACACTGTGTATTATAGTCATGATTGTAAGCATCATCATCATCTTCAGCATCAATAAGAATCTAATTCACTGAAATTGTGTGTCTGAGCACGTTCAACGGAAATGGCATGAAAGCACATCTGTTTGCCCATGCAAAAGTGTTTTTGATATTTATCATAATAAAATTTATTTTGTTACAAAAAAACGTATTTGGCACACAAATAAAAAATTTAAGAAGTTTTGTGAACAACATCACAAAAGAAATCATACATTATATAGAGACATATCATCAAGTGGTTGTGCATGGTGGACACACATTTATTCTCTCTATGCAGAAGTATATAAAAATAAATTTAGTAGTTTTTTTCCGCCTACTGACACTAATCTCTTTTTTAAATTTTTTACCCTTCTTTTATTTAGACTTTGAATGTTTTTTTGCGTTTTGCTATGGCATCTCCCAATGTACACTTACTCACACTTCTAATGGGACAAGGTTTTTTCTTCGAAGACCTGAGTGGACCCTTACTCTGTGATTCTGTACGAAAGACTATTCTAATCGAAAGCAAAAATCGATTGTAATACACATTGCCTATCTGTATTTCGTTCGGTGTTCGATAAGAGTAGGCATCACTGTTTCATAAATTTCCAGCATAATGTAAAACACAAAAACACATTGCATAAATGCTTTGGAAAGGGAGTGCGCAAAGGCTGCTGTGCGATGAATAGGAAAGAGATACGAAAAGCGTTAAAAAATTGTATGAAACAATTGATGCCTACAATTGTTACTGATGTATAGATGGTACATACCTACATAGATTATGGAGGAAGAATTTAGCAAGAATTGACGAGCTCCAGTGACAATCGAAGGTAATAGAACTAATTTTCTTCCAGCCAACAATGAGATAGGAATTGCTACTGCTTCAAAAATAACAACAGGTAAACAAAAATTATTAAACCGATGAAGTAAGCGAAATTTGATCGGACGATCCCAAAGAAGGTTGATCCTGCAAACTACAATAGCGGTAATTCTATAAGACGGCATGTAACTGCTAAAACACTTCCAGAAATATCGGAAAAGGCATCAATTGATGAGTTTTGAACTCGGTATAAATAATCCTAAATCAAAGCTTCGATAATATTTGCAATCAAAGTTGAACATAGTGCATTTTAGTCGCCTCTTACGACCAGTATGCCTGCCTCGGGTATATTCCAAACCCCTAACCCGCAGGGGTAATTAGTGGTGGGTTAATACACGGACTGAGATATTAAAAAGGAATTTGAAATCTCTCTAGTTTATCAAAATTTCGCTCGAGTTCACATTGATCCAGTTGGGGAAAGTTTCTCGTATTTGCATCGGAGACTAAATTCGTGGGTAGTTTTGTGCTTTTTCATTGTTTCGATCAGATGTAACGTTGTTTTTTTTTTGTTTTGAATTTGAAAATCATGCCCATTTTTTTATTCCATTTCTTATATGAGCCACTGTATATCTATTAGTATACTATGTTTTGCCCACGTTCTTTTTTATATATTTTACTTCTAAGCATGCAAAAACAACACAAGTTTTTGAAAACTCATTCGTATGACCAACCGGCAAACGCTCGAATGCACGCCGATATCAAGCTAGAACAAATTTTCGAAATGTAGCGCGCACTCCAACCGATGTTTACATACTAAATAAATGTTTTATTTTCGAAATGTTCCAATGCTCCAACAGCATACTCAGCAGCAGCAGAGCTCCATTGTTATTAGCGATGGCGTTGGCTCCGATCGGCGTTTTTATGGTCAAGTGTGCTGCTGCAGACGCAGTCGTCGTCATTTTTGACGTTGGATTGGGCTAGAGCCCACTAATATTTACGATTGACGGCGTTAGCGCCGCGCTTTGCCTTTCATTTATTATTAATTGTTGATCTCTTCACTGAATCGCTTTCAGTTAGTTGCAAAGCGTATTGTCTCTCAATGGCTTGTGCTCACCGGTACGCGTCTTAGCAGAGTACATAAAAGTTTTCAGCATAGTGTTTTCAAACAAGTATTTTTAGGTTATCATTCCGAAAGCGTTGTTTCAAATAAAGATAGGCATTAAATGAAAATCTTGATCTTTATCCCGTTGCGCCTACACTTACAACATGGTTAGGTCGTAGTTAATGGTATGTCTGACACAATTTGGATAAGTAAGGGTTGTTGTTGTTGTTATTAACAGTGCAGGCGACCTAATGGGCACGATCCCTCTAAAGATACTTTAAAATGGATATACATTAGAGCGGGTCAAATTGTATGGATGGATTTTTTTTCATCAGGAGTATAGCAAAAACGATGGTTCTAAGAAAAATTGCTGAAGACACCATAGCTCTAAGTCCGTTTTCGAGTCCCCCACTTTTGCAGGATAGATATTTTGCGATATGAATGTAGGGTTTGGCCAAACAAATCTTCATAGCTTCTTCATACTTTAAAGGTATTTTACGTACATTTCAGAAACTGTATTAATATCTATAGTGTTTTTGAATTTTAGTAGAGATATCAGGCTTAAATTATGATAAATTCGCCTAAAATGAACTTTTAACAAATTTCTTATGGAACATTTTTTTATTCTTTATAAAATAAGTTCAGAACATTTCCAACAACTTTCATTCAGACAGCAAAATTTTTGTATTTAAATTTAAAATGGATGAACCAAATCCTTTACATCATCTGAATACACTTTATCACATATACTTGAACACGATATTATTGCATTTGGCTTATCAAGTGAATTGAATAATCTGAATTTACCGTCTAGTCGTGACATTTTAAGATTTTCTTTTTTTCTCCTCCTGTAATTGAGAAATTTGTTGAAACTAAATGTTTTCATTGTAAAATATCACGAAATCATTAAACACAGAAAAAAAGTTCAGGAATTTACAGCATTCGCACAATCAACAAATGAATTACTTTACATTGGAAAATGTAAATGCAAGTTAAAAAAAAAACAGAATGCTCATGTGGCTTATTACCAAACCATTTAAAAGAATTTATGATGGGCCAACATAATGATAGAAAATTCACAATACCTGAATATATGTCATCCATATATTGTAGAAGAAACACCTACAACAATACCAACAATGCCAACAGTTAGCGATGATCCAACATACGAAAGATTTGGAACAGATATGGAAGCAGGTGAAATACAAATTGCAAATGAAGCAGTTGCAGAAGTATCTGTTAAAATGAAACGAGGACATTATACTCAACGATACGATGCTATAAATTTTGCTATGATATGTGACAGATTCGGTGTTTCAGATAGAGTTGCTTCATGTTTAGCAACAGCCCTTTTCGAAGATATACATTTTCGAAATGTTCGTGGTGAACTTGTCATAATTCATAAATCTAAAGTTGCAAGAGACAAAATTAAAGCTAGAGATGAAGTGCTTCGTAAACGATACATAGATTCCAACATAACTGCATTTTCTTTCGATGGCAGAAAAAATTATTGATTAACTAGAAAGAAAATTAATTAGAAATTTCATACAAATATGGTAAAAGAACCACATTTAGTTGTTCTAAAAGAGCCTAATGCTGAATTACTTGGATATGTTAATTTGGGTGAAGAAGAAAATGCAAAACACAAATTTAAAAAATTAAATGAATTCTTTAATAGCAAAAAACTGTCAATAGATCAATTAATTGGCATATGCAGCGATGGAGAACCAGCTAATACTGGAATAGAAAATGGTGTTATAAGACTTTTTGAAAAGCATTTAAATAGACCACTGCACTGGTTTATATATTTGCTTCATTTCAATGAATTACCATTTGGTCATTTATTCAGAGCATTAGATAAAGCAGTCACGAGTGGACCAAGAGCAGCAAGTGGAAATATATTCAAAGACATTCAAGAATGAAAAATTTCAGGTATGCATTTGTTAAAATTATTTTATAATATTTTTTCAATCAAATTAAAATAGCAAAATTATACTAATTTTAATTGATCTAAACAATTTATGTTTCAGGTTGTAAGTGATTTTGAACCAATAGCATTGGAAAATATGCCTGATATGATCAGTGATGAACAAGAACGAGAATTATCAAATTCAATTTCAAATGATGCTGTTTCAGTTGATTTAGCTAACATAAAACCAGGACCAGTTGTACATTCTCGATGGCTAACCAAAGCAAGCCGGGTATTACGTCTATATACAACAACTAATACACCAACATACAAAATTTGAGAACTCTAGCAGTTTATATTATTGGAATTTATGTGCCAATGTATTTCAATGTAAAATACTATAATTCTGTTGTATACGGCAGTGTACTTTTATCAAAGTTTATTTGTTGGACACGATACCTACTACGTAATTTACTTAATATTGTAGATGGTGTAATCCAAAATAATTCATATTACGTTCATCCAGAAAACATTTTATTAACAATGTTATTTGATGATAGAAAAGCCATACGGGATAGAGCTATCAAAAAAATGTTATACTATCGAGAAAAAATACTTGATCCAACTAAACTCAGAGTTTACAAAAAATATAATACCAATTTTAATGCTTCAGATTATACTGATATGATTGATCTGAATGACGATAATTTACTATCTGAACCGGCATTTACAAGAAATATTCCATACGATCACTTGGTACAATTCTTAGATTATGATGAGCCAACACTAGATGATCCTAAAATTCCAATGCATATACAAGGAACAGAAAGATATGTACAGTTGTTAACATCTGTTTCCAAACGAGTTATAGAAAAAAAACGTGAAGGTGTTATGGATGTTACAGCAGAAGGTCGTGAAAAACAACCACGAATGGAGATCAAAAAAGATTTTAAAAAATAATAACATAACATTATTTTTATTTTGAAAAATACGTTAAAATGGTCAATTCTAAGTAAAAAAATAATTGTTTAAATTACATTAAAATTATAAAAATTGTGTTTTTTGCTTATTACTTGAAAATATAGGTTTTTTTTTGAAAATTTTTTTCTACTAAAACGAATTCGAAAAAATAGAAACTGTCTGAATGAAAGTTGTTGGAAATGTTCTGAACTTATTTTAGCTGTCAAGAAAAAAAAATGTTCCATAAGAAGTTTGTTAAAAATGATAATATAGTAGTTTAAAGTAAATTTTAGGCTAATTTCTCATAATTTAAGCCTGATATCTCTACTAAAATTCAAAAACACTATAGATATTAATACAGATTCTGAAATGTACGTAAAATACCTTTAAAGTAAGCCCAATATGATGATTTTCCTATAATTCTATCAGAAGCTATGAAAATTGTTTGGCCAAACCCTACATTCATGTGGCAAAATATCGGACTTAGAGCTGTGGTGTCTTCAGCAATTTTTCTTAGAATCTGTAGATAACGTTTTTGCTATACTCCTGATGGAAAAAAAAATTGACCCGCTCTAATATACATATACTTTGAAATTTATAAGTAAGCGTCTATTCTATTAAAGGATCCGGAGAATGTTTTGAAAGCGCAACTAGGACCCCTTTGAGGCTAGTTTCGATTTGATTTCTTCATGTAGAGAAGAGTCTAGATATGTAAAAATCCGACAAAGGTAGG